>CM059274.1:19336916-19341916 GCA_030347295.1 Setipinna tenuifilis | reverse complement strand
TGCAGAGGCACACACAATACAGGAACATTGGCTCAGCACTGTGGACCCTTACCCCCAGCACAATTACCACCCAAGCATTTCCCAGATGCAAATCAGACAAAAGGCCATTATAATCCAGAGGAATGTAATTGCACTGAATGATTGTCCGTGTTCTAAGCCTAAAAGACAAGGTAAAACAAATAATTACACCCAATAACACTGACGGTCATAATAACATAATGGGCTACTGTTTTCCCAGAAGTTAAGACATAAACTGCAGCAGAGGGTAGTTTAACAAACAAACAAGGTTTCTAATGAAGCCCATCAAATTATTACTTTTTTGCCTATCGAACCAAAAAAAAAAAAAGCTATGCTAGTTATTTTGTGTAATTTTAGGAGCTGTGAGCAAATCACTGTGCTGTACATGTTTGACAAGCAAAAGAAAATATCATAATTGTTTCACAGAGCAAGTCAGAGGACAAAATCATTATTCTTTCACACACTGTCTCTCAAGGGGGAGAGATGGAGAGATAAAAACGAGTGAGAGAGAGGAACACAGACATTGAGCGAGCGAGAGAGAGAGAGAGTGAGAGAGAGAGACAGAAAGAGAGAGAGAGAGAGAGAGACTATAAAAAGGGAGGTGCTCATTTTGTTCCCTTCTGTTCCCTGTTGTTGATGGGAACAGGCTGCTGCTAACTGTATAGGGCGTCACAGTCTTTCAGACAAAGCACTTTGAGTAAACACAAATGTCAATTAGAGGAACGGGGCCATGAGCACAACCACATCATCACAACCCAGATCAGCTCATCGCAGTGCCTGCCACACTTTAGTTGGGGCTGCTGATGTTGGTGTGTAGGCAAACAGTTGACAAAACTGTATGTAATGAGAAAACAACAAGGTGAAAAGGAGTAAAAAGAAAGAGATGCTTTGAAGTCAGGAGATAATTGCATTTTTGGAGCTAGCATTTCAGTGTCATGAGGCCTCTCTATTCAAAAGTCTCATTGCTCAAATAGGTTTACATGTGAAAACAAAGTGCAAAATATGACAGGCAATATATTTCCCTGGTCAATGCAACACAGAATTCAAAGCAAGACTCTGCAGAAAGAAGGGTAGTTTGGAAAATAGGCTGTGAAATTAGGAGGGAAGAAGCACTAGACGAACAGACACACACACACACACATACACACACACACACACACACACACACACACACACACTAGAAAACATGAAACATTCATGCCAAACATAGTCTACAAAATAATCCTGCAGATAACTATGATGAAATGAAGTCCAAATGTGAATGAATTTGTATCACTTGGTGAAATGCACACAAAACACTGTATGCCAGTCTGACCTACAATTAGCAGCAGAGAAATGTTTATTTATTTGTTTATTTATTTTTTTACCAAGTGTTGATTAATTGCAGAGGGACAAATCCACTCTCTTCCCCATTAGTTCCTAACAATGATGATGGGAACTGCTTCTAGACTGTGCACTCTAGACACATACATCTCTATAACACTGATAAACTCCTGCTGCTTGTTGATTAGTATATTTCATAGAGCGCAACCTAATTGCTTCTTTGGGTTAGACTAGCACTTAATTTCTGAACATACACACATTTCACCAGCCAGAATAGGGGCAGTGGCACTGGGGCACTGGGGCAGTGGTGGCCTGGTGGTTGGGGTATCGGACAAGTGATTGTAGGTTAAAATCCCCAAACTGCCAGTAGTGCCACTGACGTACCCTGAGCATGGTACCATCCCCACACAGTGTTCCCCAGGTGCCGTTGTCATGGTTGTCACACTGTGTGCTGTGCCATGGAATCACAATGACACTGGGTGCTGTTTGTTTGTTTTTTTGTTTATAATGCAAGGGCAGACATGAGTCTATGATGAGGCAATGTAATTACAGTAAAATCCAGCAAATAACAACAAGAGTGCCTCACAATGTAATTAGATCAAAACCTACTGTTAAACCATTATATCAAAGGCTCACTTTGAAAAAATCCATCTTTCAAATTGGATGTGATCCAGAGTGCTCACCAGGAAATGTGCAGTACAACAAATACATCAAAATTGGATGCTTTGTTTTCTCAGACAAAACAAAGAGCATGCCTTGTAATGAGAGATAAACACACATCTCTACCTGGTTCTTCTTCCACTGCTATCTCTTTGCAAACTCTCTCTCTCCTCTCTCTCTCTCTCTCTCTGTCTCTCTCTCTCTCTCTCTCTCTCTCTCTCTCTCTCTCTCTCTCTCTCTCTCTCTGTGTCTCTCCCCTGGAAACTGTTTTGTTTAAACTAAATGCAGCCTCCGCTTACCTTGTCACAGTGTGTGAAGAAAGTGACAGTGTTTGGCATAACACACACACACACACACACACACACACACACACACACACACACACACACATTGGACAAGTTTATGAGGTGGCTTCAATTTCCATCTCTTTATTCTTCTCTCTATTCTCTAGCTCTTGAAAAAAGTAAGAGGATTTAATATCAAGGTGATAATGAGGCAGTACAAAGGCACTAGGAGATCCTGACAGCTTCTCCCTCACAAGACCTGGAACTAATTACTTCTGCACGAGGAGGGAACTGTCAAGCCTGTGTGAGGCAGAGCAGAGGAGGAATTTATAAGAACTTTTTAGTCTTGAAAAATACAGCAAGTTCCTCTCTCTCTGTGTCTCTCTCCGCCCCCCCCCCCCTCTCTCTCCCTGCCTCTCTCTCTCTCTCTCTCTCTCTCTCTCTCTCTCTCTCTCTCTATCTATCTATCTATCTATCTCTCTCTCTCTCCTTCTCTGCCTCAGGCCCTTAAGTTCCTGTCAAAGCTGCAATATTACTTTTCAGTTGCCAACAGTTAAATTATATACCTATGATGACTAAAGGGCTTTCTGTCATTATACTTGTTAAGAAAGCCTTTCAGTTTACACGAATAGGGGAAAGTGGATCCATATGTTGCCAATTTCATTTGCCAAAAGACCAGGTGCCTGATACAGGCATACAAGTACGCTCAAGTGCAGACGCTTACTTAACGTATGTAATTACAGCAGCAGGAGTTGTACTGAAAAAACATTCAGAACATAAGAAAACTTGTTAATTTCAAAAGAGCACATGTGTGAAGGGGAAAATTAAACTGACACATCCCTGTAGTTCAGATCTCTAAGCTCCAGTTACTGGACCTCATGACTGCTTCCTCTAATTAAGAAGTCAGACAACCCTCCTGCATCCTTGCTGTCATTATAACCATAATGCTCCACCCTCCACTATATATATATATATATATCACTGAGACCGGCAGAGATGAAGACTCACCTGGAGTAGCATAAGGCTCCTAGAGAGTATAAAATAAGCTAAATCAATTGAGTAATAAAAGTGGAACATTCCTTTTAACAACCAAGTGTCAAGGAGATTTGCCTTTGACGCAAATTGTACAGTATGTAATCTCACACGCTATTATGTTAATGTAGGCAGTTAACGAGATTCCATCACTTCCTGCATGCTCTTTAAGTCTCAATCTAGCTTGAACAGGCTGTTCAATGTGCTTGATGGACCATGAGAAACCGCAACTTTTTTTGGTAACACTTTCTATGAAGGCCACATCTATAGCGCATTATGAGGGCATTTATAACAAATTATAACGCGCATCACGACTACTTACAATGCATCATGACTGCACTCACAATGCTTCACGATGCATTATATTAACAGTTATGAGTAGCTATGAACCTACACATTATAATGCTTTATAAATTCAAGGGTGTGCACACATTATAATGCTTTGTAAATCCAAGGGTATTGTGAGTGCTTATGACTAGTCATTAACCATGGGGCTTATAATACATTATGATTACTAATACTCCTCTATGCACACACCTGGATGATCAACCTGCTGTCTCATAACATGCTATAATGTTCCATGTGAGATCATATGTTGTCAATGTGTTCTCCAAGTAAAGTGAAGTTCATATGGATGCATCTATAATGCATCATAATGGTTTGTTGTTGGGGTTAAGTATAACACATTTGTATGCATTTACAAAAATCAATGTTCGCCAGGGTAAGATACTTCAGAATTACATAATGATCTGTTGGCTAACAGTATGACATAAAACATAAATGATACATTTTAAGTAAGAAAAAGACAAGATGTGTTCCCACGTTTTTTTTTATTACATTAAGAAAATGTATAACACTGTGTAAATGTATAACACTGTGCCTTCGCACACAGGTTTAACAATATGTTACTGTAATGAGCAATTTTAAGGTGAACATGAACAAAAATAAAATGTTTAAAGTGTAACTTAAAGTGTAACAGTGTAGGTTCGGGGTATTTTTGTCATAAAGCCCTGTTTTTAGGTTGTCTGGGATGAGTAAGGGTGGTTTTGACCAAAATTTGGACATTATTACGTCAGCTTGTTAGAGGTGGGTCCGTTCTTCAGTCTTGTGTCCCTCCTGGCTTTCCATCCTGTGCGTCTTGTCTTCACGTTTAAAGGTCCCTGTCTCCCTCAGCTCTTCCCTGTTAACCCTGCGTGCTGGGAAGAGGTTTGTAGTCCCCCAATCCATAATAATAATCTGTATATATCCTTATGTTAATTTACCATCGATGTTCTATTAAATCATAATCTTCTATTTTAATCACTCCCTTAGTCATCCCTTTGTGTATCGTCGTGTGTATATGTTGTCTCGTCACGTAGTTTGTCAAGTAATTTATAGCCACGGGTATAGGATAAGACCGTGGCTTAGCTATTGCTAGTTCAGCGTTCGTTTAGCTCAATGTTTTTAGCTTCCTGTTTTCGTCTTCTTTTTGTTTGCCAGGAAGGACAAAGGCGAACCCTCACCTAACCCTGTATTTTATGTATATTGTGCCAGGTGTGTAATAATCAGTTTAATTCATTTTGTTATCTGTTCGCTTGGGTTGCGCTAGCTAACCACCCCGCCTAGCTTAGAATGCTAGCGGGGCATGTTACTGTCGTGTGTTTTTGATGTAATTAATAATATGTATTGTTGATGTATTGCTAA
>CM059274.1:19324416-19331916 GCA_030347295.1 Setipinna tenuifilis | reverse complement strand
GCTTAATAGGTCTGCATCTGATGGGAAGGCATCATGGTATGACAAGGAGTTGAAAGAGCTATGCTATTACCCCTTCAAGAGCACAGTGTAATCCCATGTTCAATCAGCAACACCACTAAACAAGATACTCTCTTTCTTTTTCTCTCTCTCTCTCCCTCCCTCTCGCTCCCTCTCTCTCTCTCACACACACACAAACACACACACACACACACACACACACACACACACACAAACACACAGACCTACACACAAACACAATAGCATGAATATTTGGGTAGAGTGTTGCCAAAAGCAAAAAATGTAATGATTAAATAAAATATACAATAATTAACAACAAGCATGTGTGCGTGTGTGTGTGTGTGTGTGTGCTCGCTCACATGTGTATACACATTTGTGTTTGTGGGTGCATGGTCTCTCTCTCTTTCTTTCTCTCTCCATTTCGACCATTCTGATGAGTTTGTTTTCTCTCCCTCTTTCCTTTTCTCTCAATGTGAATAGAGAGTAAATTCATCGGAAAAGAAAGGATTTACATAGTAATTAAGGCCAAACAGTGGGAGCCTAATGAAAGAGACCTCACCATGAGGCTCTCATTAAAAGTCAAGAGGCTGAACAAACCGCTCCTTATTCACACATAAATACATACACATGCAGACAAACACACACACACACACACACACACACACACACACACACACACACACACACACACACACACACAAATGCATACTTGGATACAAACACAAAGACAAACACAAACACACACACACACACACACACACCTACACACACACACAAACAATGATGTACACACCATGACAAATTTATATAGATCTGGAAAGAATCAGGAATTAACACCCCATTAATTTCACTGTCTGACGCTGCACAGGTGAGCTCAGCCCAGGAAGCACAACACTGATCAGTGACGCCCTTGAACATGCTGGTCCAAGGATGCTCACGTCTGGCTACATTTCTATAAAAAAAACGTAGTGTAAGGCACAAGCCTTTGCCATGTGTCCATGTTTTCTCCTCCTCCTATCCATCTCTTTAGGTAGAGATTAGCTGCTAGCATTTGTGTCTAGGCTAATGCCCTCAGGGTTTATACACTTGTATCAGCCACATGAGTTTTATGGGAAACAATAAAGATAATGGCCTTATAGTAAGTATGTAGCTTCTGATTAGGAACGACAATGAACTAGTTTTGCTTTCTCTGTTTCACTAGTTTGTTTTCTCTGTTAGGTAATTGATTACAATGGAACCTATCATTATCGGCCCATTGTTGTTGTGTTGAGTACAAGCTAAAATAAGTCTGTTGTAAATGCACGGTCTTTTCTTCTAATTACCGCATGTGTAAGATATGTATCAGCCCATGCTTCTTGGGCTATAATAAGAAAAAGCTCATCAGCACTTCTAGGTTAGACTGCATTGATTCCAGTGCAATGTTTTTCAGGGTCAGCCTAGAAAGCAGCAGTTCTACAGCAGTTCAAATGGCATCATACATGGCACTGCAATCCACATGATAATAATAATAACAATAATAATAATAATAATAATAAAAATAAAAATAAAAATAATAATACTGTATTTAAATCGCACAGTTCATACAAGATGTAGGGTAGGTGCAAGGGTGCAGGGTCCGTTATGTGATTGCTATCGGTCTGGGTGCTTAGGGGTGGGGGGGGAGGGGGGGGGGCGTCTTTGGTAGGTAAAGGCGAGGTTGAATAGGTAGGTTTTCAGTTGCCATACATGTGCATGCTCTTGGTAAGTGTTGACAGCACGAAGCCATTGCCACATAGCTGGCCTGATTCAGTGCAAGTTTCTAAAGTTTGCCAGAAGGGAAAAAATTTGTAGAACAAAAAAAAAACTATGAGC
Organism: Setipinna tenuifilis; assembly: GCA_030347295.1. Taxonomy (NCBI): domain Eukaryota; kingdom Metazoa; phylum Chordata; class Actinopteri; order Clupeiformes; family Engraulidae; genus Setipinna; species Setipinna tenuifilis. Next base: position 19,330,047 of record CM059274.1, on the reverse strand, counting down.
AGCCTAATTAAAAGATAAGAGATTTTGTATATCCATTGTGAAAGTTTCGCACTGTGTCATCCTGCTACAGTAATAGAGAGCTAATTAAATCAACCAAACTAAAGGAAAAGAAAGAAAGAAAGCAAAAAAAAAAAAAAAAACATCTCACCAATAGTAGGGCGCACATATACATGCGAAGATGTTCCAAAAAAAAGTTAGGTACAAATCACGGTGAAGGCCTGCATACGTTTGCCTTTGCTGCACCTGAAGGCAAATGTTGAATAGTTAAACCCATCCTCACCTTCATCTCAGCCACCTTCATCGCTCTCTCTTCTGCCTTCAAGGTGTTGGGGTGTGTAAAGAGCAAGGCGTAGGAAATAAATAAATTAAAGTGCATCAGAGCATCTAAAATGAACATTTGGCCTGTGAGTGTGAGAGGCTGGAAGTTTCTGAAAGTACAGTACAGCTGTGCCTCTCTTTGCAAGAACCGCATACCGTACATGTGTGAATGGTGTCAGAGTGGATCTGGCTGCTCGAAGCTAAATCAGATACACACACAGACACACACACACACACACACACACACACATACACACACACACACACTATACACAAGCACAAACACACACATGCACATGCATGCACACACACACACACACACACACACACACACACACACACACACACACACAGGTCCTTGAGAATCACTTGGAAAGCCTGCAGTCTCTTACTACCCCCATCTTTCCAGCTTGACCGTGCCTTCTCCACACTCCTCACTGCCCTTCTCCTCTCCTCTCCGCTCTTTTCAAGCCTTCAGTCGCTAAAACCCAGCTGCTCTGGGCACTCTCCGCCCCATCAATCTTTAATGTGCGATTCGTGCCGGAAGCCCTGTTGTTGCTCCATATTGATGTCTAAAAGCCATAAGGTGAGACAAACAGAAAAGCAGGTTCTGTGCATGTATGTGTGTGTGTGTGTGTGTGTGTGTGTGTGTGCCTTCCAAGAAGCATCATGAAACACCCCACCTCACTGACATGAGTATGCAGCTCCGTCTGCTGCTATTGCACTTCTGATGACCTACACACTCCTAACCTCTCACTACATGAAGTCAGTACGTAGGAAGAACATCAAAACCTTTTGGATAACTGTCCTATACTGTGATCTACATACACAGTAGGTGCACTGTCAAATATTTTAGGTGGAAAATATTATCCAGGCAAATAATCTTCTTGCTTTAATGTATTTTATCTTGTAGTTTGACGTCTATTACATGTATCACACATGGACAAAACCTTACTGTGGTTGACTGGTTTTAGTATTTCTTTGAGCTAAATGTTTTATAAATGTTTTATGTTGTGTTGTTGCTGACTACTTGCACTTTGTTACATTTGGGGCACATATTACTGTAATGCATAGCAGTCATGTCCATGAGATGAATGTTTGAGATGAGCATTTAATGTTATTGATGTGAAGTAGTTTTCAGGCGAAAAAGTCTCCCAGAGCTTTTGTCCTTCCAAGTTTATATTCTGGCTATCTGGACAAAGTGAATGAAAAGAGACACCATGGTGAATTGAAAGACCTTCAGAGCTTCAGTGTTTTCATGGTATTTCCTACATTTTGAGTTTTTGAGTCAATATGTAGGAAATACTGTGATAGACACAGGTTGAATGAGAAAAAAAGTATGTTGCATCATTCTAATGAAAGTGTTAGGGAAGCTAAAGGTACTAAGGTACTATCTACTTTTATTCACTGAAAATAAATGTTAAGTCTTTCAGGTGTGAGATCAAATAATTTTCAGGTCATCTAAAACTAAAGTGTGGAGCTATTGTTGGAGAGAACAGCATGGCATTTATTTCCTAAGTATAGCCATGATGAATTGGTCTACTGCACAAATTCATTTAAGAGAAACAATATGATCACGAATGCACTAAAATGACAAATGAGAACCACAACTGACTGAATGACAAGCGCGATCCAAAAGTCCACTAAATGATAGTGATGCAAGGTCAGAGTTATGCCATCCCCAGCACCCTCTGTTTGGCTAACATCCCTCTGAGGTGATGTGCAGGCTAACACTCATTAGAGTGCTAGCATCATATCAGCTCTCACTTAAGCTAATGGTTATTGTCTCTCTGCTCAAGACCAGCCTAAGACCCTCTCAGTGAATGCTTTTACATTAGGGGGCAAGGAGTACGCTGGGACTACTCGTGTAAATGTGAGGATATGTCCAAAACACATTAAACCTGTGCACAGAGAGCGTAATTAGCACTTAAAAGGGACAAAATTATAGGCGACGAGGGTGGCACAAATCAATAGTGTGTATGTTTCATAATTAGCCCGGGTGTGGTGAGTTAATGGCAAAAGGAATGACAAATTCTTGGCGAGCTTTCAGGTTTTGCTCAAAAGCACACAAACTGAATCATGTACTTGCACCTCAAAGGCAAGCCAATTAGGAAAGGCTTGCAAGAGTACTGCAGGGAGAACAGATGCTAACATTACAAAATGCTCAGTATTCAAAATCTATATTTGTACCCCAAACCTGTATTCCCGCATGTGCACAAATGTATGGGCAGTCTTACCCCACAAGAGCTTAGCACTCCAACTGCCCATAAGCATAGTAATTTGGGTCAATTATGATTTTGACCTTGGGTTGTCTATCTGAGTGGAAACATTATTCTAAAGAGGGTTTTAACAGATCTAATCGAATGCAATAACATGCCAACATCTTTGTCTGAAGGGCAGTGTGGGCGATACTGTACTCTCTTGTGTGTTCCTGCCATTACGTGTGAATTAATACATGTATATGTGTGTGTGTGTGTGTGTGTTTGTGTGTGTGTGTGTGTGTGTGTGTGTGTGTGTGTGTGTGTGTGTGTGTGTGTGTGTGTGTGAGCCTTTTTGCTTGTTCCTAATGCACACTGCATACAAATTCTATCAATGTTCTGACACTACACCATCACATATATGCACACACACACACACACACATGCATTGACATGCACACACAAGTGCACACACACACACCCACACACCCGCTCAGAGAGCCCTTGATAAGTTTCACTCTCCGCCTCAGTTCCCTCATCATATTTTCTCCTCTAGTTCTCTCTCTCATCCCTCCCTCCCTTCCTCCCTCCTTCTCTCCTCCTCCTCCACATCATCTCCTATCTACCCCTCTCCATCTCTTCCCCATCTCCGTCTCTTAATCTCGCCATCTTATCCCTCTTTCCTCATTCTCTCTCTTCCTTTCTCTCTTCTATCTCTCTGTATATCTCGCTATCTCAGTAGGATGCTGTGAGCTCTGCTCATGATGGCATCCCACTGGAGAGTTTCTCACTCTGTGTTACATACAATCACAGCAGCAGCATGGCTAGAAGGCATTAAAATACACACGCACACTCACACTCACACACACACACACACACACACACACACACACACACACACACACAGATTGTCTACTATTCTGTTTTTGAAAAGCCAGCTACAGGAACAGTCCCACTACTATACATAAATCTTTCCCAGCAACAGCATAGAAATGAGAGACAGGCCATGCTGAGAAGCTATGTTCCCATTTTCTCCTCCTCTTTTTCCATTTCCACTTTCTACCTCTGTCTTCTGCATTTCTCCCTAGTTGTCCTTGTACATATACACACAACCGTGCATACTCATACTGTCACACACACACATACACACAGACACCCCCACACACACACACACACACACGCACACACATGCATGTGCACCACCCACCCACACACACACACACACACATACACACCGACACACACACACACACACACACTTGATTGTGTTCACGATGGAGCCACTTAAGTTATTACCACTGAAAAAAGCCACAGTCAGAATGGCTGTCTGCTTGGCTTGGGCTCCATGCATTATTGATGCTCTTAATGGTGGTTCTGCCACATTGTAAAGTTTTTTAAACTGTTAAAAGGGAACACTGTGGTCTCAAGGCTGGTGGTATGCCTGTGGTGGTAGTGTTTTCACGGTGAAACAATTGTTACATTTTTTTTTTTTCCCCCACTTCTCGCTTTCCCACTTTCTTTTTTTTTTTCTTTTTCTGTGTTTGTGTGTTTCAAAGCACACTCACCGACTCTTTCTCGAGGGGGAAAGTAATGCCCCAGTTCACAGAAGATTTCTGCAGATAAATTCTGTCACACTTCCCTTCCCTTCCCCGGCTTCCCCAGCAGCACCACACCAAAGTCTGTGAGTCTGTAAGTGTGGTCTCTTTCCTGGAGGGTCACTGCTCTTAACCGAACCGTAAAACATTGGCTAAAAAAAAAACGAAAAAAACAAAAGCGACCTCTGAGTGGGTTTACAACATACCCTCAGACGTTGTAATACATCTGATGAGAAAGGGTCTTTAGGAAAGATTTAAGGGACATGAAGAAAAAAAGCTGGGATTTATTTTTCTCCTGATACAAAAACAAAAACGCTGTTGAGACCAATAGCCCCCTGGCTACTCGGTTCAAATTCTACCCCGTGCTTCTTTTGAAAATGGTAAACGGCCAACACATCCAGCGACTTTTCTTTGAAGACTACAGCTGCATGGCTGAATATTGCACCCACACAGAAGTGGCTGGATCCAGCATAGTGTCTGGAGAATGAGGTGTTAGTCAGCGTTGCTGCATGCATCCGGTGAATTTATTCTGGACCTGGTCCACTGTCAGACCTGCTGGAGCCCGTAATTACAACATGCAGCAGCACCTGCCAGGTCATCCCTCTACGCTGGCCAAACCAGCCTTTGTCCTTGTCATTTTTTTTAGAGGGTGCCAGGAGTTGTTTTTACCAAACATGCGGCATTCACGTGCACACACACACCGATACACACACACACACACACACACACACACAGGTACACACAGGTACACACACACACACACACACACACACAGATAGACACACACGCACACATACACACACACACACACACACACACACACACACACACGCACACACACACACAATCACCTTGGCCCACTGTCACATTCTGTGTCTTTCCGGACACTTTACTTTAATGGTGATAATAAGCTTAACTGTTCTCTGTATGGTGCCACATCTCCCCTCCTTTGAATAAATTACCAGAGTGCATTTTACATACAGTACCAGTGAAAACCATTGTCACTGTAGCTTCACTTTAGATAGATAGATAGATAGATAGATAGATAGATAGATAGATAGATAGATAGATAGATAGATAGACAGACAGACAGACAGACAGACAGACAGACAGACAGAAAGATAGATAGATTGGTGATTGGGTGATTGATTGGTCAATTGTGATTGGTTAATTGATAGATAGATTGATTGATTGTAGGGGATTAATAACATAGGGTAAAGGAGGTCAGTGCTCACCTGCTGAAAGCCTGGATGATCATGGTGTCATACTCAAAGCACTGGGGTTGCAGAGCCCATGTGTGAGATTGATGACCATATTACAGAGATTTTTATTGCACTCTGGTGGGGGTGGGGGCAAGATCTGCTATCCTCTCTCCCAGGGTGACTTTCTCCTGTGTCCTTGCCTGTCAATGTTTTGCATTTCCTATAGCTCACGACTTGGACGAATCAACTTATCACCATCTGTCTATCTTATCTTCACAGCTCTCCTGGGTGTGTGTGTCCATGTGTGTGTGTGTGTGA
>CM059274.1:19306916-19319416 GCA_030347295.1 Setipinna tenuifilis | reverse complement strand
ATCAAATATTTAAAAATATGAAAAAAGAAAAGATCTCACAGTCGGACATTGCCAGCTGAATCACCCACAGAGGCTGGAATGTATTAAAGCTTTCATCAGTGCACGCTGGGTTATTGGTGGTGTTTGGTTCTGCATATTTAGTTTTAGTAGTTTTAAAACATTCTGAACTCCGCAATACTGCTTTGATTTCTCTCTCTCTCTCTCTCTTTCTTTCTCTCTATCTCTTATTCTGTCTATCTCGCTGTCTGTCTCTATGTCTCTCTCTGTCTCTCCTTTTCCATAGTTTTTAGTTTTGCTAGTTTTAAACCAGATGTCTGAACTCCAAAATGCTGCTTTCATCTTTCTCTATGTTCTCTATTCCTCTCTCTCCCTCTCTCTATCTTTCTTTCTTTCTCTCTCACTCTCACTCTCTTACTCTCTCTCTCTCTCCTCCATAACAGATGTCTCAGTTGAACTCTAATCCTGATGTACACTGTAACATTTTATTCACTTTTAAAAATGGTATAAATCCCAGCACTGAGCACTACTTTCATGGCTGCCATGGCTGCGCCCTTCTAAAAGATTGAATATTTTAGTGTCGATTTTCAGCACCAAGGTGTTGCAAATAATTGGAAGATTGGGACTAGTTTGACAAGAGTGTGCTTTGTAGGTGTGAGTTGGTCAGTGAAGTGTTTTCAAACATTGAAAACCGTCCAACCCGACAAGCCAATTACATCTAACAGTCTACACCTGGTTTCATTTGTTGGGGAGCAAAGAAGAGAAAGGCTTTCATCTCTACACTCAGGCCCTATGCTCAAAGTGACACGATTTTGTTGTTGTTTCAGTTTTTTTCCACTTCATTTAATTTCGCTTTGCGACAAATGGCACTTGACATGCCACAAAGACAAACAAAGGCGTTGTTGATTTTCTATTCAGTTGTGTTCCACATGTTTTACATATAGCAATGAAGACCGAGATGATTTATGTTCCTTAGCAGACATGCAACACGAGCAAATGTGTCCTTGTAAGTTGAAATGACACCATTCATCACAATTGCAAGGCCCTCTCTCTTTCCAACCTACAGATGCACCCTCTCTTCCTGTGGTGGTGGTACATCTTAATAAGGTCCAACCCATGGAGCACAGACAGAGCTGTTCGTTCCCATACACCTCATAGCTGATGAGGTGGAGCTACATACAAAGCATCAAGAGTCTGCTTCCAGGGAGTACATGCAAATAGGAGTTTATGGCTTACCTTTGATGAAAAGCCAAGAGTGGTAGCATGAAATTGGGAATGAGAAAGAGAGAGAGAGGGAGGGGGAGAGAGAGAGAGAGAGAGAAAAAGAGAAAGAGAGAGAAAATAAGGTAAATAAACATTTAAGTGACATCAATGCTGAATAAACAACTCACAGTGCATTTGCTTACACTGACCCAGTCAATATGTCAATGTATCGCTGCATCACAATAGGAATGTTTGTAATTCTATTCCCTTTGGCTTCTCGACACTTAAGATTTTTCATGCACTGATTGCTGTTGGCTCAGCAGAAATACCCCCGACATTTATCACAGTAACCACAAGACCACAAAACCGTTAAATCACAGCTTGATCATCCTTTTCTCTCTGTGCTCACTGCAGAGCACATTAAATGTCGCATGGTTTTTATGGTATGTGGTGCTTATTCTAAAATACTTCTAAAAATGTGGATACACTTTATTTTACTGTTCCTGTTACATCAATTAGGTACCGTGTAACAAAGTGTGTAACAATATGTATCATTATGTACTTACAGTACACTCCGCCATAGGGTTAGGGTCAGTGTTAGATATGTGCAGTGTAAGTACATAACATAACATGTAGATACAGTATAAAAAGAACTGTGAAATAAAGAGTTACCAAAACTATTCTAAAGTATGTACTGTATGTTGTATTTGAAAACGGTCTCCCTGTTGCCTGGATAAGGAAGCCATTTCCAATCCCAGGGCCTTATATCATCTCCCTAGTGTCATCAGCTAGCTGTGTCTCCAGGGACAACTGTCTCCACTGAGATGTCACGCTGAGTTTGTGTTGGTTCACCGTACCTACTCTCAATGGGATTGACTGTGAGAGGTCATTTAGAGAAGGGACTATGTAAAAGCTGTCTTTTCAGAGAAGTGATAGAGAGAGCTGTTTGTTTGTTTATTTATTTATTTACTTTATTTTGTTGTTGGACTGTTGCCTAATACTCTAGAGGAACTCAGAACTGAAGGGAGTCATTATAAAAGTGACCTCATCTGCCGTGAACTGCTTAGGAAGAAGAAGAAGCTGAGGGGAGTTGTTTAGGAGTCCGTGTTGACGCTATCTTAACAGACACTGCAAATTCTCCCCAGGGCTTACAGTCAGCCGGGGTGTGACTGCCAAGGCTTAAGAGTTTTTTTTGCTTATGACATGTATTTTTTAATTTTGGGGGAGAAAATACACAAATTAGCATCCTTGGTACCTTTGCTTTAATCAGCCGTGGCCGAGGGGGGATCATCAGACAGACTAAAAACTACATAGGGTGCAGAAAGACAAGAAAAGTTTACTTTTCCTCACTCTATTGGGATCGATTCAGGGTAAAGTGGGTGGGGTGGGGTGGGATGGGGGTCGGGGGCGGTGGTTGGGGGGTAGAGTAGAGGAACTGGGGGCTGGGTTAGGCTAGTCCTCAAGAGGCAAGCAGGGTCTGTGTAATTAGTGAAGCCGTCGAATTACCAGAAACGGAGGCACTGATTACCAATATGCCTTTGATGTCCCAGTATGGGAGTTTCGTTGTCTGTGTAGACGGCGGGAAGGGAAGGGGGGGCTCAGGGGCTCGGCACTCTTAGAGCTGGGGATACACCAGCCCATGCTGAATGAATAGAGAGCTTAGTTTTGTAGAAGGCTGAATCAGGATAAGTGTAAGTGTATGCGTGTGTAACATGGCGCACTCGTGGGTGTGTGTGTGTGTGTGTGTGCATGTGTGTGAGTGAGATATAGATAGACAGAGAGAGAGACAGACAGACAGACAGACAGAAGACAGACAGACAGAGACCGAGTGTGTGTATGTGTGTGAGTGCACACATGTGCTTATATGTGTGTGTGTGTGTGTGTGTGTGTGTGTGTGTGTGTGTGTGTGTGTGTGTGTGTGTGTGTGCAACTGTATGTCTGTCTGTGTATGTGTTTTCCTTTTTTTTACCAGCATACCTTGTGATAGACCTCACTGCCAGCTGATCAAAGCCAGCCCTGGTGGGCTCCTCATCTGGGCCAAAAAACACAGGAGGAGCTCGGCGGCGAGTGTGTGTGGGGATGTGTGGATGTTTACCTCTGCCGCACCGAGAAGCAAACACTTGCTAATCAGCAGCAGCAGCAGAGTGCCATGAAGCCCAGGCAGACAAGACAGAGGTGCTGCAATTGCTTCCTAAGTGTATTGAGGCGGTGGTGAAAAAGAGGATTTGATTGTTTGTTCATTAGCAATTGCCCTGTGTAAATCAATTGTATGTGTTTTCAGGAGTGTTCAGGAGTGTGCTTTTTTTCTTGAGTCTCTGCCTATATTGATTTTGCAGCAGTAAAACATTAGGGAAATGTTACCAACTGTCTGCATTTTGAATTGTGAGTAGAGAAATTGTTTGTGAAAAATATGCTGTGTAAAGATAAAAAACATGATGAGTCTAATGTTCTATATGTTTGAAACTTCGCTCATTACACTATATTATCTATAACCTTCTTTTAACCACAGTCAAACACAAAAAATAACAGCTATATCGTGTATAGGGTAAACTTTTGAATGCTTAAAAAACTGAGTTGACAACTAACATGGACAGAAGCTGGTGCTTACTGTATAACATCATCTAAATGTTTTTAACAGTAGTGATACACGGATCCAGTATGGACAGTGATAATTGTTACCCTACTAATTCAAATAGCTGGATTGACCATCGACAACAACAGTGCTTTGGGTGTGAGCAACAATGGATCTGACCCATGTAACACCGTGTTTACATACAGTATAAGTGTAGGCAGTAAGTCTTGTGTCAGCACCATGTCAGTGGACCTGTACATTTTACTAGGAGGAGTTAAACATAGAAAGCTGAAAGCAAAGGGTCAGCAGTTATTTCCTGCTTGCTACACCAGCAAAGGGCTGTGGCTGCTTAGTGTTCAACACTAAAACTATGAGAGAGCCAGGCAGGCATCCCTTGACGAAGGCAACGACAAGCGGTTGAATTCCCCAGCAGACCTCAGAGGAAGAGACTGTTCAGAGAATACTGTACATCATCTGCTCCTCTGAAACAGTTAGGCAAATAGCACAACGATACACCCACACATAGACACAGACACACAGACATACACGCACACACTCACACACACACGCACACACACACACACACACACACACACACACACACCACCTGGACATGGCTCTGGTGTGATCCCCATAGGAGCAACAACACAAAGAACACAACACACCGGAGAGAAGAGGACAGAAGTAGGAAAGGTATTGAAAAATATTATTGCTGCCACAGCAGGGGTATAATAAGACGAAAGGAGGGAATGGAAAGGAGATGGGAAGAGAAAAAGAGAGAAAGAGAGAGTGAGAGAGAGAGAGACTAAAAGAGAAATGCAGATGACAGTGAAGAGTATGAGAGAGAGAGAATGGGAGAGAAAGACAACACAAGACAAAGAAATAAAGAAAGGGATAAAGAGGAAGGGAGAGAGAGAGAAAGATGACAGGAGAGGGACAGAGAGGGGGAGGAAGGAAGGGAGAGAGAGAAAAAGAGAGAGAGAGATGAGGGAGAGGGACAAAGAGGGGGAGGAAGAAAGGAAGGGAGAGAGACAGAGAGAGAGAGGAAGGGAGAGGGACAGAGAGAGGGAGGAAGGAGAAGGACAAGGAAGGGAAAGAGAGAGCGATTAAGAGAGGGGGGGGGAGAGAAAGTTAAGAGACAGAGAATCTGTGGAGATGCTGAGAGAGAGAGAGAGAGAGGAAGGGAGAGGGACAGAGAGAGGGAGGAAGTAGAAGGACAAGGAAGGGAAAGAGAGAGCGATTGAGAGGGGGGGGAGTTAAGAGACAGAGAATCTGTGGAGATGCTGAGGTTCTGAGCCTCAGAGAGCAGACAACAGTTCCTGCCAGTCTACACTGGCCCCTGAGCTGCCTGCATATCTGGATATCTTTTGATGAGTCACAGCTCGATTTATGAAGGCATTCCTAGAGGTCCACGCCAGACCCGCCATGAATTATTCCTTAAACCTGCCAGCTGTTACTGACTCAGAGGGTCTCTCTCCTCGCCATCTGAAGAATCTAAATTAAACGACCCACTCTAGACCTTATTTTAGGTTCTAATCGAGAACCCATTCTGTCCCACAATGTTATTAAAGAACACTGAAATAATTAACTGAGGTGATGCATTGGGAAAAAAAACTGTGCACTAAAGTGGGATACACAGTGAATCTTTCAAGATATATTCCTTATTAACAAAAAAACATCTTATTTGCTATGTTATGAGTCATAAGGAAAAGACACACATCTGCCACCCAAAATCATATCCTGGCCCACACAACTAACCATTTCTCAGCCTAACTCAAGCTGATATCCTCGCTGCAGAGTCTCACCAAGAACTAGACATAGTGGTGTGCTGCAAGTGTGAGTGCACTGTGTATACTTTACTGAGTTAGCAACCCATTTTGAGGGTGCCATTGATGAAGCTAAGAATAGCTTGGATATAGTTAGTGAAAGTGATGGAACAGTGTTTGGCAAGCACACCCCAGTGGACCACTGGAGATAGGGGTTAGAGGTATTACAGCTACACAGGTTTTGACCACAACACCTTTGTTTTTGTTTGTTCGAAGTGTATGTTCCTTCATGGAACAAAACAGTGGTAGAGTGGTTGTTGACTGTCTACGGCCCACAACTGTTCTATGACTGGGGAGCAGAATACATGGATGATAACAACAACAACAACATTTCAGTTAAAGTCCTCAAGCAGACACCCTTCTTCATTATTAGCATTTTGCTTTTAATCAGGTACATGAAAAAAAAAAACATGAAAAAACACGGCTGTCACTGGGTACTTCACCTTTTTAAAATTAAATAAAGGCTTAGAGAAATAAAGCAAGCACTCTGCAGTTTTGGTTTCACTATTTTTTTTAACCTTTTTTAATCGAATAGCCTTTGAATCAGCTACAGAAAGTTCAACAGTGATGTCTGGCATTCCAGACGCATACTTCCCTTCCTCTACCCATCTAGATCCATATTATTATAGTTAGCATCCCCAGTGCCATGCTGAAAATGCATTGTTACTGTAACTCAGTGAAGCCCACAATGCACTCACACTTTGAGTAAAACAAACATGCTGAAGGCTGTTTCTAGTGACCTTCATGGTTCCTGGGCACAACATGCAGTGTACAGTATGTTGCGGCTGTCAGCAGGGGGGGGGGATTTCAGAAAGCAGGTTTAGTCACTTACCTGTGTACGTAAACTTAGAGCGAGTGGTAAACCTCCAAACAGAGGAGCCCAGTGGTTTTGTTTTGCTTGGAGAACGAATCCATAGGATTCTCCTATTAGGAGGTTTACCACTCACTCTGAGTTAACATATCAGGGTTAATCACTAAACCACCTACTTGGAACACCCCGCTGGTAGTTGGGTCGTGTTGTGGTTGTGGGCTACCAAGGGTGCATCTTGCACTGTGAGAGAAAGCTTTTATAGTTCCGGGATATATCAATGCAGTGCAGCTTTGGAGCAGCAGCAGGCAGCTGTGCATTGTTCCTCTGGCAGCGAGAGGAAGGGCAACTGAGAGAACATTTCAAAGCGTAGCACAAGGGATTTAACATTTCCTGTGTTTAACAAAAAAAACTCAGTTTGATGCATTCTATTGGCTAATGCTATGATTTGCTCTAGGAGAATCTGCAGAAGAGTGCGCCGGTGTCTGTGTGCACACAGCAAAGAAAAAAAGACAAACAGACAGACAAGTGGATTGCACACAGCAAAAAAGACCACAGAAAGCACTGTATAGCTGATACACTGATAGCACTGTATTTTTGACTTGTTAGTCCATAATCAAATACAGTACATAATCAAGTACAGTAACAAATGACTGAGATTGTAGTACAGATATACAATGAATAAGTATATGTGTTATGGGAGTGTAACGAATCCATAATCCTACTTTGCTAACAACGTCCTTATGTGCCACTGAGGCTTCAAATCAAATTTCTTTCCACCACCATCATTGAGTTCATTTGTATCCAGTTACATAAATGTTTTAGAGACAGTAAAAATACCCTTTTTTCCCTGATAGAAATTTCCTAACTGGAATATCAAACACAATGTTCACTTTTTTCATTCAACTATTATCTGTCAGAACTGATAGAGTTGAAGGTGAATATAACCGACTCTGGCTTTTATTGAATGTGCATGTTGATGATACTTCCTTCCTCTCCAGTGCCTCTTAGACAGCTAAGCTAGGAAGGTGAAAGTAAAAATAAAAACCTCAGAAATAATCTCCATGAGAGACATATTTCAAGTTAAGAAGAAGATGAGCCTTATGAATAAGGACAGACTGCTTTTTTTTAAATTGGTTTTGTTTTTAACAGAACCAGTTCTGGCAGTAGATCAAAGCCATTTATCCACAGCTGAATTGGAAAGCAATGCTGACATTTCTCTAAAAAAAAAATATATATATATACATTTTCCCGGCCTCTTACTGTCAAGTCAGTTGTGGTCCCAAAAAAAGGGGGGGAATCTTTCTCACTTGTCACTTTCCTGTCAGCTGTTCTCTTAAAGCAGCTTTTCTAGCACAGCGGCAGGCTGACCTGGGAGAGAGAATCCCAAGACTCTGTCCAGCGACCGCTCTCGGCTTTTCTCTTTTTTTTTTACTTCCACATAATGTTAATGATGGCCCGGAGAAACTCCTGTCCTTTTCCAAAAGTTCAGGCACATACTCTTTTATGTCCCTTGTACTTTGAGTCTATCCTGATTGTGTTTGGCTAGTCACTCAGCAGTGGTGAGTGATAAAGCAGTGGTGTTTATTTTATGCACCCTCTTTAATGATGTGAACAAAGACTCCGAGGTAGAGCACAAGGACACATTTGAGATGCATTAATGGTGACAAATGAAGAGTGACAGTGAAAACTTAATAATGTCTGTCTAATTGATGCTGCATCATACACAACTGATAAAATGAGGCGAGCCGATGCAAAAGCACATTTAGAGTTTGAGAGGGACTGAAAGAGAGAGAAAGAGTGAGAGAATGAGAAAGCGAAACAAAAGAAAGAGAGAGCGAAAGAGAGAGAGAGAAGGAGAAAGCGAGAGAAAGAAAAAGAGAGACAAAGAAAGAGAGAGAGAGATGGAAATAGAGAGAGAGAATGAGAAAGAGAGAGAGAGATAGAAATGAAGACCCAGAGAGAGACAGAGAGAGAGAGAGAGAAAGAGATAGTGGAGCATGATGGAAACAGAAATTAGCCGAGGTTGAGACAGACAAGGAGAATGCGGACGAGAAGACAGAGATAGAGGGACAAAACAGAAATAACGCCAGTCTATTTCCTGCTTCTATCGCGCCTGCCATCTGACAGGAGGGGAGTCTGGGCGGCGGAGGGCTATGAAGTATTACCCACATCGTCTCGTCTCCTCTCCGCTCCTCTCCTCTCGTCAGGGAAGAGCGAGTCTCTCACCCAGCTGCCTGCCTGCCTGCCTGCCTGCCTGCCTGCCTGGCACACAGTTCCTTCCCCCCGCCGCCACAATGCAAATAGGGCAGATTTACATGCAAATAGCGCGCTGCCTGGAAGTGAGTAATGGGCAAAGCCCCAGCGCTCTCCCCGCCACTGCTCGCGTGCGGTGCCCATGGAGAGAGAGCAGGAAGTGGATGCTGATAGCAGGGCCCACCAGCAGCATGATCAGCCCAAAGAGGCCTCGTCACACTCGTCACCTCTCCGCCGGGAGTTCGGAGTCGCTTTTTAACACATCATGCTTTTTTCTGCACCATCGCGGCAGGGAAGTGCTAGAGACATGTCTCAAGTGTGTGTGTGTGTGTGTGTGTGTGTGTGTGTGTGTGTCTGTGTGTGTGGGTGGGTGGGTGTTTCTCCCTCTGCCTTTATCTGTTTTCACAGAAGATTCAGTAGTAGTAAGTACATCATGGTGAGACTATTAATCTCTGGTATATACAGTATGCGTGTGTGCGTGTGTATGTGTGTGTGTGTGTGTGTGTGAGTGTGTGTGCGTCTATGTGTGTGTGTCTGCGTGTGTGTGCGTGTGTGTGAGTGTGTGTGCATGTATGTGTGTCTGTGTGCCTGTGTGTGTGTGTGTGTTTGTGTGCACGTATGTGTGTGTGTGCGTGTGTGTTTGTGTGTGTGTGTGTGTGTGTGTGTGTGTGGCCATCTTTGTGTTAGTATGAGTGGGTGGGCAGTGGCCTAGGCCTGCCGTCTGAGAACTTGTCTGTTTGAAGTGTGCCAACAGTTGATCTGCCTCAGAAACGCATCCAGACAGCCAGATGGGAAAAAATGAAATAAAATTTAGGGGAAAAAAATCATTTGATCAAAGGACCCAAATTCCATCTGCTGTTCTGAAGAGAGAAGAGAGAGAGAGAGAGAGAGAGAGAGAGAGAGAGAGAGAGAGAGAGAGAGAGAGAGAGAGAGAGAAAGAGAGAGAGAGAGTTGGTGGGCAGGGGACAAGAAGATTGAAAGAATTCCAGAGAGAGAGAGAGAAAGAGAGAGAGAGGACCAGACGATAGAGTTTCACTAAGAAACAAAAGGACACGAAGAGAGTGAGATACACACAGAGAGAAAAGAAGAATGTGCCACAGACTGAGTAAGATCCAGGCTGTTTAATCAAACTCGTCTCATTCCACCATACAATATCACACTGCCCATTTGTCACACAGCTCAATAGTGCATTACTTCTGTCTGTGACAGTTTCGGGTCAGTACAGCAGCAGCAGACTGATATTTTGATTCGTCCACACATCCAACCAGACCTTGCGGAGTATTTCTGATACCCTCTCAGATGTCTACGGCTTTTACCCATTTCAATGGCCCTTTCTTAAATGTTTTTTTCTTTGTTTCTTTGCTATTTTCTGTATTTACTCATTGTATTGACTCACTTGAAAAGTTAGAGGTAAAAATATGGGACACGGGTGTACAATACCACTATCATGCAGCCTTGATAATAAAAGAACCAAAAAGATACAGTGTCCTTAAAACACATAATATCCAGGACTGAATTATTGATCTCGGCATAGTTTTACATGTGCCCTTGCTTAATTTATAATCCAATTAAAGTACCCACAGATAGCAGCCCAGTCATTTTTTAAATTGATTGGGAACCCAGCAAATCAATACACCGTTCAGAGCATCACATCTGTGTCCTCTCCACGGGGGGATGCTAAACAACCACACTGCCACAGACACACAGGGGACCAGGTCAAAATTAACGAGGTCTTATGGCAGGGCAACATCTATGTACTTTGACTTTGATATCCTATTACACCTTTTTAAAACCTTACTCTGAATGCTCATGTATTTGAGTCTGTCATGTGCCAAATCAACGTGAAGATGTGTCATGTTTTGATAATGTGTATTCCAATGGCTGCAATATATTGGCGTCTCTGTTTCGTTTAGTTAAAAGATTGTTGTTTGTGCTAAGGTTTTTATAAAAATGGCCTTGAAAAATGTTTTGCAATGATGAAACATTTTGCCTACACTGAATTCATCTTACTTAATCAAAATCACAGGAAATAAATAAATAAAATAAAATAATATATAGTATTATTATTATTTATTTTCACAGTCATAAAAGAAAAACCTTAGAACCTTGCATTAACTGTGTACATGGATCGATAAGTCCTTCCCCCCTCCCCCCATCTCTCTATGCTCTTCATCTCTCTTTCCTTTTTCTAACACTTTTACTTGAATGAGCAGAAATATTGTGGCTAATTGCTGTACTCTAATTTCTGCACCTGACTCAAGTGCACGTCTAATTGCCCAAGTGGTACTTCATTTTCATCAAGGCTAGTTTTGTTCTTCCCTTCTAAAGTGAATCATATGTGGGCAGTCGCTAAGTCTACTTAGCCGCCTGCTCTCTAGCTAACTGAATCTCTCTTTAAGAGTTTTACTCAGTGCAAAGCTGTCTGCAGTGTTCTGTGTTCCATTATTGAGGTTGAAATTGTTTTTACTTTTTCCCCTCAACTTCTCCTCCCCCTATGCTCTTGTTGCGCAAATGTATGTTTTGAAAATTCACAAACAAGAATGAAGCGCACATTTTTACCCACACACACATGCACATGCAATCACACACACACACACAGGCACACACACACACACACACACACACACACACACAGAAACAGAAGCAATCAAAGGCTTTTACTGTTTGTGATTTCTGCCCTCTTATTAACTGTTGAGACCGTATCAGGCAGAGGCTTTGATCCATCTGTGACAGTTTCCCAGCTCTCTTCTGTCTCACTGGCTCGTTGCTCTCAAAAGAAAAAGAGAGTCTGCTTCACTTCCAATTCCACACTCAAAACCACATACACTCTCATATTTAGAAACAAGGCCAAAGTCTAAAGAACACGGACAGACAGACAGACAGACAGACAGACACACCCACACACACACACACACACACACACACACACACAGGCATATAAACAAACATACAAACGATGCCTTCTTTGCCGTGGCCAAAATGCCTAAATGGAACATTACTGATTCAATAAAAAGCTGTGATTTAATGACATTATAAAAAAGGCTTCTGGAGTCAGTTTCAGCATTAAGAAGATCTAATTTTACAAGGCTCTAGACCTCCCTCAACCTCCCCCTTTCCCCTTTCCCCTCTCCCCTTTCCCCTTCTCTCTCTCGCGCTCTCTCTCTCTGTCTCTCTCCCTCTCTCTCTCTCTTGTTTCTTCCCATGGCTCTAGTTACAGTGAGTGTGGCATTGATCGATTCTGTCGGATGCTTCATCTTCATTAGTGCTGTGGCTCTCAGGAGCCGCTACCTGTCCTCTGCCGGCCACAATGAGGCCATGCTGCACTGGGGCATTCAGGACGCACTCTCCGCCTCCCACTAGCCAAAGGTCCTGCGCATTTACACCACACACACATGCACAAATACACATGCACACACACACACACACACACATGCACACACATATGCACGCAAACACACACACATACATACATACACACACACACACACAGTATCATGGAGACATACAGCAAATGTCATAAGGTGGGGGTGCACAATGTGCCTTTTTCTATGCTTGCTTTCAACGTACATAAATCTACTGTATGTACATCTATGTATGTATAAATATGTATGTATTTATTCTGTCATTTGTTCATTCATTTATTCATTTACTTATTCTACCTTCTGTACATTAATTCAATCAGTTAAAGGCACTATATGTAATATTTGTGGGCTATCATTTAACTTTGAAAATATTAACATTCTGACTGTACTTCAAATGAATTTGTTTCCTCTGCTGACATATCAGGACTCCTCTATCATTGCTGTAACTTCCTTGCAGTCAACATCTTACAGGTCCA
>CM059274.1:19284416-19301916 GCA_030347295.1 Setipinna tenuifilis | reverse complement strand
CCAAAAAGAGAAGTTCTGCTCAACATTTGCAGTATTTATACGTGAACCTTTTGTGGACCCAGTGAGCTTCTCCCAGACAGTACTCCAGTTATGGTCTGAAAAGAAGTAAGGACTCAGAGTGATGTTTACTGATTCGGTGGTCTGTCAAGTTGAGCTGCTTGAGCTACCCATAGCTGAATTCAATAGGCTAATTCTAATTTTAACCCTGACCCTAACTTTCCCTGACTGTGCTTGCATGGTAGCAAAACTCAACCAGTAGCCCAGTTTGACAGAACACTAGCAAAGCGTCTTGACTGACCACTAAAATTATAATCCACTATAGTTATAAAATATAGGAAAGAATATTTATAACGCCTATCAACCTTAGTCCTGATTAGAAAAAATAATTCTCGTGATCCATAACATACAACTGTGTTGGGTTTTTTTTTTTTTTTCTAGTTTACTTTCAGTGTGGCTAGTCATTGTAGCCTTTCTGTGCAGTGGATGCAGTGCGCGATAAATAGTAATACTGTCATGTAGAAAACACTGTTGGGAAATGACTTTTAGCCTTCCGAATTTATTGGTAAAATCGAGGAGGGTAGAGATGAAGTCAGTTTGTTTTGTTTGTACTGTCTATTGACTGGAAGTGAAAAACTGGATTGGTTGTCATGGCGACACCCATTGTTGTCTCGGAAATGAAGTAGATATGAAAAACCCTCTAGAGTCCTTATAACTCTTATATATATACTATCTAAACCTGCCATTATTTAATGTGTTAGTATTTTCTTATATAAGTGGGCTCCATCTATCTATCGGATTCCATTTTAATGTTTGAGTTAGAGTGAAAAAGTGGCCCATGCAACAGTAATGGCGCATTAATAAGAACAGAAGGTGGGAATTCTTCAGAGCCAGAATGCTTTTACTGTAATATGTTATGTCAGCTTGCTGCAGCCCTACAGTGCTTTCCAGGCTCAGGTGTGTTTTATAACCTTGGCTCTTTGACATTATTCAAAATGTTATGCTCGCCTCTGTTTGCTGGATGTTGTTGGCTGTGGTTTCTCATTGAGCCTTTCTGTATCAGAAGGCGGATGCTGTTCAAATAAGCCTTTGCTGGATTTGCCAAAAGCCTTTCCAACCGTCCAGTCCAATCTAAACAAGCATGCCCACATTTGCCAGAAATGATACGAGACAAGTAACAATGTGCAAAGTGTAGTCCAAGTGCAGAGAATGAGTTTATTGTTCTTGTTTCTTAGTCCCTTTAAGTATAATTGATACAGTTCAGGGGCACACTGAGATTGAAAGACAACCGGGGCTTAGCCCTCAGGGTCGGTGAAATAAATGAAACAAAAGAAACATTTTTTTGGATCTTTTTTACTTCCTTTACCTTTAAGCTGTTATCTTGGTCAGTATAAATGTTCTATTTCTTGTTTTCTTGTTGTTTTCAGCACACTCTAGGCTATCCAAACCTGCCATTATTTTGTGTGCTGGTAATTTCCTTGATTTTACATTAATTTATTTGGAAAAATATTTCACATAAATAATTGTTTTACATTGTTGCATGTTTCTATCAAAAAAAAAGCTGTCCGTAGAAATATCTTTACACATTTATGTAGGTGAGTTTATCTGCAATCTCACAACATCCGACAAGAGCCATGGAGAAGGAATACTAAGAGAATTACCACCAGTTCTTAAACCCAGACCACCAAATCCTGGGTGCCTGACTGAAACAATTATAATTCCTACCATTTTTATTCTAAACAAATAGCTGACCAAGCTTTATTTAAATAAGTGCAGGAAGGTAGTGTTGGATATTATTGGAAAGCTCAGTGTCTGCTCTTCTGCTCTTTTATTTGGTATGTGTGTTGTATCTCTGGGATGTGGGTTTGTGAACAATTCCAATTAGAATAAGAGTTTAGAAAGAACTTATATTATTATTATATACTGTAGTTCTACATATTTCATCTTCCTTTATAACACAGTCACTTAAGTGCAGGAAGGAGGAACCATATGAAAGCTCTGCTCACCGTTTCTTCTCTTTCACTGGGTTTGCATGTCATATCTGTGCTACCACGGAGTTGTGAGTTATTTAAATTGGAGTACTGTGTTCATATAACTACACGCAGGCTGTAACTGTATAAGTTTTCAACTAAACTCACATTTGTTTTTTTGTCAAAACTTAGGAGCACAGCTAGGAACTGTATACCATTCGAAAGCCCAGGTTGTGCTCTTTTCTAGGTATGTGTAGCTCCTTGTCATGATGCACCTTGCTGAAGTAACATGACAGAGAATAGTAGGTGTGACTCTGGCATCTTGCGTCCACGGTCCTGTAATTATATGGGGGCTTGAGGGCATTGTAGGTTGGGGCTTGAGGCCCACTAAAATAGCCCTAGTGATGCCACTGATACAGTTGTCAAAAACTGAGAAGAAAAAGCAACACACACACACACACACACACACACACACACACAAACACAGACACAGACACAGACACAGACACAGACACAGACACAGACAGAAACACACACACACATACACACACATGCACAGACACAGGCAGTCACAGACAGTCACACACATGAACACACACACAAACACACATGCAAAGAAACAGACAGTCACAGACACACACACGCACACATGCAAGCACACACACATGCACGCACGCACACACACACACACACACACACACCTAAATGCCCGCCTTGCTGTCATATTGATGCCAGCAGGAGTTGCCCCCCCTGCTGTGGCACCCCACTACGCCTGTCAACACACGTGCATCCCGCTAGTCCTGCATTAGCATCAGCCCATAACTGACATCTCCTTTCCACACACACACACACACACACACGCGCACACACACACACACACACACACACACACACACACACACACACACACACACACACACACACACACACACGACACACACCATTTCACATTTGCCCTGCTCTTCCACCTGTGCGTAAACTATTTTTCCTGACACCAGTTTCCTCCCCTTGCGGCGGTGCTCTGAGATGGATGTCTCTTGAAGGCAGTCACACTGAAAAAAAAAAAAAAAAGTCCGTCCTCTACCGAAAAGAGTGAATGCTCAAATGGCCGAGGAAAGTCTGACCAGCTGATAGCATGGTGTTTTCACATGAATACTCAATGACTGCTTTTGCCAGGTGGCTACTATCATTGTTACTTATCAGCCTGCCTGTGCACCCGTCTCTTTCTTTGACATTTGGACAAGACCAAATACTTGAACTATAACTGTATAACCTCAACTATGTTTCACCAGATATGAGCAATTGCAGACAGCAACACATATCTAGCAAATGACTAGGCTTTCCGTCTGTAAAATAACCTTAGCCTGAGTATGGTGTGTGTGTGTGTGTGTGTGTGTGTGTGTGTGTGTGTGTGTGTGTGTGTGTGTGTGTGTGTGTGTATGTCTGGTTTTTTTATTCCCCTAGAATCCACTGCACTACAAGGTTCCGGGGCAAGTCTACTGAAAGGCATCCCATATTGTTTTTTACTTCAAAGACCACTAGAAACTTAAAAAGAGCAGCGGTGTAAATAAAATGCCACCGAGTTACAGGAAGAATGTGAAGGCTGGGCTTTGTTGTGGAGGTGAGAACTCTTTCTTAGGCTGTGCAGTCCCATGGCTGCTTGTCTCTCCCCTACCTTACCTCTTGCTTTTATAAAGGGCTTTCAGCAGGGGGGAACACATCTATTACGTAGAGAGCGAATATTGGGGCCCTTTCATCTCTCTACCCACACAACACACACACACACACACACACACACACACACACACATACACACAATTTCTCTTTCTCTCGCTCTCTTTACTTGCTAAGGGCACTGTACATAGCTGGCAGGTGGCCACCAATTTGTCCCTCCAGACAATGACCACCTGTAGATCCCCAGACACAGAGGTCTGTGGCCCCCTAACAACCTGTCCCCGACTCCTGCTTTGACATTTCCCAACACAATCTTAGGATTCTGCTTCCACAAGAGCAGACCCTTTGAGCCAGTCTGTAAATGACATCCATCTGGACTGGGGCTAAAGAGTGAAAGTCTCCATTGACATTTCCAACCTTGTGTGTGTTTCTTTTATAGAGCGCTCCATTTTGTGGGCAAGGTTAGTAGAGGTGAAAGTGTCCCCCTATATGACCTGGAGGGCACTGAGCAGTTGAAATGGCAGAGAAGTAATTTAATGCCAATATGAAGTTCCTACTCTGTTTTCTTTTAAACTACTCTCCCTTTTTTTGGCGATGTTAGTCTGAAGTAAAGGCACTAGTTACTATGGCTACGACATCCTCAAATGTCTGTCATAATAGCCTACAACTTACTGTAGATGGTCACCCAGAGATTTTATATCAACACTGAATTATAACCAGATCTGTTGTTGAATGTTGATTAAACTGCATTTTGTTTTACTGTATGTTTTTTATGTTGTTTCTTATATGGTTGTTAATGTTTCTATATCGATGTCCACTGTCTGGTGAGCTTGATTGTAAATAGGCACTCACTGCTGGCTGCAAAACACATTACCCCTTGAGCATAATGGACACCCTGAACCTTGAACTTTGAACCTTTTGCTATCTGGGTCAGTATGACTGCATACACAACACTTTGGCAGAGTTAACATCCCTTTGCTGTTTACGTGTTTGCATTATGATGTGCTTATGGGCTTGTGTTTGCATGGTACATTTTTGAAAGAGTTGACATTCCTGTGATGGCGATTTGTGTGTGGTCATGCTTGTGTGTTTGTGTATTTGTGTTTGTTTGTATCTTTATTTATTAAGTGTTTATGTTTAAACCTCAGATACATAGCAGAGTGCTGCTTTACTCATGCACAAATTCCTTCTACTTTTGCAGTTTTTATCTTTGAAAAACTTCCCAGAACTGTCCCCCAAAGACCCACCGATCCATCTGCTTGAAGCCAAAATGATTCCATATCACAGCAGCAGACACTTGCACCTCAGGTCTGAGAACAGAGGGCAAGCTTGACAGATCACTCGATGGTTTCCCCAAACAGATCTGCAGTCAGCGCTTCGCTACATCTTTCTCCCCTGAATCTAATGGGTCCCTGAACATCCTTTTTCACAAAGCCTCTGTTCCTGTTCTGTGAAACTTTTTAACTACGCATGTATGCAAATTGTTTCTAATCCTAACGCAATTAAGGAGGAAGGAAAATCAATTAACGGCACTGTTTCGCCAAGTGCTCTTATTGATAAGCGTGATTAATGAGATTTTAACTGTCAATCATGTCCTGGGGATGGCGTGATTTTATTATTACTTCCTCATAGCTGTGCATTTATGTTATCAATGTAAAGTTTATGCAGTGCTTTAGGGGTGAAAATAATTAAGTCAACGAGAGACTTACAAAGACAAGGACACACACACACACACACACACACACACACACACACACATGCACACATACCTAACACTGATGAAAGGAGAAAAACAACAGACAATACAGGAGGAATAAAAAGTATAGAGAATGCCCAAGGCCAAATTATTCACTTCCAGTTAGAAACCTGCAAACAAACACATACGCAAACAAGAAAATACATTACAGTAATAAACAAATGAATCTTTAACAAACATAACAGCACACCGCAGACAAATAATATAACAGCCGTTTGAGCACTAGAGCAGTCAGTGGCAAAGGGATAAAGGAAGCTCAAGAGCTCCCAAACCCAGAGTGAGGCGAGAGGCAGCAGAGGCAGCGCTGCCTCTTCACCCGGCGTGTGCTCTGTGTGAGCTAAAAGCACAGAACGCCGCTGCAGGGTCGCCGCCGCTCTCTCTCTCTCGCTCTCGCTACCCCAGGAGCACCCTGTGGCCATAAATATTTATAGACCCCATGCCGCCGTGTTGATTTACATCCTTGAACTCCACCTCTGCGCGTATGCAAATGTAACCACTCATGGTTATGTGAGTCTCTGTTTGTGTGTTAGAGTGTGTGTGTGTGTGTGTGTGTGTGTATGTGTGTGTGTGTGTGTGTGTGTGTGTGCATGTGCGTGTGTGTGTGTTTGTTTGCGTGTGACATAATGTGTGTGTGTGAGTGTGAGTATGTGTGTGTGTTTGTTTGTGTGTGACATAATGTGTGTGTGTGAGTGTGTGTGTGTGTGTGTGTGTATGTGTGTGTGTGTGTTTTCCCTGTGTGCGTTGGGCTATTGTGGTGTTGGTGGTGGGGGCGGTGAGAGGGGAGCCACCCTAGAGAGGAGAATGAGCCGTTTAAATTCCGCTGATTCTCAATGGCTGCCCTTGGAGCTGACAAGGTTGGCTGGGTGTTCAATCAGCACCCCGAGTCTCATTCCCCGTGCCGGCCGGGCGCAGATGGGGAGGGAGTCCAGCGCTGATACAGATCTATCGCCACTCCCACGACTCACGCGCACTCACCACAGCAGGTCACTTTGAACAGCTAAGTGCAAATCACAACTTTATTTACATTGGTCACCAGTGGCACTGCAAACAGGTCAGGCCAGGTGAAAAACTATCAATGATGTGATGTAAGCAATCAAGTTGTGTAGTGAGTACACATGCTGTGCTGGCTATATATGTCTGTAGGGGCCTACCGTGGGCCATAAAAGGTTTTCTGAAGGAGTTGGTACTGTAGGTGACTTGATGATCAAAGTCAGCTGGAACCTCCTTCACAAGCATGAAGTCTTCCTAATGGAATATCTGCCTCTAAATGTGACACACAAGCCCAACTAACCTTGCAAATAACTAACTAACCAAATAAATAAGTGATTACTCCCATTGCCAAAAACATTTTGCCCTTGAGGGATAAATAATGTTGGTGGAATTGAGTTGTGTACAAAACACCTGTTCGCCATTGGTCATGCCATTTCACCACTGGTAATAGTATTCGTTTTTTTTATGTTTTTGTTACATTATTTTATGCCAGTTTCATCCCTGTGCAACTGCCATGTCAAGAATTCTTAGTTTTTTTGTGACAGACCTTAGGATTCTGTATTCATTCAAGGATTAAATAAAGGTTACCAGTATGAAAAAAATATTTGTAATAAACAAGCCTCAGTTAAAAAGGAGTGCTATTTTCTTGCATGTTATTGCCTTGTGCGAGAGAGAGTGGCACTCACAAACAAGGAAAAAAATAGCATCCTTGTGATGACACACACGTGGCTAAAAACCCAGCTACACACTCTGTTCTGCTGTGCTTGCTGTGTGTGTGTTTTCATCTCTCTGCCAAATGCACTGTGGCAATCCACTATGTCGTACGGCGTGTTTATTTTCTCATCTTTGTTAGCCTTGCCCGTAACCCCAGGACCACTCGAGTCAGGGAGTCATCGTGAAGAGGATGATCAGACCTCGCTGTTCCTCCTAGGTGCAATATCAATCTGCGCTGAAGTTGAGACTTCTAACATGAGAAGGAGGCTGAATGGAGTCTGTTCGTGGAGAGCGGGCAGGCGGTGTGAGGCGAAAAAAAAAAAAAACAGCTTTCTTCTTTCTTCCTCTACTCTGGAGTGAACCCACTGGAGTCATTAAGGAGAGCTGAGCTGCGTAGGCCTGCACCCACCATGCTAGAAGCTCCGCTGTCTACACAACTCACCTCACACTAATGAGAGGGAGAGTGTCTCCAAACTACCGCCCCCGTCACACTCATCTTTTCTCTCTCTCTCCGTCTGTCTTCTTTATTTGTTCACTATTTGTGTCTGCATTTGTCTCTCTGACTCTCCAGTGCTGTTTCTGTTACCTCTCGTTCTCTCCCTCCGTGACCAACTCTGTCTCTCTCTTTCTCTCTTTCTCTCTTTCCACCTCTTTGTTTCTCTGTCATTCATGGAGAGGCTGATTGTGTGCAAACAGAGACTCAGGCTGGTCGCGTGTAAAAGTAGAGAAGAGAATCCGGGAGCGCCATCACTGGTATCATGAAACATGCTGCCAAGAGTAAAGCTCAGAGGAGGGAGGGAGCTGATCACCTTGTTTTGTCTCCACTGTTTTAACTAGTCAACACACAGAGACACTTTTCCCTCATCTCCTCATGCCATCGAGCGAACCAAACCTGTGCCTGTTTATCTCAGCTTGGCTAGGAGACATGTACGATATCTGCCAACACCCTTAGGAGCCACAGTCCTCCTGTCAGTCTCATTCGCCGCTCCTCCTATCCCACCCACTCCTTAACTACTGTACGTGCGCTCTCAGTTCCTGCTAAGTGCCCTGTGCTTTTGCCATCAGTACTGTGGCGATTCTGTGGTGGCTGTCAGTCAGTTCACTCTCTCGTTGGGTCACTTCAGTCCGCTGTCAATCAATAGACCACTGAGATGAGGAGCGCTCTTTTGAAGTTTCAGAAAATACCTTTCATGGGTGTGGAGTAGTGTGTGCGTGATGAAGGAAGGATTCAGTGGTGTTGTTGTGGTAGTAGGAATGGCGATAGTGGTAGTTGGTAGGAATAGGCAGGTTTGCCAGAGAGAGAAAGAAAGAAAAATAAAAAGAAATAAAGAAAAAAAGAGAGAAGAAGGGGAGTGAGAGGAAGAGAATGAGAAAAAGAGAAAGAGGGAGCGAGGAGAGAGAAAGAGAGAATATAGTACGCCTATGCCTTCAGGAAGCACTATAAACATTTATCATTTTCTGTTGGCCTGTGTTTACACACGCAGTGCAGAGGGCCATAGATTTAAAGAACAATAATTAATTTCTGGCTCTTTCTCGCTGCGGCTTAGACAGAGGCAGAGAAAGTGTAAAGACAGGGATAAAAGGCCTAATCTCCCCATCTTCTCTCTCCCTCTCCTCTCCTCCCTGGAAAGGCGCCTGATTGCTATTAAAATTCCGATCAGATTACACCGGTTAAACTCCATCTAATCACAACCGCAGAGTGTTCCGTGGTGTCTCGGGAAAATCTCCAATCTCCCCGGTGTAATCCGACATCAAGCAGTGGAATCTGATTACCTCGCCGTGACGTTCCGTGGATATGAGGCCGCTCGCGGATAGCAAGAGTGGCTAGAAGCTGCGTAGGATCATAGTACTTTTTACGTGATAGCGGCTCATATGGCGTTATGAACTACGCTGCAGTGATGATCTGTGGGATACATATAAAACGCAGACCACAGCGGGAGCACTGGGCAGGAACACATGTTCCATGTCTCCGTTTGCTCTGAGCTTGGTGTGTTATTAGTATGTGCTCTCGGTAGTGCCTGCATTGACATTTCCACACACATACAAACACATACAGACACACACACGTTCATACACACATACACACACATACACACACCAAGAGAGAAAGAGAGAGAGAAAGAGAGAAAGAGAGAAAGAGATAGATAGAGTGAGAAAGACAAAGCGAGAGAGAAAGAGACAGAGAGAGAGGCAAATATACACAAGCTCACAAAAACACTAAGACATATAGACACACACACACACACACAGACCACCAGTGTTGCACTCAGCACATTTGTTGGTGCCTGTGGTGGTGCCACAGGGCTGAGGGATTGTGGGTAATTACTGGTGAGGTTTGAACACATGCTGCTGTCTCCTGTTGCTCATACTCCCACTGAAGTATCCTCAGCGGTCGACCCAACGGGGAGCCCCACACAAACAAAGCCATTCATATACAGGCAGACACACACACACACACACACACACACACACACACACACACACACACACACACACACACACACACACACATACACACATACACACAAACAACTTGACATATATAGACAGAAAGGCATATGCCTTTGTCAGCCACACAAAAGAGCAGTGCCAACAAAGAAACACACAGACAAAGAGGCACCTCTCACAAACACCCATGTGAAGTGATGTGAAATATATAGACACAGACAAATGCATACGGACCATTAGGGAAATCGTGGAGGAGAATAAAGTATGAGAAGCTCTGCTTTATTCACCCAGAGTGTTCCATGTTATGTCAATAGAGCCATTTAGGCCTCAGCCGACTGAGCAGAAGAGATTTGAATGGAGAGAAATTGAGTTGAAAAGAGGAGGCAGACAGGGAGGAGAGGAACAGCTGTGAGCAGGTGTTCAATCAGCTTATGCAACAAACAAACAAGTGAAGGAGGATAAGGAAAAGATGTTAACGCAGGAACACACACCCACACACACACACACACACACACACACACACACACACATGCACACACGCACGCAAACACTATTCACTGCAAATTGCGTGTGTGTGCTGGAGAGTCAATGAAATCAATGAAGCAGGCTTACACACATGAAACGCTTCAGTACCATGGCCAGCGACACTAACAGCAGGAGTCTAACCAACTTGAGCAAACATTATGAACTGCTGAAGTAATGGATCTCTTACTGTCCACTACTTTCTTTCACTACCTCCTTGATTTGAGTGGAGCCTTTTGACACTATCATAGCTTACTCCCAGAGAGACTAACCTCTATTGAAATGGCTAATGCACCTTTGAATTCTTTAACATCTTATCTCCCTGGCCATACTCAGCTCACCCAGCCTAAAAATATTAAAACCACAGTAGTTTCAAGTCACTTTCAGTGTTTCTCAGGGTCCTGTGCTCAGGACACTTCTTTGTATCCCTTATCTATTTCATCTTGGCCACACTGTCTACAAATGTAGAATCGGTTATATTGCTACTGTACTAGAAGCCAGCTATACAGTCAATATGGTGGTAGGCCTCCCTCCCGACACCTCATAGACACGCTAGTGAATTAGCTAATAGCCTGGCGTGTAGCTTACTTGGTAGTGCATCCTCCAAGCTGAAATAAATAATGCCACCTGGTCTTTGCATTTCCATCAGTGTAACATAAACTATCTCTGCCTGTCCCTCACAACTCTAGAGTACCTCTTGTTACATCTTGCCCGGATTGATTACAGTAACTCCATTCTCTTTGATCGCCCACTCAAATCCATACATAAATTTTCCACTGGTCCACAACTCTACTTATCACCAGGGGTTCCACCATTAATCACCATCACTCTTATCCTTCAGCAGCTTCATTGGTTTCCAGTCAAACACCTCATTGATTTAAACATCTTTAAGGCCATCAATAACGCTCTCTCTCCCTCTCGATCATACCTCTCTGAACTCACGCATACAAGGCATACTCCCTCCCACACTCTCAGATCTCACCAGCCTACCTGCCCACTACAAGGTTTAGAGCCTGCAGCCACTCTGTCCCTGGACTCAGAGTTTCCACCCACCTGACATCTGTTTTACTATCTGTATATCTCTCAGCGTCTCAAAACACATCTCTCTAAAATAATTCTGTTTGTTTTCTATCGGATTACATGCTGCAAACAAGTTTTGTTTTTAGATATTTTAGACTTATTAAGACTCATTAATATAGAAATATTATTATTATTATTAGTAGTAGTAGTAGTCGTAGTAGTAGTAATAGTAGTAGTAGTAGCAGTAGGCCTAGTATATAGCAGCATTAGTCCACTCTGATGTTTCAGGACCACGGACAGGGTTTACGTCGCCAGAGTCTTTCAATCTATATAGCAGCCGTTACAACAGTTGAATGTGGCTCTACCTCAGTCAGCAGCTGAACACAGACAGCATCTAAATAAATAGAAATTCTATCACAGACCGCCCACAAACATATAGAAATGTTTACTATGGACAGCTCCAAAATAGAAATTATGTCTTATAAACAGCACTTAAAAACCTACTAGTCCTACTATAGACTATGGAACAATCAGACATCATGGAGTCAGTATACATTTTTCCTACCAGAGAGGCTCGAAAGGGAGGTACAAACTGTGGAGCTTGAACCACAAATACAATACAGTACCCAAATACAGCACAGAAAACAGATGCAACACTCATTATACACAGAGTTGGAAAAGAAAAATCCCTATAAAAAAGTAGCAGGGTGTAAGGACAATGCATTAAAAGTAAGCAGTATAGCAAAGGTCCTCTGTCTGCGTTAACTGTTAATAAAAACAGACGTTTAGCCTTTGCCCCCCAGACAGCAGGAGCCCCCACAGCTGTCCCTGGTGCCAGGTCACTTCCATGTGTCCTCCCAGTGCTGCCTTTGTGCTAGATGGCTACAGTGGCGGTACAGGAAGAGAAAGGACAGGTGGGATTACATTATAACGCCCTCCATTAAAGCAATCAATACTGCCTCCTTGAGTTATGGCCTGGTGGGTTTGTGAATGTGTGTCTGAGAGTATGTGTGTGTGTCTGTGTGTGTGTGTGTGTGTGTGTGTGTGTGTGTGTGTGTGTGTGTGTGTGTGTGTGTGTGTGTGTGTGTGTGCATGTCTGTGAGTGTATCACTGTGTGTGTGTGTGTGCATTTGTGAGTCATTGCGTCTGAATGTGTGTTTGTGCTCTAGGGGGCGTTGTGTGTGTGTGTGTGTGTGTGTGTGTCGGTGTGTGTGTGCGCTTGTCTGTAAGGGTAGCACTGTTGGTGTGTGTGCATTTGTCAGGTGTCACTGCATCTGTGTTTGTGTGTATGTGTGTGTATATGTGTGCAGAACAAACCAGTAATCAGGTGAAGCTAGTGGCAGATGGTAGCGGGAAGGCCGTAGAGGAAGATGACACAACTACACACTCATGAAAGAATATACTCACAGAATTCATAGAATTGCAAAACCTGAGGACAAATATATACACAGAGCCAGAAAAGAGAGACAGACTTCCTTGTTTAGAGAAGAACGAGAGAAAGAGAGAGAGAAGTAGAGAGAAAAGAGACAGAGATAAAGACAGAGGGACGGGGGGGATAAAGACAGGTCGAGAGAGGGCGAAAGAAAGAGAGAAAAAGAAGGAGAGAGAGGGGAGACAAAGAGAGAAAGAGATAAAGTGTGTGTGTGTGTGTGTGTGAGAGAGAGAGAAACAGAGAGAGAGATAGAGAGATAAAGAAGGAAGAAAGGAGTTGGGCTGACAGGTCGAACCAATCAGTCCTGATTCAGTAATCACTAAGATTCACTAAGACTCCTTAGGCCCAGTGTGGTGGGTGGGAGCAGCATTCAGAAACACTGGAAGGCAAATAAAATCATTTCATTCAGCTCATTTCCCATAGGGGGAGAGGGACGGGGTGAGAACAAGGGATAAAGAGGCAGAAAGGGGGCAGGCTGAAAATAAGAGAAAAATAAGAGATTCAAGCCAAGAGTACAAAGGCATCGCTTTCCAACTTCTACTGTATGTGGTTCTTCTAATTTGTCCATGTCTGTTGTTTCTACAGCTACAGGCAGACAGAGTGGGATTAAATGAGGGTAGGAAAAGATGTCTCGGGATTGTGACGAGTTTAACTCTGGTGGTCTCTGGAGACCTTAATGTCCTCAATAACGCTGTGGACTGGTATACTAAAGGAATAATACAACTGTAAACAGACATACACACAGACACAGACACACACACACACACACACACACACATACACACATACACACATACACACACACACACACACACAAAACATACACAGAAGATATACACACACATAAGGAGTTCACACATTTTTGTACTAATTTATCGTTTCAGTCTTTTCTTTTGGTCACTCTGTAGTTGAAAAACGTCCTGCGAATTGTACAGCCTTAAACTCTAATTAATTACATTTGGGCTGTAATTAATGGCAAGATAACCTTGCAAAGGAACACTGGCACGGCCAGCAGAGAGGAGAATTTATATTTTAATTAAGGAGCCAAATCACTGTCCCGAGATTAGCCGAAACTCCCGCGGTTCCCCCAGACCACCAGAGATCTCATTACCCCCCCACCCCCCGCAAAAAAAAAGAAGAAGAAAAAAAAATTAAAAAAGAAAAACAAGCTACAAATGAAGTGTCCAGTGAAGTAGGGGGGCGCTCTTTATCAAGCACATTCCCACAGGACTCGTCTCACGGCATTAAGCCAAGGAAGGGGTGGGGGTGGGGTAGTCGCCTTGCAGTGCGTGTGCGTCCGTCCGTGGCTCACTGTTTTCAACCATGCTGCGGCCTGCATATTAAAAATAAACATTTTAACGAAATATGGATAAATCACGTACGACGCATTGAAAATAACAGGGTG
Source organism: Setipinna tenuifilis (assembly GCA_030347295.1). NCBI lineage: Eukaryota > Metazoa > Chordata > Actinopteri > Clupeiformes > Engraulidae > Setipinna > Setipinna tenuifilis. The sequence goes on along the minus strand of CM059274.1, from coordinate 19,287,988 downwards.
GGGGGCTGAAAAAGGGACGGGTTTGGGGGTGGGGGGGGTTGCATTGCTAAGCCTCTCTATGCTCTACCCATCTCATCAGAGCGCCAGACGATGAGACACAGATACACACAGACTCTCTGTCCTCTGGGGTAACACACATGACTGCCCACACATATAAATTCTTTTTTTTTCTCCATTTCTCCTCCCTTGTGCTTTTGTCCTTTCAAAAAAAAAAAGTCCAATCTCTCTGGGTATATATATATTTCAAAAAAAGAAACCCTGCTCTAGTGGAGGAAGCAAGGACCTTCTTCAAATGGTGACAGATGGATGGGGGTGCTAAAAAATGATCAGTGTGTGGAGCAGAGAAAGAGAAAAAGAGAAAGACAGAATGAGAGAGAAAGAAAGAAAGAAAAAAAGAAAGAAAGAAAGAGAGAGAGACAGACAGACAGAGAGATAGAGAGAGAGAGAGAAAGAGAGAGAGAAAGAGAAAGAGAGAGAGAGAAAGACAGATAGAGAGAAAGAGAGAGAAAGAGAATGTGAGGGAAAAAGCAACATAGAGGTCCCGCTTGTAAGTGGTATTTTTGTGTTCCTCCCAGTGGCTGGTTGGCACTGGCTGCCGCAGTAAAAGCACAGCAGGGCCCGCGAGGGTGAGAGCGGCGGTGGGCGCACAGATGGCATTTCGCCGCCGTAAACTTTAAATGGGCTTGTGCGGCATGCCATGCTGGCCTCTGCAGCAACGGCACAACAAGGAGACTCGCAGCCCACACTAACAAGTGTGTGAGTTTGCGTGTGTGTGTGTGTGTGTGTGTGTGTGTGTCTGTGTGTGTGTGTGTGTGTCTATGTGTGTTGTATGTGTGTGTGTGTGTGTGTGTGTGTGTGTGTGTGTGTCTGTCTGTGTCTGTGTGTTCTGCGTGTGTGTGTGTGTGTGTGTGTGTGCGTGCCCATTTGTGTGTGGGGGGCGGACACAGACAGATGAACACATAGGTGGGCAAAGAAGAAAGAGCTGGGTGAAAGAAATAGGACTGTTGGCGCTGAAAGGACTGGAAGCAGACAAATGCTACCAGAGAGCTTTGAGTGCTCGGAGAAAAACATAATTACTTAGAGCAGCAGCGGGAATGTTGTGCGGATATAATAGTATGTGTTGGTGGTGTGTTTGAAACTTCTGAGTTTATAACTTGTCATTCCTGGCCAAAGAGTTCAAAAGCAGTGGGAGGAAAAGGCCACACATAGCCTACAGTGCATGTGTGAAAGCCAGACATGCACTGCAACCCACTCATTTGGGCAGGTCTTAAATAGCTTGTCAAAGTTTGACGCTCTTTTGTCCAGAAATTTCACAAAATGTCTGTCTAAGAGCGCTTCCTGAACTTAGAAGTTGTTTGTTTGAGGTGCTCTCCAAGGCACTCTCATTTAACAAAAGTTTAAACACCCTTTATTGCAATGGGTTGGTCACATTAACCTTTAAAAACTCAGACGTGTTTCAGCACTCTCTGGCCCATGTCCTGTATGGATGAACCCCAAGACACATTTCTGGAGGACCATGTTCATCCCAATTCAGGCTTCAAGTCCTTCGTGTTTCCTTGATGTCAAAAACATGCCATAAGGCACAAAAACTAGCATGACCAAATGGTGAGGGTCTAATCATCTTTTCCATGTCAAGAGGGTAATCAGTTACAGCCTGGTGGACCATACTCTTGCTTCATGAAGGAAAGATACTTTCTGTAAACTTTAAAACTAGTGGTCCTGTCTTGAACCAATCAGAAAATTTCGGAATGCAGCATACATGCTCAAACTTTACATTCAACATTATTGCTTCCAGCGCTTCCATCAAGTGACATAGCCCTCCCTCTGTTCGCTGACTGGTAACCCAAACATTGTCAAGGCAGCCTGAGCTGTTGGAGTATTGTAGTCAAATACAATATTGAGTGGAGGTACTACAGCAGGGGTGCTCACACTTTTTTAGTGTGCGAGCTACTTTTAAAATGACCAAGTCACAAAGATCTACCGACCCATAAAAGCGTATGTTATTTTAAAATGTATTGAAAATTCCAAGCCAATATTTCAACAAAATAAGCTCTGAACATGTTTTTGTAATTGCCATATAATAATAATAATAATAATAATAATAATAATAATACAGTGACAATGTATAATAATAGTATTAATAATTAGTTCAGAGTTTAATTCGAGTAGAATAATGAGTAGTAGTAGTAGTAGTTTTTAAGGACAGTAGTTGCGCACAGGCCTTCCCTTGCGTCTCCAACTCTGACTGCAGGTTCGGGAAATTTGCCAAGTCATGGCGCTGAAGCTTTGAGGACAGATGTTTCATTTTTCGTTTGAAAGCATTGACTGAGCTGATCATGTCGATCACCGTTTTGTCTTTTCCTTGCAGCTCTTGATTAAGGTCATTCAGCATGTTTGTCAGATCGGTTAAAAAGCCAAATCCAGCAGCCACTGCTCGTCATTCAGCTGTTTGTATTCTGCATGTCCACTTTCACGGAAAAAAAAACAGAATTTCTCGCGACTAAGCCACCTCACGTCAGTGTGTAGCAACAACTCAGAGTGGTCGCTGTCAGCCTTCTCCATATGAGCGCGGAATATGTGCCCGTCTTTGAAGTGCTACAGTTTTAATTGAGCAGGCGATCTTCGTTGCCACGTCCATGATCTCTTTCATGTTCAGCATCTTCGCGCATAATGCTTGTTGGTGGATAATGCAGTGGTAATTCACGAAGTCTGGAAAAGCATCGTCCTGTCTGCACCTGGCAATGAACCCATTCACGCGACCAACCATTGCGGGCGCTCCATCCGTGGTGATGGACACTAACTTGTACAGTGGGAGCTGAGTTTTGTCGCTAAAGTTTTTAAACGACTGAAAAATGTCCTCTCCTCGCGCATGTTCTTTCAAGGGAATCACTGTCAATAGCTCGTGCTTTGCAGTCATATCACTGAACACCATACGAATGTAAATGCACACCTGTGCTGTGTCACTCACGTCCGTAGATTCGTCCAACTGCAGTGAGACCTGGCCCAGCAACTGGTTCCAACGCAAAGGTTGATGGGTCCAAATGTTTGGAGGTAGCCCGCTAATGGCTGGGTGATCGCTGTCTGCCGGTGGATGCGTGAGGGGCCATCAGCTAACCAGCATGTGCAGGATAAACAGGGAACTTTTTTTTTTTTTCAAAGTTGTATGCGATCTACCACTATTGGCCTCGCGATTGACTGGTAGATCGCGATCGACGTATTGAGCACCCCTGTACTACAGTGATGCCAGCCTGGCTAGCCCAGCTGTGGAGAGTGGAGCAAAAGTGCTGGCTGAATCACCGCACACACAACTATTATCATTAAATGGAGAAACAAGACATCATGCCCATAATTAGCTAGAGCAATCTGCTACTTCCTCTTCATAACCACTAAGCTATCCTACAACTGTGGAGAGTAAACAGCCCTTCCTCTGCATGTTGGTTTTTTGGGGCGCAACAGTACAAATGCAATAAGAGATTACGAGTTTCATCAGTGATGTTGATGTAAACACATCCCATCAAAGGAAATTGCGAAAACGTCTGCTCTTTGCTTCGGTTATCTGTTGGCTAAGGAGA
>CM059274.1:19271916-19281916 GCA_030347295.1 Setipinna tenuifilis | reverse complement strand
ACAGAGAAAGATAGAGATAGAGAGAAAGAGACAAAGAAAGATAGAGATTGAGAGGAAGACAAAGCAAGAGAGAGAGAGAGCAAGAGAGACAAAGAGTGAGTGAGAGAGAGAGAGAGAGAGAGACAGAGAGAGAGAGAGAGAGAAAGGAGTAACCATTAGCCAAGAGCTCAGTGATGACACGAGGCATTATGTCTGATTGCATCTCTGGGCCCTGACTGAAAACAATGACCTCTCTGTCTGTCTGTGTTTTATGTCTTTCTCACCATGGCTGCTGTATACAGTCTCAGAGAAACACTAACAGCTAGCATGGCCAACTCTATTAGTGGCCTAAAAGGTTGGTGGACTGAGAAAGTAATGTGTGCACACACAGACCGATGCAGACATACGCTGGCACACACACACACACACACACACACACACACACACACACAAACACACACACACACACCGACGGGAACATATGTACACAAATATTTGTATTTAATCAATATCCCTGTGACAAGCTAATGTTCATCCAGACGGAAAAACCAAACCTTAACGCATTGTGAGTTAAATAACACTAATAGCAGATGAAGTGACGACCGGCAATTTTCAGGTCTCTGTGAATTACCCAGCCGTAATGACTGTGCGCCGAGCGCCTGTGAGCCTGGCTTTTAGCGATAGGCCATTTCACTGCCACATGCCCAGAAGAGTTGAGGGAACAGGTCGCCATTAAGGACCAGTTTAAATGAACAGCACTAATGGGAGCGAAACTGCACTTATATTAGTCTAATGTTTTTCGGCATTAGGGGTGTCATTACACAAGTCTGAAGTGTTGTTACACAGTCCGTTCACAACACGGTGATTGCCAAGTCTCATAAGAAGCAATCTTGTGAGGAGGATATTGCTCAGACGGCTATTTAGAGACTCTGTCTAATAAAGGGCCAGTTAAAATAATCAATATAAGCACCTTCAATATCTTACTAGAAGACATAAACAGTTCAGTAAATAGTGGAAAAAATACATTGATTTAAATGGTATCTAGAAAGTGGCTAAAAGGTAAATCACGACATAGTTTTTTTAAAATTATATCCCATCATGCTATAAGAGACCACAGATAATTGTTCAGAGATTACTGTAGGATCCTACTGTATGATCTGTAGGACTAACATACCAAAGGCCAGACTGTACAGCAATGTGCCATAGGCCAGACTGTATAATATTTTTCTTCTACAGAGATGACAATTATTCCATTATATGGACATTTTCAAAATCAAGCCTAAACCTGGGCACCCCTGCTCAACCTTCAGACGTCGTGGTTTAGACAGGAATGCTGCTTGGATCAGAGCCTGAAACTCCTATTTCCTCCTGTAGCCCTCGGCACTGGGGCACATGTAAACTACAGTAGGGGTTTTCATTAAAGTATAAAGTAATGAGTTTTTTTTGTTCATGGCAATTTCCGCATATTTACTTGTTAAACACATAGCAAATTATAGTGAATTACTGTGAATTAGCACCGATCAAAAGTGGAGAGGTTTCAAAGAGATACCTTTCAAAGAGACACAATAGCCTTTACATGATGCTTTTGCTCATTTTAACAATTACATGGTATTTAGTCAAGTTGATTGCTGCCTGATTGCCTGTTTCCTTTCCTTCAAAGGTGTTATCAGCTTAATCTTTTCACAACTATGTGATATTTCATTGAGTTAATTTGTAACACTAGGCATTTTTTCGTGGCATTTCGCCAGTCATTTATCTCTATTTAACTCAGGTAACCTGTGGCATTTGGAGATAATTGACTACAATTTACTATGTTTTGAATGGGTAAATATGTGGGAATTAGGGGGGACTGTAAAAGAAAGAATTACCAAGTATAAACCCCCTTATGCGGCTCACTGAATCAGCCCAGAGCATCTGTGTATTGAAGTCGTGTGCATTAGATTAAGATCTATGATGTACCAGCAGGCTATGTGAACTATCTATCACGGGGAGAAATAATGTGCGTCTACCCCTTTCATGAGGTGCTGTTTTCTCCTTGACTGTTCGCTGGGATTTGAATACCAATAGAGGGGCAATAACCCTCTGATGGGGTTTGCGCTGATTGTTTTTTTTCCCCCCTTGCTTTTCAGCCGCTCATCATGCGCTTGAGTGCATCCCTCATTTTCTCTGCCACACTCTCCTCTCCTCTGTTCTCTTCTCTTCTCTTCTCCTCTCCTCTCTCACCTCCTCCCTCTCTTCTTCCTCTCCTCTCTTGCCTTCTAAACCCCCTCCCTCCCTCTTCCAATTTTCACCTCAGCACTAAATACAGGGAATATGTGGCGGAAGACATATGTGTGTGTGTGTGTGTGGGTGTGTTTGTGTGCGTGCGTGCGTGTGTGCATGTGTGTGTGCTTGCGTGCGTGTGCCTCTTCTATGTGTGCATACAGTAACTGCCTCTTTCACAACACCTCTTTAGGTAAAATCCACCTGAACACCCAGAAACGTCAACCTTTTTTTCCCCACCGTTTAATCACATGAGTGCGGAATGAATACTAACAGTGGCATTGTGCGTGCAGAATACACCCCGCATAAACGGAGGGGAGAGGTGTCTTAATGATTCATGGCCGGGCATTACTCCGGGACAACAGGGATGCTCGTGCCGGCAATGAATGAATCGGGTGGGCCGTGTTCGAGGACGGAGGGACCCTGGGAAGAGGAATGGCGATGGACTGTACGGGGGACCCTCTCCTCACCCCTCTAGTCATTCACATGCCGGGTGGGGTGTGTGCTGACAGCCAGAGTGAAAGTGGAGCCCTGGGCACCAGGAGCTGGGAGGAGAGGAAGAGAGGGGAGGGGAGGACGCGCAAAGGCACAGAGGAAAAACGAATGACAGGCAGGAAGTTTCCTCCTCTCTCTTTTTTAATAAGTTAGTTAGGTTTCATTCTGTCTCCTACCTCAGTCTCTCTCTCGCTCTGTCTCTCTCTGTTTCTCTCCCTCTCTCTCTATTTCTCTCTCTGTCTCTACCCCCCCCCCCTTGTGTGTGTGTGTGTGTGCGTGTGTATGCGTGTGTGTGCGTGTGTATGTGTGTGTGTGTGTGTGTGTGTGTGTGTGCCTCAGCTCTTTCTGGTAGCGTTTTTTCTTCTGTATATTGACTTGTGGCTTCCCAAGTGTTCTATAAAAAGAATCCACATCAACTGGATTCATTATGAAATATTAACAGGGAATGGGATTGCAAATTAGAGTGTTTTTCTCCCTGTATCGCTCTTTTATTCTTTATTTATTTTTTTCGGAGTAAAACTCATCACCTTCAAATGTCTCCGTATGCACTGTTGCACACGATGCAAAAATATTTTGTGGTCTGCCTCTAAGTAAAATCATTAATCATTCAAATGCCCTTCACTATAAAAAAGTTCCATCAACCCCATCCACCCCAGCCGCACACACACACACACACACACACACACACACACACACACACACACATGAAACTCGACTAATAAGATCAAGAAACTAAAACAAAAAAGAATCACAAGTCGTTTTCTTTCTTTTTTTTAGTTCATCAGTGTTTTGTTAGTGGAGGCCTGCAGGCACCTGGCCTGATTTCTCTCTGCGCTGTGTGTGCGCTGTGTGTGATGTTTTCTCCCTGCCTTCAGCTGGAGAGGCACTCCACTCCGTCTGCGCTGGGGCAGGGGAGGGCGGGGCTGGGGCTGATCCCTTCATCACGGCTACTGTACCCTTGTCCCATTAACCAGCCCACAGAGACAAAATGGCCCCTGCTCGATGGGTCATTCTTCACTCAATGACACCGCTCTCCATCACACGCAAGGTAAATACCACTAGGGACACAATATCTCTCGCTCTCCTTCTTTCCACCTCTCTCTCCCTCTCTCTCTCCCTATCTCTCTCTTTTTCACTCCCTCTCTCTCTGCCTGATCCTAAATTATTGCACCTCTATAATGGGCCAGAAACAGACAAGTATTCCTGGCTGCCTATTTTCCTTTTCAGGTCCTCTACAGTACGCTGGCCTCTCTGATTTGAAAAGCCACGGTGGTGTCTCTTTTACACAAACAAGAAGAAAAGTCCAAAGTGAGATGGCTAAAAGGTGGTAGACAGTTGTTGTAATATGATTTTTTTCTAGCTGTAGCTGTAGCTTTTGCTCCCTGGGTGGCCTCACTTTTTGGTAAGAGTGCTCTAAATACCACTGAAAAAATATTTTAATCAATGCAGAGACTACACAATACTAATATTTCTGTTCATCATTGTTTAGATTATTAAATTATTTGTAAAAAATCAACCATGGCTGTGTTTCTATAGCCATGCAATTTGTGTGACTGCTCTCATTTTCTCTTGTTTTGTTCTGTTTTGTTAAGTGTACTTCATATATAGAACACTGTTTTATTTTACTACATAGCCTTGTGGATTGAATATCGCTGAGGGGTGAGTATTACTGGAAAGCGAAAAATATGCCACACTCATGTCTCATGATCCATTCCCCGCACTGTGAGTATTCGTCTGTGTGCGTTCATGAACCGTTTTGTGTGCCATGTATTGTTTGTTTGCTGTTTGCGTCGCATACGTTCCCCTGATCCTCGTGAGTCAGTCACAGGGATTGAGAGGCCTTAGATAATGGGCGTGATGATAATAGCGGCTAATCGCAGCCATTAGGGACTGAACTGAGGAAACAGGCTATTTAATGAGCACATGTTGTAGAGACAGAGAGAGACAGCGATACTCAGGTTGCTGAAGACAGTCGTGCCATTAACAACACGGGGTAGGATCCTTAGCTCCTCACAGCAAAAAAAAGCTTAACAAGAACAGGAAGAGTCTGGTGGAGCTGTAAAAATGAAGAGCAAGCAAAGCAAACAACGGCAAAGACAACAAACAGGTGAGGGAGGAGATTTGTGGGGAAAAAATAAACAAGAGGCAGGCGCAGTGAGAGACTGGAATGAAAAGAAGAAAACAAGACAAACTATGGCTTTGGGCTAATGACTAACTGGATACAAACAGAATAACGATTTTTCAGGTGTGCTGGAGGTGACCAAAGGTCTGTATCTCAAAACGTAGAATTAACTCCTACGCACTGTCCATTGCACAAGCAACTACTTTATTTTAAAACATTATGTCAGACCTACATCAAACTGATTTCATGTTGAAAAAAATAGTTGCTCGTGAAATAGACAGTGGCTAATGAGTGACCAAAAAGGGATAGTCACTGGAGAAGGCATGAAAAAATTGGATAAAAATAGAAAGAAAGTAATTGGTTGTCCAGGTCCTCTACACACAGGTAAGAAAACAGGCCAAACCCCTTACTGGTATAGGAAAGAATGAGGGACCATCTTGAAGGTGCCCCTTAAGTGTCCCTCAAGGGTCATGGTCACAGAATACAGACCAACATGCTGTCCAAAAAAGGGAGATAGAAGAAAAAAAAAGTTATTTTGGGACCCTCTTAAGAGGCCCTCTTTGGGGAGCTGATAGCCACTGTAGCAAGTCTGTGTTGCGATACTCCAAAAATGAAAGTCGTTTTTTTTTTCTTCTTCTTCTTCTTTTTTTTCTTTGTTTGGCAAGAGTCAATTAATTTCACATGATGAACATCTCTTGGGGGGGCTGAGGGCCCCCCTTCCCCCCTGCAGTCAATGCTGTGGTTAGCACTTGGGGCCCCAGTCCTGCAAGCCTGTCTGCTTTGTTTATGATTATGACTCTGTCCTAAGGGACATAGCTGGTGCGGCCAATGTCTGTATCTTCTATAAATACCACGTTCCATATGTTATTATATACTTATTTATAGATCCTATTAGGTTTTGCAACATGCATCACAGCCACTAATAAAAAGTCACAATCATCCTGGGATGGCTGTAATAAGCCAGTGTTGCCGTGTCTTGTAAAAAGGAATGCAGCCGTAAATCCAATCAGCATTTGTTAACAGCTGAATTGCATCCTGCGGGTTCACCATTACATGCTGTGGAAGGCAGATGGTACTTTTTTTTCGTAACAGAAAATAACATTTTGTTTTTAGCAGTATAACTTTCTTTAGCTGCACATAAGCTTACAGTTGTATAGTGGTGGTCAGAATAACTTTCTCAACGTAATGACAATAAGCTGCATTGATACGATTGGTGTAATTGCCACTGATTGCCTGAACACGGAACTGCCAGGGGCTAAGAAAGCGGAACACTATGTGAACTCCTGCAAAAGGCTTTAATATTATGTTATAATTATGTTAGAATGGACATTTGTTTTTTAAAGTTGATCTTTTCATTATTATTATTATTTTTTAAATGTTTTGATCTTTTCTTTGGTTTAGATGCTGCTGCTTGCAACAAAGCACCCCTGGAATTATGAGCATCTTACCATCGCATAATAGTCTCTGCACAACAAAACATAAATCATTTGTCTAGCCTTTTTCGATTGGTTCATATAGATTTTAAAACTCTGTGTCTGCGTAAGGTGTACTAAAACTTGAGTATGTGCAGTAGCTGAGTGTGTGTGTGTATTTGTGTGTTTGTGTGTGTGTGTCTGCCTTTTCAGGTGTGAGAGAATGGTTAAAGCCGGTAAGCAGTAAGAGTGAGGGTTAAGGGAGGATACCGGTTGCTAAGCTGAGGTGAGCCATTCTCTGATCTCTGCAGGGCTATACCACAGTGTGCCTTTATCCATGCTTCTGTAAAGAACTAACACTACTACAGAGAAGAGGCAAACAATATATATGTGTGTGTGTATGTGTGTGTGTGTGTGTGTGTGTGTGTGTGTGTGTTTGTGCGTGTGTGTGTGTGTGCGAGCGTGTGTGCATGTGTGTGTGCCTGTGCGTGTGCAAGTGTGTTTCTGTAAAGAACTAACACTACTACAGTGAAGAGGCAAAAAGTGTGTGTGTGTGTGTGTGTGTGCGCGTTTGTGTGTGCGTGTGTGCGAGCGTGTGCATGTGCGAGTGTGTGCGTGTGCATGTGCGAGTGTGTGCACGTGCGTGTGTGTGTGTTTGTGTAATTCTTTTTTCTTTCTTCTACTTCATGTACTTACGTGTCACCATCTGTGGCTGGCAGTTGTTACATTAGTCATCAACAACTACAACACAGGGGCTAACAGTAACAGCCAGAACCACGCAAAGATGAAGAGGATTCCAAGAAACCTTCAAAAGAATTATGGGAAGAGAAATCTGCTACTTTTAAAATCTACACCAAGGGCCATTTTCACATTGACTGCTATGAAAGATCGTTAGTGAGCCATTGTTGCCCCCCCCCCCCCCCCCCACACACCGCCCCATAACCCAGAGAGAGAGGCACAGAGAGATGAAGGGAGGGAGAAGGGGGAGGGAGAGGGGGAGGATATGTGTATTGGCTTTCATGTGTGTCACGTTATTTGTCAGCCTCCCACAGATGTTTGGGGATGCAGAGCAGCTCTGCTGCCTGATAAATGAACCTCTTGCTCGCTGCCTCGTACGGCCCCATGCGACTCTTCCTGTATGCACGATCTCTATGGAGACCATTTGTGGAAAAACAAACACTTTTTACATGAAGGCTCACAAACACCAGTGCCTCGAGCCTACCCATTACCCCAACGCCATTACCCTGGATTGTTGTGAGAAAGATTACCTGAAAACTAAAAGGTATACTTTCTTCAAGTCTAGTAAAGACAATTGCATTCTCAACAGAAAAAAACAAACAGCAACACAAAAGCACACAGAGAATCTCTAATCTTCATTTCATCAATATTCAACAAAAAAATCTACTCAAACACTAACTCTTTTACTTAAGACTTGTATCTTATTCATTAATATTTTATTTGAATCCTTACAATCTCAGAATTCCTGTCAAGCTTAAAACTCTCCTTTTTACTACTATGACATGCAGACATGGTTCATCTTTTCCATCAAAGTAGAGACTCAGCCTGATAAAAATAGGGAGCACAGTTACTTCCCAGCGCCCCGAACGCCAGCACTTCAAATTAGACACGCTGATGCTTCTCCTACACGCCTCCGCCATAGCCCATGTTAAATTGGATGTCATTACACCTTACTTGCACGCCAGACGTCATCTCTGGTTAGTAGCACACAGCCCTGTCTGCATGTTGCCATTACCATCAGTTCAATAGACACCCCACTGTCACCAGGCCAGTCTCATTAGCTGATACCAGCCCTCACACAAACATCTCTCATCTTATTGGGTTTTTTAGAGTTCAGTGGAGAGCAGAAATTTCATCAGTTTAGCCAAACCCAAATGCACTTGGAGTCCTGTATCCTGCAGAAACAGTGTCTTGGCATGTGTGTGTGTGTGTGTGTGTGTGTGTGTGTGTGTGTGTGTGTGTGTGTGTGTGTGTGTGTGTGTGTGTGTGTGTGGTCGGTCATGTGTGTGGATATGTGGGTGCAAGAGCCAAGCTTTTGAAGTTGGCACTTTTCTCCACCTCCCTCTGTTCACACCCAAACACCCCCCAAAAAAGACAGCATTGGCCAGCTTTAATATAACAAGACCTGGGGTGTCCCTTCTCCCTTCCTGTTTCCATTTATTGATCTTCCTCCTTACTTTTTCATCCAGAGCCAGAGGTCCTCCTCAGTGATGGAGGCTATGGGGCGGGGGGGTGGGGTGGGTGGGGTGCGCCTGGGGGGCGACTGGGGAAGAGTCTCTCTGTCTAATCTTGAGCCATTATGCAGCCTTTTCAAACGGAATCATTCATGGGGGCGCATCGCTCCCTAATGCCAGAGATTGTTCCAATGGCATTCTGGTCATGATCAAGAACGGCGGATTGGGGATTTTGACTTGCGGTGATCGGGGTCCTCTGCTCGCGCTGTGACATTGAGCGCTCCAGCTCAGCTCAGCTCCTTGGAACTCATTTATCTGGGTTGGCAAGGCTACTGAAGAACTGACTTCAGGCTCACTTGAACCAAAGGATTTCTTTTCACATGTTCTAAATTTCTCATGGCAGACAGTGAGTCATCACCGACCAACACCAGTCTGAAGTCTTAGGGCCAATCTCAAGTCATAGCATAGTTAGGAAAGTTGTATCCTTGTGTGTGTGAATGTGTGTGTGTGTGTGTGTGTGTGTGCGTGCGTGTGTGTGTGTGTGTGTGTGTGTGTGTGTGTGTGTGTGTGTGTGTGTGCATGTCTAAATGTGTGTGCGTGTGCATGCATGTGTGTGCGTGTGTCCATGTGTGTGTGTGTGTGCGTGCATGTGTGTGTGCATGTCTAAATGTGTGTGTGTGTTTGCATGCCTGTATTTACACGTGTGCATGCATGTATGTGTGTGTGTACATGCACACGACACATGAACTCAAAAAAAAAACTTCCCTTTGCAAGATTACATCAGGTATTTCAACCACCAACCACTGACACACAGCTGAACTACGATGCAGTGCTGACCTGATCAGCAATAGCATGGCAACTCACTCTTGAGTAAGCCTCACTGAGGAGTATGTCCTCTAGCTATACACTGACAGTTGCACAGTGCTGCTCATGTCTCACACATGAGGCATGCATAGAGCTCGCCCAGTCAGCCAGCCAGCCAGCCAGGCAGCCATGCTGCAGCTCTCGGTGGATTACAGAGGTGTACGTGGACACAAAGCATAAGGAGGCTCCATCAAAGTATTATAGACTCTCTGGCTGTGGACAGCAACGACTGCAACAGTCACTGCTGCTGCAAGAAGCTCTACGGCAAGACCAGACCAGACCAGACCAGACCAGACCAGCCACAGTGCTGCCTTTTGTCGCTGGGGTAAGTCGGAGGAGTTTTTGGCAACACTGGGTATCAAACACAGGCGTTAGACATTAGGGAGGGATGTGAAGCAAGAACTTCATACAAATCCCACTCACCATCCTGGCTTAAGGCTAAGGCTCTTATTTTTTTTCTCTCCCCTCAGTTTAAGAGCTGTCGTATAGCTCCTTGCCTTCTAAGAGTTGGGTTCTTAAAGCACACTCAAACTGGATGAAAGCCATCAAGGGGTGGGGGATGTGAGGGCATGCCACTTGGTTGTGTGAATATGGCTATGTTCAATTCAATTCAATCCCATTCTAATTCAATTTAGTGTTATTTATAAAGCACCAATAACAAGTGTGTCCCAGGG
>CM059274.1:19229416-19266916 GCA_030347295.1 Setipinna tenuifilis | reverse complement strand
CAAATCTTAACCTTGGCCATTTTTTAAACCACTGTGACATATACTCTTTTGTTTTGAACTATTTTTTCAAGTACTAAACAATCACTTAAGGTTGTTCAGGCTTTTTCCTTACCACCATTGTTTTTGTTATGACTTGTGCACTGGGTTTGAAATGTGGTGGGCAGGAGTGTGTGGTGTCCCTGCTAGTCTTTTGTCCATGTGGGAGAAACCAGTGGAGAGAGGCTCCAGCTCGGTATAATTCTATTTTCCACCGATGACTGCTGCAGATAACCTTCTGGGTATAAATCTCCTTATTTTCTGTGTGACTCTCTCTCTCTCTCTCTCTCTCTCTCTCTCTCTCTCTCACACACACACACACACACACACTCTCTCTCTCTCTCTCTCTCTCTCTCTCTCTCTCTCTCTATCTGCCCAATTCTCTCTCTCTCTCCCTTTCTTTCTGCCACATACAGTACCTTAGACATGGCCATGTAGAGAGAGAGGAACACACACTCACATAGTACAGAAATTCCTTTCTTAACACAAACCTGCAAGCTCTAGACATGATTCACTTACAAATTCCTCCCAGTCATGACGCTTGGAAATATTCTAAGCTATGCTCTGCTCCTTTCTCAGAGAACACGGAACACACGCGTGCGCGCACACACACACACACACACACACACACACACACACTCTCTCTCTCTCTCTCTCTCTCTCTCTCTCTCTCTCTCTCTCTCTCTCTCTCTCTCTCTCTCTCTCTCACACACACACACACACACACACACACACAGTATTCTATGCAAACCCTGGGGGCCCTGCTTAGTCTTTATGAAAATGTAATGTTAATTCATGCCCTATTTACTTTGAGATAAAGTCTGACCATTCCATGACTTGTGATTTAATGAATATGAATACATCTCATACAGTTTTGTAAATGATCCCTTTCCAGAAGGCCAGGCTAAAAAGTACTATTTGTATGCATTAATGCTTGTCTTTATATAATTATTTATGCTCAGTAGCAACCACACATACATTAAATACTGTTTCCCCATAATTACAGACAGCTGATCTCAGCCTTTCAGGCCTTTAGACACTCAACCATTTCTGAAGTAAATAGGCCTAAAGACTAAGTAACTATCATAGCACTATGTGAAATATACCATTTTCCTTTAATGCCATTTCAAAGATTACTATGCAGTCAAGCAAGCTAAGAATGATCTGACTATGCAAACAATATGAATGAGGGAACAGTGTTAGCTCTGGCTCATTAAGGCTTCTTTTGCAATAGGGCTTTAATGACTAACTGTCCTCCTGGCTGAAATAATAACTGCTAATTTTAGTCATTAATTGCTAAGCTGTCCCATGGCCAATGCCCAAGAGCAACACTGACGTTGGGTCATATACAGACAATATGTAGAATTCTGTAGGAGGTGCTAAATGCTTGTGACAGGATGCTGGAAATTTTGATATTTGCTGAAAAATCAGGTCCGTCCCCGATGTGAAGGGAGACGCGTTCAGCACTTAGATCACTTTGAAGCTCTCTATCCCCACCTATCGTTAAGCAGAAAAAACTAGAGTGGAGGACGGGATAAATCTATCGCGGCTCTCTCTTGGGATCCCAAAGATGCGCTCCCTTCGCCATCAACAGACTGCGAAGTTGAAAGCCCTCTCGGCGGTATGGTGAAAGCGGACTGTAGACGTAAACACGGGATATTCTGCTCCTAAGGTCACCCTCTTTCATATATGACACCAAAAGCGTTAAATGCTTGGAAAACATAATGAGATGAGCTCTATGACCTCATGGTATAAAAGCTATGCCTTACACTATTTTAATTACTGCCTCACTTTCGCCTGTTACTGTAAAGGTGTAATGCTTCTGTTTCTAAATATTAACTTATAGATCTCATATCAGCATATATTAAGCCATATTTTAACTTTAAATTACATTATTAAGGACAACAGTTAGAGATGAAGTGGGCATACTTCACTTTGTATGTTCATGTTGTGTCACACAATCCATTTGCAAACAGAAGTAGCTTACAGTAGCCTTTGTGTGAAATTGCTCGATGCATTAAAAAATATCCTCAGATTATTTTATGTTCCAAAACCTTCCTGGTAAGCAAGACGTAGTATCCTATGTGAATTATGCTTCTCTGAAACAGAGTAAATACTTATCTACAGAAATAACAGTATCATCCCAAATACAACTCTTATGTATAAAATGTGTCTGATTAATATATGCAAGTTTAATGACCACGCAGCGATCCTGCCTGTAATGGTACCAAATGATATCTCGTACCGGCACCAACATTCCATACCAAAGATGTTACCCTAACCTAACGAAACTGCATTTGTTTGCAAAAGAACGTGCTTAAACTGCAAAACACTGCCGGTCGCACAGTCCTCTTTTATTCCTTCGTGCCAGCTCCTACTCCCCATCACCATAGTCTCCAAAAATGAAAAGACAGACAGAAACTAAAATCTGAACTTATCCTCTAGGTATGAGGCAGAATAAATCACTTCTTCCTACCTTGGCTGCTGCAGACCAGCAAACCGAACAGAACGAGTTTTGGAATCATTTTTTTTCAGTAGAGTGAGACGGGTTGATGAACACCTTTCCGAAACCGCGGCGAGTTGAGAAATCAGTGCGCTGAGTGGAAAACCTCGACTCTTCTGCGCTCTCTTCCCCTCTCGCTCCTTGTGTGTCTGTGGCTGGCTGCTGATAGCTGTGACTACGGAACGTTTTCCTTCCTCGCTCTCCTCACTCTTAGCTGCCTGTACTCAATAAACTGCGCGAGCCTCCCGCCTTCACTGCAGCAGCATGTCTCCAGGGGGGTTGCCGGGTGAGCATTTACCTACAAGAAAACACCAACAACCTCATTCAGTTAAAGGATACATCAATAATTAAGATGCAGAGCTATATATACTATTTGCTGGGCTCAGCAGCTATACATGCCATGGACAAGGGTTGCGGGGAGGTCTGTGAAGCTATGATCTATTCAAACCCTGTAGTCCTTCAGAGGGGATTTTTATGGAGAAAAGGAAGTGCAAGGCCACAATGACCAGATGGATATGCTAAAGAAGGAGACTTTCAGATAATGTGTCAAGTCAGGCAGGAACCTTGGTAGAGGTGGACACAAGAATGGCCTTCAGAGAGATATTCACGTAGCTTATATTCCCTGCAATAACTCTTTATGTTGATACAATCTTACATCTATATAAAATAAATGTAAATGTAAATTTTTAAATTTAAATAGAAATGTTTTGGAAACAGTTTTTTGTAGGTAATTAGCTACAATTAATACAGTTACGTAATTAATGAGGAAATATGCCAAAATTAAAGACATTTGTTTGTATGTGTCACTTAACTGGATTGCATAGTGCAAGTGGGAGTCAGCAGGTACCTCCCTTGTGTGCTAGCAACAGATTGTTATTACATTATTATTACATTACATTTAGCTGACACTGGCACATTTAGATGCCTTGGTCAAAGGCACCTCAGCCAGGGCAGCAAGGCTGGTTGTTTACTCGCCCAACCACATTTTTTCCTGACTGGTACAGGAATCGAACCTGCGATCAGGGGCACAGCTACAAATTGTGGGCCCCCTGGAAGAAAATCATTTTGGGCCCCAATCCCAATTATATGAACGATATCATATAGTCCTGTGTGGGCCCCTGTAAATCTCTGGGCCCCCTGAATTGTCCTGATCTACCCCCCCTTAGCGGTACCCCTGCCTGCAATCCTCCAATCCCAAGATCCGTCCTCTGAGAAGGGGCCCTGAGGGCTCGAGACGTCACTGCTTAACAAAATTTAATGGGAGCTCTCCAGATTGCAGATTTTCATTTGTCTCTACAGCTTTACTTTTTTGGATCTTGCCTTCAGAGAGATATTCATTTGGATCTTGGATGTGCGTAATTAAAACCTCACTTGTTTAACATACTACATGTCTCATAACAAATGAACCTGAAATTAACAATTAATACGTAATTGCATACATTCATATAGTTCATTGGGCCAAGCAGATGCTTAGGCATTGCTTCTGTTTATATGCGTGGTAAAGGTGGGTTGCACTGAAGCTGTCAGCTGGGTTGAGATTTACTTGCAGTGAATGCAGTGGTGAGCAGTGCTGCAGAAGAAGCGGTTTCCTCCTCTAAGCTATGACTTGTTTACCAAGCCCTCTCTTTCCTCCATCCTCTTGGTACAGTTTTATTAACCCCTGCTAACTTGTGGTTCTTTTTTTTTTCTTTTTTTTTTTTGCTGTTTAGTTGCAATTTCTGTGACTGCCGGATCTGTTTAGTGCGCAAAGACATGTCAAAGGCCAATCCTCCAGGTGCTTGTCTTGAGCTTCGGAAATCAAAGAGGGTGAGAGACAGATAACAGGGGAAAGAAAAAAAAAACATCTAGAAGTAGAAGAGGTAACTGCCATATCTCATGAGAATGTGCTTCAGTGCTTTTAAAACACCAATGAAGAGAAAACTGACAGGGTAGAGAGAAAGAGAGAGAGAGAGGAGAGAGAGACAAACAGAGAGAGAGAGAGAGAGGAGAGGGGAGAGAGAGAGAGAGAGAGAGAGAGATTACTATTTTGTACTACTGTATTTACTTTCATCACATCCCTCTGATTGAATGGATAGGTGTGAATGGACAATCTGGATGTGCAACTGGAATGAATGTGCACTAATCAGACAAAACCTAAAACAGGACAAAAAAATCTCTTCAGTTGTTATCCTCTGATACAAATCAATTCATGAGAAAAAAAAATAATAAAATCAATTTTACATGTCTCTTTTCCTGTTTTTTTTCCTGTCTCCTCCTGTTTTTGTTATCATTTTCACCTCAGCCAGCACCACTGAGCTTAAGCTTCTAATGACAAAGATCACACACAAAGATTTAGTGTTTAATTTGATCACTGATCTCTTCCTCTATGCCTCCCTCTATGCTTTCCCACCGCTTGCAATTCTTCACCCATCCCAACGTCTCACACAATCCTCTTTATCTCCTTCCTGTTTCTCTCTGTGCATCCTGCTGGTTAATCAGACCAAGAAGAGTGTGAGAATTTTTAATAGTAATTGCTTTGTTTTCCAGACACCACACTTACAAGCTTAACATTACAGATCTAACATCTTTGTAGGATTGTGTATAATCTTCGAATCTTCAACCCAAGGGGGGGCGATACCTGATGGTGTGAGAGGATTGGACACACAGCACCTGTAGTTTGTTTTGTAAGCTAGCAGTGAGGCAACATCAGCAATCAGATGACTCATTCATGTATGCCATTTGTCTCATGCAGACCAAACTAAATTCAAAATCAAAATGAGGTCATTTACAGTGGCATTGGTTACAAAGAATGTCAAAACGAATGAAAACAAATAGACCAATTCAGGACATATTCAGTTATTTCGTGTTCATATTAGTGTTGTGTGGTAAAGACACTGCTGCAAGTAACTGTGTTTTAGACGACATTTAAAAAAAATACACATTAAAGAATTAAACATTATATGTATCTGTTAAAATGACAAAATGCAAAAATTAAACTTTCCTAAATTTATGCTACAGTACAATTTTTACAATAACTGTGTGAATGGGAATATAAACATTTATGAAACAGCATTCCATGAACCCAAAATGTCAAAGCAAAGTGTATTTAGATACCCACAGTAGCTACAGACAAGAAGCAGTTTCCACATTAAGGGATTCCATACATTTAGACAAACAGTGCTTTTATAACTGAGAGAAACTACGTCAACTAGTAGAAGAATACACAAATCAAATGCACAGGAGTTTCCCATTTGCTCATCTACTGTGTATTGGAAGATGGCATTTACTGTGCAATATAAATAATAATCCCCAATTGCGTTAGCTTTTACATGCAAAAATTATTTGGTGTCCATGGATCATGACGAGCAAATAGTGGAGACAAAGTATGCATAATTTGTAGACTGCAGCATTTGGCAATTAATCAAAAGTTGTAGAATAGAATAGAATACCCTTACAAGTTGTAATGAGTGTTATTGTATTTGGTTCGTTTTTGAATTGAATTGAATTTGATTGAATAGATGGGTGTGAATGAATAATCTGGAAGTGAAATGGAATGAACAACTGGAATGAACATGCACTAATCAGACAAATCTGTAAACAGGAAAAAAACTGTTCATCTCTTATGCTCTGGTAGAAATAAATCCATAAAAGAAAATTACATCCCTTTTACATCTCTTTTCATATACAAATTCTGTTTTTTTTGTCACAGTTGTCACCCCAGGCAGCTCCACTGATTTTGTTGCTTGTGTTCACATGTAAAATGTTCTGAATCTGATGGGAAGGGCCTGAAGTGTTTCTCTGTAAGGTCTACAGACTCCCTTTGCACTCTGGGTGATTGGGATCATCATGGCCATGTCCTTAGCTGGCACTTTTGGATCAATAAAAATGAAATAAGCCACCACTGTACATGATTCAGCATGTATAGCACATTTTGAAAATGGTTAATCAATTATGCACAGAGACAAATAATTGGATCAAAGAATTTTTTTTTCTTCTTAATAGGCTGAGTTGTTGTTTTGTCTCTCCACTCATCTTCCTTTTTCTTTTATGCAGGTCGCATATGTGCCCACGGGCACGTGGCGCATTTAGCAGAATAGCTAGAGCAAAACCCAAATGAAAACATGCCATCGACCGCCTCTCTGGTACCGCTGTGCTGCGGTGAATCATTTCTGTGAAAGCTGGCAAGGCAATACAAACACATCATCTCTTTTTCTCTCTCTCTCTCTCTATTTCTCTCTCTCTCTCTCTCTGTCTCTCTTTCGCTCTCTCTCTCTCTCTTTCTCTCTCTCTCCGTCTCTCTCTCTCTCTCTTTGTCTTTGTCTCTCTCTCCCTCTCTCTCTCTCTCTGTTCCTGAAGCCCAGTGCAGGAGTATGACGTTTGATTCCACATCTACAAGTTTCTAGAAGTTTAACACAGAGAAGAGAAAAACAGGAGGAAGGTAGAACAGGTGAAGCCATTTTAAGCCTTTGAGTTTTTTTTTCTTTCCTTTTCCCACTTTTTCTACTTTAATCTAAATATAAGGGTGGCAGCTGAAACTGTGTCAGACTGTTCTGTGAGCTGTAAAAAGCCAAGCCCAACCGGCCATCTTGTAACGTGGACAGCAGCTAAACGGTAATGTGTGGAGGAAGATAAGAGCTCGCCTGTGCATCTGTGCATGTACTAATCCACCAGGGCTATAGAACAGTCTGAGCTGTTTTACATTGGAAATGGGTAAATCAATGGCATGCTGGGCAGGTAAATTAACAATACAGCGTGCAGCACTGACCACGTGAAGAAACGTATAATGCAATTCTAAAAATCCACCAGACATCACAGTATTGTAAACAATGTCTCATAACACACACACACACACACACACACACACACACACACACACACACACACACACACACACACAAACACACACACACACACACACACACACAAACACACTTCTACATACCTTTTTGCACTACCAGAAAGCTCTGTGCCTTTAAATGAGTAAAAAGACATCAAGCTTAGGTAAAGTCGATGAAACACAAAACAACATGTTTCAACACCTCGTGAAATATCCATATGTTCTCACTGCTAAACGTACACCAGGTATTAATGAGACTGCTAATTAGCAATAAATGGAATGCTAATCATTGTGTTTTTGTGAAGTTGGTACATGTTGTACCAAGGTGTTCCTTGTTTTTTAAACAACTCTTCCACATGTCTACTTCCACCTAGAAGTCATTCCCTTATCAAAGAATTGTTTTCAAATAATATGACTTCGGGCAAATTGATAATGTACTATATCTAAACATAAATAAATGAAAAACAAAAAATAGTGGATATTTGTTTCAAGATTTTTCATTACAAGCTTTCTGAAATTACTTCACAATGTTTTCCTACAGGGCATTACATTTACTTTCAGGGGGAAAAAAACAATGTTTTGTTTACATAGTGGCAGTGGCAACTGACATTGTCTGAAGGTGCTGTGGAAAGGCCTGCACCTTACACAAAGCATTTAGGTAACAGCAGCCAGACAAAAATACCTGTTAACCCACCTTAGCGTATAAAAATCTGCCGTTTAACTTACCTAAGCATATCTCTTTTAACATATCATAAGCAGGGTAGAATTTGTGCCATGCAGTTTAGTGGTAAAGGGCAGCTATAAGCAGAAGGTTGCAGTAGACAGTTCACATCAGCATCCCACAGTTTAGATACTTAGAGTCTTGTAGGAGGAGCAGAACGCAGATTAACTGTGTGGACAGAGATAGGATGTTGTACAGGCCTGTGTAATTATAAACCATCAGCATTTGCAGTATAGCAGAGAGCAGAGATACAACATTCATGTCTTAGTGTCTGTCTGTGCACTTACTGCACTGTCCAATAATCTAAACAGAAATATGATCACATTGTGTTATTTCCCCCAGGGTATGTGTGTGTGTGTGTGTGTGTGTGTGTGTGTGTGTGTGTGTGTGTGTGTGTGTGTGTGTGTGTGTTTGGGTGGGGTGTGTGTGGGAGGGTGGTGGTACAGAGATGAGATATAGTAAATGCACATTCACTAAATGTGGGTACTATGGACTCAGGTTATGGTAAGGGAAGGGATGGGGCTTGGCAACAGATCCACCCCTGAGATTACAAACCTGGATTGGGGTGAGGGGAAACTGGGACAAAAACTTCGATGCCTTGGGCATTGAGAGAGAATGACTGGTAAAATGGCCTTTTTTATCGCTTAATGTACATGGAGAGAATAATAGGTAGGAGGTTAAGGTGTCAGCATGTTGCTAGAGTGTAAAAGGTGTGAAAGCATAATGCATTATTCCTAACCATAAGATGCACTGAACCACAGTATTTATTCATTCTCGACATACAGATGGAAAGCTGGCAATTTTTTGATTACATCACCAACATGGTCTAGACTGTCTACAGATGCTGAGACTATTACTTTACAAAACCATCTGTTGAAACTCTGTGTCTTGTTAGGGTTAGGAGCTGGGCAAGTAAGTACAACAATGAACTAAATGACAACAACAAACTGAAGTTAACAAACCATCTGTAATGTCTCTGTGGGCAGACCACTGTGGTGTTAACAATATCTCTGACGGAAATAGGAGGCTTATTGCCCAGGGGTGGGGACTTAATAGCCAGACGCCCTGTGCCCTATTGTGCTTTTTTAAAAAATGTTTCACAAGCTCTGCACTTAGGGATCAAAGTTGTGTTAGTGGACAATAAGGGACTCTTAATTTTATGAGGTAATTTGGAGTCAAGCCACGTAGCTCTTTGTATGGCCAAAGGGCTCCTTTGAAATCAGTTTCTGTGTTAAAAGTGGGCCAGTTTAGAGAGGCAAGCACAGATGACATTTGTTCATATTTTGGTCTAATAAATGAGCGAACAACAGTGTTTCAGATCATCTAGGCAGAACAGAATTGTAGCAAACTAGTCATGCAGTATAAAAGTAGGAACTGTTTCTGCTAATATCACACAGATTTTGTCTTTAAAATTGGTTTTATGTGTGTGAAACCTTTTCAATAGTTACACCAAGGTCTTTGACACTGAAATTAAATGCTTGTTAGTTGTTGTCAAAGGAATGAGAAGGGTGGATAATCTCACTCTCAAGTATACAGGGTCTACCAATGATAACCTCACTGTCATCTGTGTTAAGAAGTAGGATATTGTTGAGTGACACCAGTGCCATGTTTTCCTATAACAGCACATTAATAGTAGTATACACACTTGAAGAAGAAGATCCAAGTACTACATCTCGGAGAACACTTGCTATTTGTATGACTAGATAATTGACTGGCAGGTACTGTACAGGTAAGACCTGCGACATTGAAGGGTGCAGCCTGTGTTATCAACATCATACTCAAAACTGTAGTAAACACAAGGAGCTACGACCTTAGTGTGCTTGTAAACGGGTAAATGGACTGCATTTACATAGCACTTTTCTACTTACCAGAGCACTCAAAGTGCTTTACATGTTAATGCCTCACATTCACCCATCAATGCACACAGTTACACACTGATGGCAAAAAAAGGCTGCTATGCAAGAAACCAAATCAGCACATCGGGAGCAGTTTGGGGTGCAGGGTCTTGTTGAAGGACACTTCAATCAGGAGCTGGAATTGAACTCATCTGCCTCCTGAGCACTGTTTTATCAGAATCAGATTTATTAGGCAAGCATGTGCACACAAGGACTTACACTCTGGCAAATGTTGACTCTCTGGTGTGCATTTAAGATATAGACACATTACATTATACTTAGCTGACACTCTTATCCAGAGTGACTTATAGTTATTTAGGTACATGGTTTTAGTTGCAGTCATGAGAGCACTTCAGCCATGGATGAGGGTGCAGGATAGCAGTAGTTGTTTACTTCCTCAACCCCATTTTTCCTACTGGATCAAAATTTAAATCCGCGACTCTCCAATCCCAAGACCAAGGCTCACACAGTTGGCCCACACATAGTGATTCAATAGACAGAAAGTGATGTATAAGGGTTATTGTACAACACCAACAGGACAACAATTTGCAATACACATAATATACAAAGGCAGTAATATACAAAACACAATGTACACCTGAAATGGGATTTTGGGCAAGGATAAAGTGCAACAGTAATAGTGCAAATAAATGTGTAAGATGGTGACTACGACTGAACCACAGCCTTGGTAACATCCACTACCAACCCTACTCCCACTCATGTTATATTGCTTAAATACAGTATATACACACAGAATATTGGAATTATAATAAAATACATTTGTGCTATTGATGTGCTTCATTATTTATGCAGCATGTATGGCATGCAATTGACAATCATTAGAATATCATTGATTTAACCTTTGATACTGCCATACTATATCTGGAAACAAACTCCACTGTCATTGATATAAAATGAATCTGTCACATTGCCCAACAAGTCATTGGGTTTCATTTTACACCACCCTTTTGCTGCCACCAAACTGCTCTCTCTCCTCTCTCATCCCTCTGTCCTTGCTTCACTCCAGTGCTTGGGTCAAAGACCATGATCTTGTCTCATTTAGAGTGCATCTCTCTATCTCCTCTCCTTAAATTGCCCTTTTCCCCGTTTCTCGCTCCCTGTGGGCAGGGGGTCACCAGATAATCCGCTAATCCTGTTAATCCCGCCACATATCTGCAAGGGATTATTGTGCCCCTAATTGGACGGACTCCGTCGCTATTTTGTCATAGAAGGAATGAGAATGAGAGAAAATGAGAGGCTAGTAGTCTTCAATAGTTTTAGATATTTTAATACAGTCTTCAATTGATGACACTGATATGTTTTCTTTTAAGATGTTTTGTTTAAGAGTTCCACTCGCACAATTCTACGTTAGAATTATTTAGGGTACACAAATTATATAGGCATATAGGACAACACACATAGCCCACATAGAGACATTCATACATTCTGCAGAAATATGATCTAAAGTGGTGTCTGTGATCATTCAAAGAGACTCATCATGGCAGTAAATCATCCATAATTCAGTCCTGCTCTCTGGCATTTGAAGAGATGCCATCTGAAGACCCAGTGAAAAAAAAAAAAAACGACTTTAAGGTCAATGGCTAATTATCTAAACAGACCCAAGAGGCACTCACGAGACCTCTTTCAGAAGTGTGTGTTTGTGTGTGTGTGTGTGTGTGTGTGTGTGTGTGTGTGTGTGTCTCGGTGGGAGAAAGGAATCACATTTATGCATAGAACGGCTGAGAGCTAGCTAAAGTCTAATAATAGATGGATTAGTGGCATGTGAGATATATTTAATCTGTGAGGCCAAAAGTGTTTCCATTTGAAGTGGCTCAAGAGGGTCTGTCTCAAAAGCCCTGCGTCACGCACAGATGGCAAAACCGAATAAATGTTAGGGCAAACCGATGAGAATAAAACTTGACAAATGTGTTTTCCTTGTACTTAGCACAATGTCAGTACATCAGACAGTCTGTATGTGTGGGGTATAGTGTTAGCAAGCAGTTGGCAGTGCCGTACACAAAACGGTCTAGATCATCAGCTTTAATAATCAATTACCTCCCTCGACTACCTCCATGTTAGTCAGTGAGTATGAAACTGAAACCAGAGGGAGACGTTAGCTTACCTGTATCCTGGCCAACCTAAGCTCTACCCTCTGCAGCTGATTAGCCAAAGTGATGCTGTTGTCCATAGGTGTGTGTGTGTGTGGGGGGGGGGGGGGGGGGGGGGGGGGCAATAGGACAATCTCCTATGTTTCAAACAAAAGTGTCCTACATGGATAAAAAGTACCCAACACAGACGTCTGAAACACAGTGTAGATATTTAAAAACAAATAGTCCAGAGAGCACAGTAAACACATTTAGGTCTTTCTTCGCGATTCTGACTTCTCTCCCAATGCTCACTTGAGCAGTTAAATAAACTGCATGCAGGGAATCACCTACAGCCAGAGTTTAAATTGGGCCGCAGCACTCTGGAGCACAGATCCTACAATACAAGGCCAGAGCTGAGATCCCTCTGCTACAGCATTTATAGTAATACAACAGAGCGAGATATTGACCCATGTGAGTAAAGAAGGGCTCCCCCTCCTTACAAAAGCCGATTTAACCACTGCCTGCATCTGAGTTCTCTTATTATTAACCTAATCAGCTAATGAGTGGCACAAAGGTAAGCCAACAGCCCCTCTGGTGTATGAGATGTGTTTACATGTGTTGTCCTACTCTACCCAGTATGTCCATGCATGTGACAATAAACCATCCTTGACTCATTGACTCCTTGATGGGGAGAATGTAAATGTAGTGTCTACTCCACTGTGCACTTAAGCTACTTAACATGTAGCAGGTGCATTGTATGTGTAGGTTCTTGACCTGCCTCGTGCTTTAAGTTAACATTACAGGAGTCATCCAACAATTCTCTTAATGTAAATGACCTTGAGAATGGTAATGGTTATAATCCGTATACTTGTAAGGATCCACTTTCTCAGACCAACGACGGAACTAAGTGTGGACGAAGGTTTTCGCATGTTCTGGACTTACAGGATAGAATAATTATAGACATATGCATTAAAGTAGCGAACATCAGAGTAACACAATATTTATCTGACTCCATGAAATAATAAGATTACCTCAAATGTCACTATACAGCATAAGGGCTAATAACACAGTAATGGCATGGCACACGAGGAGATATATATGAATGGTAAATGAATGAACAGTTTATTAACCAGAGGCAAGTTAACAGTTACAATTAACACAGATTCACTGTAATGACCAAATAAACCAGATATCTAAAGTAAATCAGAGACAAAGAGAGAGAGAGGGAGAGAGAGAGATACACACAGCGTGTGGGAGCGTCATAGCAGAAAGACAACTCAAAGACGTTTTCAGTAACTTTCCCTTAAATACCCAAGCTGATGCCATTTGGTCAGCTGGTGTTGGGTGTCTTGAACATACAATGAGGTGTTATCTTGAGGACAGGGGCTGCTGAGAGCCCACTGTCCCACACTACCGGGAAACCAGCTGTTGGCAGGGCATAGATAAGAACACAGTAGGTGGGTCACACCTACCTAAACACAACAGCATGCATCGGGGGAGCTCCTCTGAGGAGGCACCCTTTATTGTGATAACATACATTCCTCTGTTGCGCTGATTCAGAATAGTCATCCTTAAATCCACAACCTTACAGACCCCCCTTTGGCCCATTGGGACAAACTCGTCACAGTCCCAGTGGGTCATCCATGCAGGCTGAATCTGCACAAGGTGAGATGAATGATTGAGGATGACGGTGGTCCTTATGTCCATGGTGAGTGTCCGCACTGGTGCAGCTTCTAGATGAGGGTGATGGCCATGGCCATGCTCTGTGCCCACTCAGTCCCACCGGGTGTCAGGATACGGTGTTGAGTGGACAGTCGAGCTGGACGTGAGTTCCGCTTCTTTGTTGGCCAGTCCTGTCGTTGTTGCTCTGTCAGCAGGCATTTTAGCAGGATTGTCCATAAGAAGGTGTGAGCTTTTCCACTTTCTTGACAGTGGCAGTCCCTTAGTGGTTTAGGCATTTGCATAGAACAGGATGGATAAACAAGGCATAACAAACAACATAACATAATGTGAAATAAAAGAACTGTGTCTGCTTAAGAACTAAATGCAAGACCAAGTTGGAAACATAGATTTGTACCTTCACAGCTATTTACCAGGTTACTCAGTCAGTTTTACAATTAGGAACATGTTCACATAGCATCCTCACTGGTATGTTTACAGTTCTATTGTCAGAGTAGAAATTAACAGTAGTGTGTCTTTTAACTGTGTCATCTCTTATTTACTTGCCAATGGGCTCATCTGGGGCTATAAAGGATTCACTTTTCAAGGCTCTTCCAGGCCGGGAATCCATACTTCCATGTAGCTCAATAACCGTACTTTGCGGAATGCTACTTTCATTAGGAACAGTGCCACCAGATCCCTTGCAACAACTTGTAAGTAGATAACTTTAGAAAAGACATTACATTGGGGGAGAATTGTTCTGCACAACCTGTTAACTTTCAGGACAATAATACTACTAGCTACTGCACAGCCTATGTGGTTTTACGCATAAACAACTTTTTAGAGTCCATACAGCCTTTGTACAACAATGCATATACAGCCTACAGCATCTGCACAGCCTATATGCAAACAGCCTACGGAGTCTAGCCTAGATGCTTTACGCACAAACAACCTACAGTGTCTACGCGCTGAGTTGAGTCAGCGCGAACAACAAAGCTAGCACATATTAAGTAGCCTTCAGCCTTCACATTTTCAGTAAGAATGTTATATATTTTACATGGCATGAATCAGAACATGTAGGGTGAATACCTGTGAAAACACTGGAAATGCTGGGGGAAAGGCACAAACTACATATCATTAGGCCAATGGTTCAATGGTCTGAAAAGCCTTAACATCTCATTGTGAACTGCTCTTCTTTTTCTCGTATTTGGACGTCCGTCCGCCACACAACTTTCTGAGTCTGATAATTCAGATGGGCTGCATTGATCAGACTGCAATGAAGCCCTGCGTTTTCGAAAGTATGGCGGCGGCTTTCCTAGACCCAATTGCCAACATTTGTGCGCCTCATGGCCTGCTTTTTGGCATGACTTACAGGACTTGCTGTAGTCGCTTACTTTTCGCCTAGTGCGCTTTCTTTTGGGACGTTGGCTACTTGTGTACGTCCGTCGGATGGCAGTCACGCTGCAGTGCGTTACAGCAGGAGAGAAGTCATTAACTGAACCATTTGCTTTATCTTCACACGGTAAACATGGTGGACTCGCGTGAGAAAGGTCTGCATAATTATTGGTGGGGATGACAACATCGTTCTTTTTAGGACACTTCTTCGGATCTGTAATCTTTTCTAAGACTACTACGTATTCTTTAAGTATTTCCAATTTCACTTGATGTTCTTCAATTATTTTCTGTTGCTTTTCAAACAGTAAATACATTATGCCTTCAGAATACTTGCGTTGCTTTGACTTTGCTTTACGCATGCCATTGTTTAACCACCAAGCATATATCTCCTCTTCGGTAGATTCTACTGTAAGGCCTTTGGTTGCTAGTTTCTCTAACGTGCCAGCCAAATTGGTTTTTAATGTGTACAATAGCTTGCGCTTGCCCCAATTATTTCTATCCCAGTCCATTTTACACGGAACGGAGAGCTGAAGTTTCTGAATGTTCTGGTGAGGTCTTAACGTCTTCTCAGTATATTTACTTTAGTTTAGTAAGTTTAGATCTACTCACCACCTTCAGAAAGTCAGATCACGTCATGTGCATCACGTCGGGGTCACCAACTGTAAGGATCCACTTTCTCAGACCAACGACAGAACTAAGTGTGGACGAAGGTTTTCGCATGTTCTGGACTTACAGGATAGAATAATTATAGACATATGCATTAAAGTAGCGAACATCAGAGTAACACAATATTTATCTGACTCCATGAAATAATAAGATTACCTCAAATGTCACTATACAGCATAAGGGCTAATAACACAGTAATGGCATGGCACACGAGGAGATATATATGAATGGTAAATGAATGAACAGTTTATTAACCAGAGGCAAGTTAACAGTTACAATTAACACAGATTCACTGTAATGACCAAATAAACCAGATATCTAAAGTAAATCAGAGAGAAAGAGAGAGAGAGGGAGAGAGAGAGATACACACAGCGTGTGGGAGCGTCATAGCAGAAAGACAACTCAAAGACGTTTTCAGTAACTTTCCCTTAAATACCCAAGCTGATGCCATTTGGTCAGCTGGTGTTGGGTGTTGGGTCTTGAACATACAATGAGGTGTTATCTTGAGGACAGGGGCTGCTGAGAGCCCACTGTCCCACACTACCGGGAAACCAGCTGTTGGCAGGGCATAGATAAGAACACAGTAGGTGGGTCACACCTACCTAAACACAACAGCATGCATCGGGGGAGCTCCTCTGAGGAGGCACCCTTTATTGTGATAACATACATTCCTCTGTTGCGCTGATTCAGAATAGTCATCCTTAAATCCACAACCTTACATACTGTATGTGTTTTAGACAAACAATACACCACCCCTCAAAACAAAATGTCCATTTCAAAACAAAATGTCCACTTCGTAACATTTCTACTACTGATAAATGTTACTACCTTGTTCCGGCCTCTTTCTGACCTCAATTGGGGTGTGTGTGTGTGTGTGTGTGTGTGTGTGTGTGTGTGTGTGTGTGTGTGTGTGTGTGTGTGTGCGCTATTTGTAAACTGTCATTAGGACTGAGATCTACATCTAATGGATGGATGGATGCATGGATGGATGCATGGATGGGTGGATGGATGGGTGGATGAATGGATGGATGGATGGATGGATGGATGGATGGATGGATGGATGGATGGATGGATGGACGGACGGAAGCTGTGGTAATGGTGTTCCAGGGGGATCTATTGGCAACAAGAGATGACATTTAGTAGTAATATAAATAAATATATTTTTTAATTAATGGAAATTCATTTCATTGTTACCCAGACATGAACTACATTGTTCATTACTTCTTTCAATCAATCCTTCTTAACACATGCTGTGTTACACACATTAAAACAGGGAGCAGTGTAGAACACATAAAATACATATTTTTACTTTTTAAAATATGGACTTTTTACAGTGCACTTAAATATAGAGAAAAGTCCAGAAGGGGGAGACATGGGAGAGGATTTTTCCAGAGCATTAATAAAGATGGACCATAAGGCTGAACTTAGCCACAGAGCGGACATTTTGAAGAGGCAGGATGGGAACCTTGGTTTCTTTTTTTATATTGGTTTCATAAGGCTTACATTGGACTTAGACTTACTTATGGACTAGCTCAGCAACCCATAAGAGCTTGGCAGGGCCTGACAGGAGGAAGCCCTAAAAAGCATTGTGGACCCAACCATGGTATTAAACCCCACTCCTGCCCCCAAGCCATGGTGCAAAGCCCACCATATGATGTGCAGGAGAAAAGGAGAGAATGGAAAGAGGAGCAAGGGAGCGAGGGAGAGAGAGAGAGTAGAAAGAATCACAGAGAAACACATAAATAAGTGACAAAGAACAAGAGAAGAGAGAGAGAGAGAGAGAATGACAGAGAGAGAGAGAAAGACAGAGAGAGAGGGAACGACAGAATGAGATAGAGACAGTGGTTTGGATAGGTCCAATTAAATCCACGGATCAGGTGTCACTGTCTCTCAATGGCTGTTGTCTTCAATCTTCTTGACCTTCAGCTCTTCAAGCCACCTCTTCTGGTCTGTGGTGTCAAGATGACCTTTCCTTGCTGACGCGTCTTTCTTCTTCTGTTGCGATCACTCATCATCCTTTTTTTCTACTGGCAGATAAACCACAAATCTCTCTACTTTTCTCTTTCTCTCTCCCTCTCTTTCTTTTTTTCTTTCTTTCTTTCTGTCTCTCCTTTTCTTTCTTTCTTTCTCCCCCCCTCTCTCTTTATTTCACTTTTCAAAGACAAAGGTACTCAGAGCTCTTTTATTTCCTCTGGGATGAGGGAGGCGGATCAGGATGAAAGTGATAATTCAGTCAATAAGAAAAAATAAAATAGGAAAATAAAAAGAAGATACAAATGACATTGGTATATTGAGAGCAAGAGCCTTAAAATGAATTCTTTTATGAGGTCTGTGTTTCCCACACAGCAAGTAATATCTATCCACACTGAGGTATTATGAATATCGAAGGGTAGGCCACAAAGTACAATGATTGGCACATGTGCTGTATAAGTCTGGACATGTCTCCTCACCCCTGACCTGTGAGCATAAATTAAAGGTTGTTAAATAATAAAAGTGAAGATGGCCAGATTTTTAGATGACATGTAGTTTTCCCATTAGCCTTTCAGCCAGTGAATTATAACTAGGCTGATAAGTTCACGTGGTGAATCTGTAAGGCTTACTCTGACAGAATATTGTCAAGGCTTTAGGCCAGCCAGTTGAGATCCCTTACACTGATATGCACCACACACACAAGGACACTCACAACAATTAAATGCTAAATGTCCCCATGTGGTAAGTATATGTGTCTGTAGTGTCCCTGCTCTGGGAAACTTACTTGGGCACATGCATTTCCCTGTATGTATAAAGGTAGTCTACTTACTCTGTGTTCCTCTACACCTCTGTCAGCTTATGTACTCCTTTTTGTAAGTCGCTTTGGATAAAAGCGTCTGCTAAATGTAATGTAATGTAATGTCTAACAGAGGAAAAATAGGAGACAGTGGTAGAGAAGTAGGGAAGTGGTAGAGTTGCTAAGCGATATGATGTGGAGAGGGAGAGCACAGTATAACAGTAACTGGAATTAGGTAATTAAATATAGAAAGGTAAAGTAATTGGAGCGTTTTGTTTTCTGTGTGTATAAATTCCTATTTTATTCTTACTCTTTATTCCCTTTGTTATTTTGTACTTTGCCACAGGGGCTACAGCCCAAAGGCAGGCATCTGGCTCATTTGTAGAGTACCTGGTAACTGAATGGGCCAATGTTCTGTGATGAGTTATTTTTTATATAACATTTTAGACACTGCAGCCTGGATTGGGATGTTGGGAAAATGTTGTGTTTGAAGGAGGGGAAGGTTAATGTCCAATGACTGACCGTTCTAGCAAGGTCAAAATTGGCCTCAGTCATTTTTTTGCCATAACACATTCCTTCTACTCGTTCAATGCTATGTTTTATTCATTTCAGATCAAGAATACTATCTAAGAAAAGACAAATATTACCCACTTTTGCATGTAAGTCCAAATATTTAGAATGCTGTTTAGCTAGTAATCAGAGTACTGTTGGGAAGGGAAGCACAAAACTATGCACAGAGTGTACAAAAATAAACAAAATAACTTTGTGATCCGTGTAATTGTAATTCTATGTAAATTTCTATTTCCCAGACACTACAAAAGCACAACTAGTGCAGGCTGTAATTATCATGATAAGTTGCTGCAAGCCAACTGAGCAAGGAGCCTTTGGAGAAAATGGTGTGTGTGTGTGTGTGTGTGTGTGTGTGTGTGTGTGTGTGTGTGTGTGTGTGTGCGTGCGTGCGTGCGTGCGTGGGCATGTATTCTTTCCTTCAAATAGGATGACCCCAGTAGGTCTGACCAGAAGCTGCGGTTTGGTATTCTGCATAGCAGTAGGGGAAAACAGACAGCATAGTGGTCACCGCACAGATGCATACTACACTTTTGGGACTAGACACCCTAGTGACCACTGTACAGATGCATCCTAAACTTGTGAAAGTAGATGGCATAGTGACCACCATAAAGATGCATACTAAACTTGTGGAAATAGATGGCATAGTGATAAGGATGGTAATGCAGGTGTAACTACGTACAGATGCATAGCAGTGCTGTGAAACTGGGCAACACAACAGAGAAGTAGCAAGTTAGGGCTGACTGGAGTGAATAGGCAACCGCAGGCGGAAGGTTAGTACAAGTATAAGTGTAGGGAAAGGACTGGAACAGCATTGTACAGCAAGGGTGATGTAAAGTAACCTGGTGAACCAGACTTCATTTCACTTTTTGCAAAGTGTCTGGTTATTTCCAATAGCCATACGCTTGCTTTCTTGGTGAGCAGATACTTTCTGTGAACTCTGAAATTTAACTACAACTCAAACTTAAGTCTTTTGTTCAGTATTATCGCTTTTAGCCCTCCCTGTGTTCACTGACTGGTAACCCAAACATTGGGCATAAAAGTTGACTGGCAGAGTACCGAAAAAATAGTCAAAATCATGCAAAATATGCATGTAGTAATATAATATGTAATATAATATAATGTGTAGTCGGTTATGCTGACAAAGAATAATGTTTTCCCAACATTTAGCACAATTAGACAGGTTACAAAGGATATTATTTCACCATCTGTACCTAATCAGGGTTAAGGCGATAGCTGTGTGTATGAATGCAGATTTAAATATCTATATTTTTTTATTTACTTTTTCCCCACCAGGGCATACAACAGCAATGAGAGGAGAGAGACAGAGGTTAACTGCAGTAAATATTTTAAAGCGAGAGAAAATGGGAAAGGTGTACAAATCAATGAGAAGAGAAGAAGCCTCAACCTTTCAATGTGTGTATGTGAATCTAATAATATTTATTTATTGTAGAAGTGAGAATAAGCACCTATAACCTTTCAATACTGATCTCACTCTCAAAGAAAAAGACAAGCCCCAGGCAAACTTGACTCCTCGCCTGTTATTTTAGGTTGGCAGAAACACCCATGATATGACTTTCATTTACTTTCCCACCCATGAAAATCCTACTAACTTTGTAGCAGACAGAGGGGAAAGAGAAGGACAGAACTGCAAATATTATTATAAAACAACTCAAGGTAACAAACTTTCCAACATTCGCTTGAGGGCACAGAAAGCACAGAAAGGTAGGTTACACCTCTAAGTCTTAAATAAAAAATTCTCTATCTTTCTGTCTATTTTCAAAACAAACTTTGCCGCTCGGGAACTTATGGCAGCTGCCTTCTACCAGCTACACGCGCACACACACACACACACACACACAGGGAGAGAGAGAGAGAGAGAGAGAAAGCGAGAGAAAGCGAGAGTGAAAGAGTGTGAAAGAGAAAGACACATACTCCTCTCTTAAGGCACGGTGTGTATTGGCCACAGCAGCTGTCCGGCTGTCAGATTTATGTGTGGACAAAACACTTGCTATGCAAACCCCTTATTAAGGACTGAGGGGGCTGGATCAATAAACCATTCTTTATAGACTCTGCTTAGGAAAACCTCGTTGGCCACAGACAACTGTCAGAATTCAGGTGATTTACTTTATCTTAGGGTCAAAATGAAGGCACTGACTGTGGCTCGGAGAAACACAGGAGGGATGGCAAGCAGAGCCATGGCAGCCGTGAATCACCCTAATGGCTTGCCGGCCGGACATAAATATTAAAACATATCATTAAAGGATGTGTGCGCACACATGAGTTATAATAAGCATTGACACGTCAGACACCTGCTGGAGGATGCGTCGGAAAACACATCTACTGTACGCTGAGATGGGATTGAGGCATTTGTGTACATCATCGCATGTGATTGATTTATACAGTATATGTACTGTATAACATGCACACACGCACACACGCACACACACACACACACACACACACACACACATACTGTATATATATATATATATATATATATATATATATATATATATATATATACACACACCGCCAGACTATTTTTTTGTACTGGTGTCAGTCAACTTTTATACCCAGTGTTTGGGTTACCAATCAATAAACACAGGGAGGGCTGAAAGTGATGATACTGAACGTAACACTTAAGTTTAAGTTGTAGTATATATATATGTATCCCTGCATACCACATGGAGCATGGAGAGGGGGGCAGCGATTGTCCATATGACTTTGTTAAAAAAAAGAATGGACTGCATATTTCATGCTCTAAATCACATTAAAGTCACATTCAGCACAATGCAAAGGTACTGTTTTACCCCATATAATGCCAAGCAAAGCCCTACACATTACCTCTAGACCTAATGACGGTCAGTAAATAACCTATCGGGAAATGATGCTGGTTGCGACTCATGTTGTTCTTATATTCTTTTATTTTTCATAGTTAACAGCGAACACTGGCACGGCACATAGATTTTGAAAAGGTGGTTTAAAAATGTTTTGACAGGTGTTGGTAAAAAGACAAACACTGGCCATTTCTTTTCCTCCCACTCTACTCAAGCATCACCTATGGGTTTCCTACCATAACACAGATGATCAGCCATCACATCCAGACATAATTATATTTATTATATAATTATAAGTTTGGCACATTCATGTATCTATTATATCACATGTATGTTTTACATGTTTATTTACTCAACATTATAATAAATGAAGGTTAAGGTCTAAGTGATTCTTTAGGTTAAAAAAATCAAATCAAATTTGATACACATACAAATATTTAACTTTTCAATTTCAAACACTTGTTCAGACTGCGGAAGCCCTGAACAGCAACGGAGGTAAAAAAAAAAAATGCAGATATTATCTTGTTATTTCGAGATACTATCTCGTTATTTTGAGATACTATCTCGTTATTGCGAGAAATATCTCGTTATTACGAGATATTAAGTCATTATTACGAGATACTAAGTCGTTATTACGAGATATTAAGTCGTTATTCCGAGTTACTAAGTCGTTATTTTGAGATACTATCTCGTTATTTTGAGATACTATCTCGTTATTACGAGATATGATCTCGTTATTACGAGATATTAAGTCGTTATTACGAGTTACTAAGTCGTTATTTCGAAAAAAAATTACCTCTGTGCGGTTCAGGGCTTCCGTATCAGACAAATACACACCACTGAAACATGTTTTTACTGTACCTCTCACTTGGCTAATGCTTTGAAGATTTGTCACAAACATACAGCAGTCTCTCTCTCTCTCTCTCTCTCTCTCTCTCTCTCTCGCTCTTTGTGTGTGTGTGTGTGTGTGTGTGTGTGTGTGTGTGTGTGTGTGTGTGTGTGTGTGTGTGTGTGTGCATGTGTGCATGGTATGCACATATAGACACCTTCATGCCTCACAGTAGGCAACACCTGGTCTATTTCCAAGGCATGTCCCCCGTCACACCAGATGAGCTGTTTCACCCAAGGCCTGTGAACTCCCCATACATTAATAATGTGATGCCTGACTACCCTTTGTGGCACATGGAGCATATGCCCTGTACAGCCCTATACTGTAGGTGTCTATCCATATGCACTATGGGATACAGAAGCATATGCTTTACTACATTCTGGTAATGAAAAAAAAAACATGAATAGATTTTTGCCATTGAATGATTGATTGATTGGTTGATTGTTGTATATTGTTAAGTTCTTCTTCCTACAAATACAATCACAATGCTTTGACAGTGTAACCTGCTTATTAGCTGCCCCTACAAAGACCAGAACCCTCCACAAATGAACCAAATGTGGCATAAAACACATTATTGGTGTGAGAATCAACTCTTTCAAGAAGATGAAAACCTTCACCAGAGATGTGTAATAAATATGAAATGAAAACAAAAGGCATCTGGAAACTTTATATAGAAATAAGAACAATGATGAATTAGAAAAGATGGTTACTGGCAACCAGACTTTTAAAAATTATTTCTTTTGTGTAAAGTGTGATGTTCTGAATAGCAGCTCGAAGTTGGCATTTTGCGCTGGATTGCAATTTGTCTACAGTGTTATTACATTTTCTGTTCAGACAGAGAGTAATGACAGGCATTGTGTGGTCAGCATGGTCTTTGGTCCAGTTTCTCAGAAGTGAAGTGTTGTTAATGATGCCTAATGGTGGTCAAGGGCCTTATATTAGAAGGAGAGGGGGAGGAGATGTGCGAACTGTACTTAGAGATGGAGATGGTGAGTGTGTGTGTGTGTGTGTGTGTGTGTGTGTGTGTGTGTGTGTCTGCAAGTGTCTGTACATGCATGTATGTGTGTGTGTGTGTGTGTGTGTGTGTGTGTGTGTGTGTGTGTGTGTGTGTGTGTGTGTGTGTGTGTGTGTGTCTATGTCTGTGTTTGTGTTTGCATGTGTGTAAATGCATATGTGAGTCCACAACACATTGTCTCAGAGTAACAAAGCGCATACCGCACCAAATTCCTCTGAAGTAAAAAAGCACAATTATAGACTGAAACTGGAGAAGTGTAAATTACTTCCTGTTTTACACCACAGAGAATAAATTAGAAGTGAAAAGGTGCAAACGATCACATCTTCATCATTAAAAACCACTGCGGCACAGGCACAACTTAATTTCTGACACAGCCCCCATCACTGCTGCTTCTAAAAGGTAATGAGAAAAAGAAAAGAGGAGATCTAAAGCCATCCATCTTGTGTAAACTCTCTTTTCACTATCAGCAGACAGAAACAGAAGATAGGTATCACCAGAGAAGCAGAGTATGGCAAACAAGATCTATCATGCTTGTTTTGTTTGCACTTTATCTATGCTTAGTGATGTGCATAATTTTCAGCAGAAGAACATTTCTGCCAAAGTAAGAAGTAAAAGGGCCCCAAAGTCCAAAGGGTGATGGTGTGTCTGTGTGTTGACTAAAACAGTGAACTAGACTAAAGGTGGAGACAGGGCCAACACCAAAGCCATGACCAAAAGGCCTCTACTGATTTCAGAAGTTGCCCATTTTTTAAGTAAATGTATATATGTGTATATATACAGTATATATATACCACAGCAATTAGCTCACCTCTTTCTCTGCCTTGTCGGTAATTTAAACCTGCCTGCTGGTTCATGCGTCATACACTCAGCACCGCAGATCCCCAGCCCTCTCCAGCATTCTCTGCTTAAGACATTTCAGCACCAAGGACAGCTACCAAGCCAAACACACATTCTAAACACATATCTATGGGAAAACTAGTGAACTCCCATTTTGTTTCAGCTGAGCACTTTACATACTGACCTTTTTTCATGACTATAAGCCCTGCTGAGTCTGGCATAGACTGATATAACTATCTAGATTAGTTTAAATATGGCTGCCACGTTAGCTCTGTCTCTCAGAGGGGCTTTGATAGAGATGAAAGAAAATCAGTCAATTTTACTGTTAAAATATACACAGAGACAGCTACCTATGGTATCCTCAAAAGCTGTGCTGAGAAGTAAATTCTTTATGTTGTCTGTAGGCGCCCAATATTACATGTAAGTTAATGTATTTTTCTCCTTCATGCATTTTTTTATCTTATAAATATGTATACAAAAGTACAAACAGAATTACATACTGCTTCTAAATCACGGCCGAACCTGTAATCTAAGGCTATCTGATTTGAAGTGCAAAAAAGCCATCTATTAAGCATTTAATATGCATTACCACAGACCTTACTGGTCTGCTTGTTATGACATATGTGCATTACTATGCTGAATTGAGGTTTACCCTTGTGGATACATTTAATAGTACACCACAGTAAAGTGCATTCCCAGAGTGAAGTAAAAATGACTCACTAAAGCTTAAAGACATAAGGAAGTACAGGGGATGCTCTTTTACAGAAAAACTCCACTGCCTCGATAACATCCAATGCCACATGCTGTTGCATTCAGAGAGAAGCGAGCAGCATTCACACGATGGGTGAGAGCCACTCAAAGACGTGCCATTGAAATGGCATGCAAAAGCTGGGACGGACAGGTTGATTAGTTTCGGCGCCGTGCTCTCTATCTCAGTTCCTCAGTTCCATTCCTCCCTCTTCCATTCTGCGTGTCAACTCACCTTATCTTGGCCATGGACAGCTTGGCTTTGCTCCACCATGGCTGTTTCAGCAGTCCAAAGCGGGGAACCATTTCGAACGGCATATATAAGGGGAATATTACATTATGCACCATGTCTGTGCTCCATTATGAGTCAGGAGAGGTGCTCTGTGATCAACATGTCAGCTTCATGCAAAGGCGGGCAGGGCTTGTGTTGGACCAGAGTTAATATGTTTTACCTTAACTGTCAATCAACTTTATCAGCTTAAGCTGTAGCTGCCGTTGTGCCTTTCAAATGCCTTTAAATGTTCTAATCTAATATAATTTACGTTTGAATTAAGCCAGCGCTGACCATTTTAAATTCTCTATGAAATAGAATGGGGAGCAAAAATGTGCAAACTCAAATTATTAGCAGAGACAGGAAATGGACTCAATATAAACTTGACTTCGTTTAAAAAATGTACCCCCACTCTAATACTGAATCACACACACTATACAGCATGCAATAAATGTTTTATTATATTGTTATCTTTATACTGTAAGTATATAAATGCATGTGTGCCGACAGACACACACACACACACACACACACAGACACACACACACACACACATACACACACACACACACAATGATTAACCTAAATGAATGTTGCTCTATACTTGCTAAAGTGACAAGTGAGAGCATATGTCTGCCACAAACAAAAGCGTGCTAATAGGTTTGTTATATGATTAAAAAAATATGAGTGAAAAAGTTTATACAATGTCTACAGTTATGCAGCAGAACATACTTAACCTCTAACTCCATAGTCATTTAATTAGGTTAATTAAATATGAAACAAGATTATTTATTTAAAAAGCACAGAGCTTACAGTAATGTATCACCAGTAGAAAAAACTCTATCACTTTTCTCTTGCTGAATAAAATGGAAGGCAGGCATAAAACGGTTTTATGATTCACTAGTTGCAGAGTGAATGCTACATGTGTGTGTATGTGTG
This sequence comes from Setipinna tenuifilis, assembly GCA_030347295.1. NCBI lineage: Eukaryota > Metazoa > Chordata > Actinopteri > Clupeiformes > Engraulidae > Setipinna > Setipinna tenuifilis. Next base: position 19,240,266 of record CM059274.1, on the reverse strand, counting down.
TGTGTGTGTGTATGTGTGTATGTGTGTGTGTGTGTGTGTGTGTGTGTGCATGTGTGGAAGCGTGTGTGTGTATTGGCCTCTAATGACTGGCTGTTAATCTTCTCTTATGTATGCTAGCCCACCCACATGTGCACTGCGCTGATTTAAACTTGCATACTGCAGGAGGACATTTCAATCAAATCTCAGACAGGTACTTTCAGAGGCAATAGGGGCTTTTAAAGTGTCAAGTGTTTGACTATAACAGCAAATTGTGCCAAGGTTGGTTTTGGGCCAGAGCGTACCACTACTTGTCCTGATGTTATCGGCCATTAGCGAGAATTTATTTCTCCTGAACGAAAGTCTAAAGTTGTCTCCCCTTTAACAATAGGCGCCATCCAAACATTGCCCGTTGCCAAATGGAAGTCTTTGCCTCATCTTCAAAATAAAAGTGTGGACATACACAAACACTTTATGATTTAAACATGAATGCAATTAATAAAATGAAGTTGTGAAATTCGAACTACGTCACTTTTTTGGGGGGAGGTGAAAAAGGCTTTATTTGCATGTCGAGGTCGAAGACTGATGTTAATGCGTTGCATCGTGCATTACTGTAAAAGCCTGACAGTCAAAGACTAGTAGAGTAATAGGAGGCACATTGCATAACTTTGACTGCTTGTTCATCGGCTTATGTGCCTATGCAGAGAAGCATTCACATCTAAATCCAGCTAACTTGTTACTCCTTACACTATGAAGGCAGATAAGCCTAAACATTAAGACCACCCACAAATGTGACAATTTGAAACCATGTGCTCATGTGCTACCAGACACAAATTCATGTCTACAGTCAGTCAGACAGACAGAGAGCCATACACACACACACACACACACACACACACACACACACACACACACACACACACACACACATACTCCCACAGCGTGTACACACACTCACACACACACACACAGAGTCACACACACACGCACACACGCACACACACACATACACACACACATACTCCCACAGTGGGTACACACACACACGCTCCCAAGCTATAAATTCCCTCCAGAGGTCTCCTGTGTGTAATTAGGGCCCACTGCAGGTGATGGTCAGACTCTGGGGAATAATGATTGCGACCGGACTATTTTGGCAGGACTCTCTGCCAGCACCTTATCTAGGCACCAGGGTCAGGAACCAGGACCAGCTATGGCCGCTCTGATTGCAGTGCCTCATTAGCAGTAAAGAAGGAAAACTATAATTACTTTGACACAGTGCTGGATCTACATGGCACTAAAAGCTCAAATCATCTGCGCCTCCTTCCTTCTGTACTAAACGTCACATTGGGGTGGACCAACTTGAGAGAGAGAGAGAGAGAGAGAGAGAGAGAGAGAGAGAGAGAGAGAGAGAGATAGAGAGAGTGTGTGTTTGCGCCTGTGTGTGTGTGTGTGTGTGTGTGTAGGTACAAAGACTGGCATCACCTCCCTCTTCATTAACTTATATAAATACTTCCCATGTTCAATCTCTATTGATGTAAAAGCTGGCTGTGCATTGTTGGTAGAATGTGTAAACATAAAATGTGTTAACAAGCTAAGAAATCAGGTGATAAGTTTGATCTATTTCAAATCTTCAAAGTGTAACAACACATTGCTTCTGTATATGTATGTTTTTTTTGTATGAGGGAGGCTGACAAAACTTGATTAAGTGCATGCTGTGATAGTCATTTATTTTTTGCAGAAACAAAGATCAAATGTGTGAAAGGATTGTGTTTTGTTTGTTACCTTGTACAAATTAGGAATCACAGGTTTCTGCTGAAACACACTACATGGAAAAACATGTCTTCAGCAAAATTACTTCTTTCAGTTGACGTTGAAATGACTTCTCCACAAAACACTGTTTGAACATCACAATTAAGCCTTATGATCGGGCAGGTTAATCACAAAGAACCGAATTATACAGTAACAACTCTCTTTTTGCACACTGAGACTCTGAAATATTCACCTCAGTGTTGCATGTCATGACCCTGAAATGTATTATTTGCTTTAGAAATTCAAAACCCTGTATGCCCAAACACGCACTAAATTTCTCCTTAATGTGTCAGAGAAGACAATGAATAAAGTATTCATCCTGCCACAACTTAACCTAGAGTCAGAGGTGTCAATCCCGGGTTCAGAAAGTAAAACTCCTGCCACGTTTTCCTTCTAACACAGGTGACTTCACTGAGAAGCTGATCTACCTGTCTTGAGTGCTCATTACGATCAGGTGATTCAGAGTTGGTTGGATCAAATTTGTGGCAGGGTTTTTACTTTCTGAACCCGGGATTGACACCTCTGCCTAGAGTACAGCTGACGTCCTCCAAAAACCTCCAACATTTTAGTAACTGAGCCTTTTGCTGAAAGCAATGCACATGTGTGTTTGTTAAATTCTGTGTTTGCTTGCATGCTTGTGTGTTGTTTGCTTGTTGTCTTTCTTGTAGACTTGTTTTTTTTAGCAGTCACAGTAAGCTTTCGTATTTGAATGAATGAATCACAAGCTATGTTGAATCAAGTCTGTGCACACACACATATGGCCTGCTTTCACATGTGTGATGTGGCATCTGTGATCCCTGCTCTCACCTGCAAGTGAGACATGCTGAGGCAACAACACATGTGCATGTGCTAAAGAAGGCAGGCCTTTGGAGGGAGCAGGGGGATCTGTGTGTATCGGCTCTGTGTTATCTGCATTTCAGGATGACTGGCTTTTGCTGTAACTGTATCCACTACCTCTGTGCCAGCAGGGCCTCTCTTGTGTCTCCAATTTAAAGCATTGTCCTCTCTCGGTAGACTTGATACAACATTAGTAAGAACAAGCACATTTAGTACAAGATTATATTGACTTTGACCTCATTCAAAGTACAGACTACTGTTATTACAGAATAATTGCCTGTTCTTATCGCAGTATGTAAACACAGGGGGGCACTGAAATAAAAACGAATGGAAAAGTACAGTAAGTCCCTAAAAAAATAAGTGACTAATACCTTGGTCTGCATCATGCACCATGCAGTGCAAAGATATAGCATGTAATCCTAAACACATTTATTCTTTAAAGGCAGACTTGAAGTTGAGGTGTAAGGCCTATGATTATGGCAAAACATTGTTGGTGTTTCAGCTGTACAAACACTTGAAATGCACTTCACTCAGAACCTCATGTTTGTTTTCTGTTCATAAAATCTGTATGCAAATAAGAGATTATTTTGCTGTTGTTTTTATTTTTTGTCTGTTTTGTTTTGTTTTGTTCTGATTATTTGAAACTAACAGTCAGAGGATTGTGGGGCACAGTTTGATGAATCTGACAAAAAGTGTGCTATATTACAGTCAGTTATCAGTGTGACATTTAAGGCAAGGCAAAGATAAAACAAAACCTCAAGACTTCTTTGTAGTAAAATTCTTCTTTTCAAACTACCATGTATAGAAACATCCTCAGAGACAACCGTTTCCAACATGATTTTGTTGGAATCATTTACAACATACTGTAATAGATCTGGGCACAGACTTTTTATAATATGTCGGAGAACATAATATGAAAATACAATGCACAATGTGTTTTGGTTACTAGCTGAACCCCCCCCCCCCCCCCCTTAAATTGCACATTGTAGGACCAACTCTCAACCCTAACCTTCAATAAAAGCCAGCCTGAAAACCGCCTTGCACACTCCCGTTGTAACTTGCGGATTTAGCTTGGAATCCAAATGGTTTGACAGGCAGACTGCCTCACCTGACAAATGGGCCAGAGCCCAGAGGTACTACTACTCCTGCTCTTATTTCCCAGAGAATGAGTGTGTCCTTGTGGTGTCAGAGGGCAGTCTGGTCATGGATGAAAGTGAAACTTGGAGAAGAACACTATAAAAGACGGAGTGAAGGTGGGGGGAATATTGGCACATCACAGCTCACCTGTGGCACAGGCGGTGTACCTGAATGCTGGAAACTCTCCGTCCATCCGCAGAGAGTCCATCCACAGAGGTGTTTTTAGGCTAATTTGTACTTATGCTTATTTGTACTAATCTGTATTACTATTTTAAATCTGCTATTAGCAAACTCTAAAATAAAACACACACCGTAACACAACTAAATATCCTGTTGGATAGCCCTGTATTTGTTTAGAATAGCTGCTAAATTCAAATATATAGCTGTTTGGTGCCAATTGGTGTACAGGAAGAAAGAAAAGGGATAAATGTGATTGAAAACAAAAAACAGGAAAGCACTCTGGTGGTGTAATAAAGGAGTAGTTCATTTATAGCATGTTATTGTTAATCTCCAAGTGAGCCTGTGAATGTTACATGTATATTAAATCACTGAACTGTGTTCGTTGTTCATTCAAAGGCATTACTGAGCACCAGAACATGACAACCTAATAATGCTATCGCTGTACAGCTTGTTTTATTTCCATATGTTCTCTCTTTGCTTTACAAACTGTTTACACTCTCTCTCTCCCTCTCTCTCTCTCTCTCTCTCTCTCTCTCTTTCTCTCTCTCTCTCTCTCTCTCTCTCTCTCTCTCTCTCTCTCTCTCTCTCTCTCTCACACACACACACATACACACACACACACACCACACCCACACACACACACACACACACACACACACACACACACACAGCTCCTTGTTTCCCATCACAGTTGCTGCTTTCTTCTCTGTAAGTCTGCATTCCACTCTATCTCCTTCTTCTGTTCTGTTGTCTGCTTCCCTCATGCCTCTGTTGTTCTGTGTTAATCTGAGGGAACGTGATACCAGCCTTGCTCTGACTGTCATTATCAGCATCACAAGGCTTTGCTGTCTACAACATGTTGTTCTGACCTCACCATGGTTTGGTCGACCCCCAGAAATATTACAGGAATATATCACGCCTTGAAATCAACATACACCACACAGCACAGTAAATCTTTAAGACCCCAAAAGATTTGTTGGTTAAAATAAACACCATTATTGTGTCCACAGAGCTTTTTTAAGTTGTACATACATTTCATACACTGAGTGTGATTTAAGTAGTGAGGGATGTTTGTAGTTAATATTATACATGGTTCTTTGATAATAAGATACTTTCCCTTATTTCCCACCTGAACTATGGACATCATATCCTGTTTTTCCCATACTGTACATCTTATGGCTGCTCCAGGTCAAAGACATCATTGGACATAATGGCTTGGCTGAGTTTGTGGGGAGCATGGAAGCTGTGCCGTCAGACACCTCAGGATCCAGGTGCTGCCGCATAAATTATCCCATGCACCATTCTATGTAATTACACCTTTTAGGTGCACTGAATCGCTTGAGCAAATGGAGGTCAGCTGTGTGCAACCAAAGTAAATCTGTGCTTTTGCTGTATTCCTGCACGAGGGCAGACAGATTTTGCTAATTACATTCACCTCAATGGCTTTGTGCTAATTAGAAAATACACGTGAGCAAAATAATGGGCTGATTTCCCACATTTTGAATATAAAACAACAGGTTGTGCAGTATTCCTGCAGAGGGGGGATGGGGTGTAGTTTAATTCTGAATACACAGACACAGACAGTGTAATTACGAAAGCAAACGTTCAGATGAGTCATCGCCACCACTGATGAACATAACCAGTCATCAGGCAGCCAGGTGGATGGTCCCTGTGAGTCTGCTTGAAAGGTGAACGAGAGGGCCGCCAGCCCAAATCATATAAGCCATGGCTTTACAAGCCCAACCACAAAATGACAGCTCGTTCATGTGATGGTCATATAAATGTCACCTTTTATGGGCATGTGTTTTATTACAAATTCACCCTTATGATGGGGTAGGGAGTGTGTGTGTGTGTGTGTGTGTGTGTGTGTGTGTGTGTGTGTGTGTGTGGGTGTGTGTGTGTGTGTGTGTGTGGGTGTGTGTGTGTGTGTGTGTGTGTGTGTGTGTGTGTGTTGGTGAAGGGGGTGTAAAAAGAGAACAAAGCCATTTTCTTAAAACCCAGTGCCGCCTCCATGGTGCCTCTGACCTTAGTGCAGGTGGGTAGGAAAGAGACATTCAAGCTGTAGTACTCAACTGGGGACAGGTGTCTCAGAGTCAAGGGGAAGCTGTTGTAATCCATAGTAACACTTTATATATTACCTCGTTTTTACGAATCTCTACCCTAAAACACAATGTAACGTACTGTGTTCCAAACTGTAGGAACCATTGAGTAATTTTTTGTTCATGCATTTTGGAATTCTGCACTTGCATGCTCTTAGTGCATGTGGAGTTAGATCTGACAATTTTAGTGGTGGCTATTTGGATTGAGGTGTTGATGTCATGTCAAAGTTACGCAGTAGGTTTTTGAAACAATGTCAATGAAAGGTTTATTTGAGTCACCTGTATGTAACGAGTGCATTAGAGCAGTTTGCTCTAATTATGCTCTAATTAAAAACTAATGCTATCAGCTGGGAAATATTATTTTAATGACCTAAAATACATGCAATACATACATCTGATCAGCTGACCTGGTACAGATTAGAGTATATATTAAAACTTTCCAAGCCCCAGAAAATGAAGTCCTAACTAGTTTGTCCAAGGCTGTACACATTATGATGCATAAACTGAGCACTTGCATGTGAATTCAGTGGAAATACACAAAATACACACTTCCAACAATGTCATTTTAATGTTTAGTTTTTTGTTTGTTTGTATGTGTGCTTCTGTGTTTACAAAACAGGAAAGGAAATATGCCATTTAGTTGTAACAATATTGTGTAGATACACACAATTATGCAATGTATGCACAACACATCCGCATGGTATTACTTGACGGTACATAGAATATTGCATTGTACCTGAGGAGGTACAGAAACATGATGGAAAGAAATCCAAAAAGCACCATAAAGTAGCCCTTTTCACATGAAATGACAAGGAAAATAAAGGAAATTCTTCTCCATCAGTTCTGAAAATTGGACTGATTGTGCCCATTAAGTAGCATGCCATTTACTTCCATATGACCCCACTGCGTCACCCTGCTGTGCTCACTGTGGACGCACGAGATCAAAGTGGGACTTGAAAAGAGCAGTTCGGGACTAATCACTTTCGTTTCATGTCCTTTAGCACTGTGGCGAGCCACTCTGCTTAGACCCCAGGCCAGATTGCACCTTTTAGCCTATTGTGCTCACAGTATGATTCAAAAACTTTTTCTGAAGTACTTATCCCGCCTCCCCCACGTCCCCCATTCAACTTTCAAGTTGTCCATTGGACTCCCGAGTTTAATTATTTTTTTTAAAGAAAACAAATTCAACTATTTCATGCAAAGTGAAGTGTGGTTTAATTCAAGTGGGAAGGTAACACCTGCTTCTGCAGATTCTCATAACTGCTTCAATTTATCAGTTGTAGAAAAATCTCAACTGAGAAAATTTTGAAAAAGGGTTTATTTACATGTATTGAGGCATCTTTCATTTTACCAAATATTACTGCTTAAAGACAGATCTAAACATATTTAATATTTCATTACAAGGTTCAACTGTCTTTATGACTTAATGTAAAAGTTGCCTAGGGCAATGTTTTTTTATCTTTAATGGCAAACCAAATTAAAAAAATCTTTTGGGAATTGTACTATACATAATAAAACTGTAGTATAACTGTCAATCAAATATTGGTTGATCAACAAAAATGAAGAATACATGCCTTCATCTTTAGTACCAAATCAAATTGAAAAAAAAAATATTTTGGCTCTGCAAATGAGGGAACTACAGTATAGCCAGGCTTTCTCTAATGGCCACGGGAAACATTTGGCTTGGACAGCTGCAGTTGAATTTGGCTGGTACAAGAGATCCTCCAATAAAACGAGTGAAATATGGAGCCATCTTCCAGTGGAGCTATGCATTATGCATGATAATGTTTCCCCAAAGCACCATTTCATGGTTCTTCTAATTGCTGTGTGAATGGAGGGAGAGGGGAGTGACAGATAGTGCTGAGTGAAAGACAGAGCAGGAAAAACTAAAAAGGGAGGGAAAGCGTAAGTGAGAAGCCTCTTAGTTGAACCACCATCTGTTCTCAAGGTCGGCCCCTTACCTTGCAAATACAATTTGTCATGCCCCAAAAACTTGTAAACAGAGGTGTGGATTAAACGGACCTTACTGGGGGTGTGCTTTTGAGACATATGAGCCCTGGTGTAGCATTAACTAAGATTATGCTGCAAGGCTGCTGCTTTCAATGTGACAGCGTGGCCTGTCAAAAACAACAACCAAAAAAAAGTGCTGGTGCTCAGGTGCACATTTACCTTTATATTGTGCACCAAGTGGACCAAGGTCACTGAACAAGCTAAACAACCTCGCTGCTACTAAACGGCTCTCTGAAGGCTTTGGCTTTTAATTAAACAGAAGAGGTTTTCTGGTCACACTTTATTTGGATGGTCCTGCTTATGGTTGCACAGACCATCCTATTAATAAACAATCTGTTCAAATTCCGTTCTGTGTCTTGTTAAGGTTAAAGCTAGGGGTAGAGTTTGATTAAGGTGACAGTCAGTAAAAATAGAATGAAACTGAATTTCTACAACCCATCTGTAACCCTGTCAACATAAGCATTACGAGTCAGGAGTCAGGTCATTAGAATGCCGGTTAGAAATAAAATATAAGTTATTGCACAGCAAGGGAAACCTCTGTCCATAGGAGCTTTCACTTGAAATACTGAAATAGTTTTTAGCTTTGTCAGGAAGTTTCTAGTAGTTACAGGGTTTGTTATAAACGGTGCTCAGTGCAGGGTAGGGACACTTTCTTTCCATATTTATCATCTGGCACACCAGGGGAATCAACTGTCATCGGGGCCCTTGATAGTCAGTTAGTCTCACTTTCACCCCCCCTCCACCCCCACTTTGACACCCCTGGTTCAGTGCACCAGTCAGTGAATAAGCCACAGAGAGTCACACGTTGCACTAGTTCTTGACTGGCATTTTCATATAAAAAAGTGATTTGAAAATGATTGAGCATGAACATGTTAATGTAACCCATGAACAAAAGGGCCAAAACTGTGGACCAAAGGGTGAAAACAAAGCCCTTGTTGACATCACAGTGTACAAAACACATAAGAGGTGCACGGAGAAGCATGAGAGCAAAGTGGCAGCTATGCCAGGAAAAATCTAGAAGGGAAAGCTAGAAGAGAATTTCTGAGGGTGACTAAAAATGTCAAGTGTGTGGGCGAAACATCATCGGGTCGGTTCACACAGCTTCCCGAAAACGCAGAGAGAGCTTAGCAGTTCCCGTGGAGCTCAGTGGCATGTTCCAGCACTGCAGGATTACAGAGGAAAACATACTAAGCTTGAAACATTCACCTTGCAGTGAGGAGACCATCCAACATTAAATGAACTATATATGGCTGAAACATCTGGATGAGGCAGGCACAGGAAGATGGATGCTGGTGGCAGACAGTTTTGAGGACACACATCAAGGATTTAGCGTTTAATATGCAAGGGTAGCAACAGATGACATGCACTGGCAAATTTCAAGGGCGTTTAGTAATCATGACAAGCGTCAGCATAAAGACCTGTACCTCTTATGAAAAAGCGTGGATCATAATCACATAAGTAATGGATCTAATTTCACTGTGCATTATGACCTTAAAATTTAGCGTTTTTTTCTTGGTTATAAGGTAAAACAAAGCACAACAAAGCACTGGCATGGCCACTACACCCCAAAATGCATTTGAATAGCTGTCATCATCTCCACTGAATCAGAGAAAAGTGCCGTTTGGGTGGTGGCAATAGGCAAAAAAAAAAACAATACATAAATGCATTCATGTTCTTGGACCTGCCAGCATGAATGCCCATACCACAGTGCTATGAAATTCTAACAACACTGAATCCAAGTCACAGAACAAGTGTCAAATGAATAGGCCTTAGTTATACATATTTTTTTGTCTTACAAAGGTAAAATCTTTCTCTTTCTCTTTCGTCTTTCTCTTTCCTTTCCTCAACTCCCTCTCTCTCTTTCCATGTAGTAGAAATACAAGACAAATTTTTACACACATATACAGTACATGTGCACACACAGACACACTCGCATAAATGCGCACATACAGGCAGACAAAAGAAAGAGAGGGAGAGAAAGAGATAGATAAACACACATGCATGCACAGAGAGAGAGGGAGAGAGAGAGAAAGAGAGAGAGAAGAAACACACACACATAAACACACACACACACACACACACACACACACACACACACACACACACACACACACACTTACACATACACTTTTACCTTTTTACATGCCTGTGCCCCAGCAAGGTCATATTTCACTCGCTCCTGCATCATTCTCCGATGTCATCGGCCGCCGTCTCTTGCTGACCTGGGACAAAAGAGTCGCAGGTCCCCGCTGCCCCCACCCCCCCCCCACTGCGCCTCTGTTCCACACTGCCTGTGCCGCCTGTGCCGCTGATTGGAAGGAATGACAGATAATGACAGTTCACCCAGGGTCACCGTCTGCTAGCAGGAAGCCGCCACGAAAGCCACGAAGCCTGCCAATTTCCTCTGACTGCCAGAGCAGCGGAGGGATAATGTGCGTGTGAGCTGTGGGGTTGCGTGCCATATAGAATATGTGTATACCACAACAAATATTACATTGCTTAATATTTGATCTACAGTAAAGTGGACCCATGCCCTACAATGCAACAGAATTCGTGTAAGCTTATTTGATGTTCAGTAATGGAATATTTTTATACTAGTACAAAGCAATCTTGTGTTTTCAGCACAATTCCCGTAAGTCAATTCATGTTTTGTTTAAGGGGGAGCATTCCTTCTAATGTCGAAGAGTGACAGACGAACAGATTCTTTTTAACACTTTTAAATTAATATTCATCATCAGTGTTTAGTTATATTTATGGTGCTATAGTTATGTTGTAATTATATTGTGTTTTCAATTATTTGTA
>CM059274.1:19219416-19226916 GCA_030347295.1 Setipinna tenuifilis | reverse complement strand
TTGACTACTCGTGAAGTAACTCCCAGTATTAACAATGGACACTCCATACAACTCCTTCATACAAAATTCTGACAAGCTAGTCTTTTTGTCGTGGTGTCTTAGAACATTGCAGACAAAAAAATCCCAGGTAATTACATTGTAAGAATCACTCACGTTAGATGTCGTGTCCGACCTTTCGGAACTGGGTTTGATGCTGGAAATGTGTCCATCAAGACAAATTCAAGACAAAATCAGGCCCATATTGTGTATTGTAACCCTGCCATAAGACAAATGTTTGATTGACATTAATGACACAATGCTGTTTCCTGATTTATTGCATTAAAGGTGATGACATAAGCTTTTTTATTCTCTACAGGGAGTTTTAGGCAAAATAACTAAGACATAGAAAATGACAGAAACATCATAAAAATTTGACCAGGTACTGCAAACGAAGCAGTATACATAATGGGCAGTGAGCCTTAGCTTACATCCAACACAATGAGAGGGGGAGGGAAAAGGCAGTACTTTTTTTAGTGCCGAACAAGCAATGAACACAACACTGTGCAAATGTAGATTTTTTTTTCTGGAGGAGAAAAGGTCAGAGCTGCTTGGCGTTGTGACTAACACTCTGATAGGATCAGACAAGCGTGGAAGAATCCCAGAACAAAGAGAGCTCCAGAACAAGGAGGAGAGGCCCAGAAGATGTCCTTGAGCATTTGCTGGTGTGCAGTCTAGGGAACCGGCAGATGGCTGTAACACAAACTTAAAAAAAGTCAGCATGGGCCATATTGGAGACTTCTACTCCACACACAAACACACACACACACATATACGCACGAATGCACAGATGCACGCACACACACACACACACACACACACACACACACACACACACACACACACACACACACACAAATAAGTTTACTGAAATATAACTCCTTTCAGACATCAGTCTACCACAAGTCTTTCTTGTGGTAGACTGAATTGGATAAATGACATACTGTAACTGTGTGCCAAAAAGTGCTATACAGTACTCTAAAATAATATGAGGAAGCATAGAACTGCAACTGTAGTGAAGTTTCAAAGAGAGAGCAACACTTTAGAAAGCAATCTATCCAGCCGTAATGACTCAAACCAAATCATTTGACTGGTTCTTAAAAAGATTTATGATAGTTAGCTAATAGGCTGATAGTTCTGTGTTTATCTTTTAATTTTACATGTTTGTTAACAGCACAAAACTAAGCCTATAGAAAAGAAACTATTGTTAACCTTCCAGCCTTTAAGTTCCACATACATACATACTGACTCCATGATGTGTTGAGCTGCCAGGTTCCCATCACTACTCTCATATTTCTCTAAATGACAGCGGGCCCATCTTGGCATGGCTATCACACTGCAGTAGCTCCATAAGGACAGCCATCAATAACGGACAATCTAGCCCTCAATTACCATAACCCGCCAACACATGAGACATTGCTTTGCTTTAATCGAATTAAGTTAATTTTTATTGACTTAATTGTTTCAGACAAGCCATTTTCAGGGAGCCCTTCTGCAAATCTGACAACTCAAATGACACCAGAATAAGTAATTAATGTGTTTTTTAATTGGAGTGGAAGTCACTCACAGGCTCGATTACGTTTGGTTGGGCTCTTTCAACCAAGTGTCTCTGAGACTTCTGATGAACTGGACAAAAAAAGAAAAAAGAAAAGTTTTGTCAGGGAGTGTTTTCACATGAATATTTTTTACAACCACAGCTCTACATTGTATATAAAGATCATTTCCAGCATTTTTAGTGTTTTACAACCCATACATTAGTTTACATTTTGGATTATTTTTCTCAACCATTCTTGAATTTTTTCCCCATTTTCTCTCCTTGGTTTTCTCATTCCACGGCTTTGGAATCACAAAGCATTCACTTGTTTTTCGCCAACAAGTCATGATTCTATGCGCTCGGCAGCGGTCTTCAAGGCTGGATTCACATAGCCATAGGCATCTGAGCAGCTCTGATTGCTCGAGCCTGAACACCGGCAGACTAATGATACTCTGCGGACTTTCCAATCCCCAGCGCAGCCACAAAACACATCCTGCTTCCACACACAGCCTCCATTACGGCTCAGCTCCTTATACTCCTTATATTTCATTTAGAATATTTACCTAATACCTAGTATGACTTATTTTATATATTACGTAAGGTAAAATTTACACTGTGAAGGTCAATACCACAAAATAAATCCTGTCAGTGTAATGCAGGGGCCTGACACTAAGCAGAGAGGTCTTGAATCACTCTACATGGGTTTATTCCGCTATATCGCCCACCTTTTTGTATGTTGTCCTGCTTATTTCACTGCTATCTACAGTACAAATATCTACTCTATTGGCAAAAGGTACTGATTTGAGAAATCAAATCTGAAAATGTATATTAGTTTTTCCACAAAACAGACTGTTTCAATCTGTGGTTTTAAAAGTAGTTTTATAGCAATATTCTTGGACAATCCCCCCTGGAGCAATGTGGGTCTAAATGCCTTTCTCAAGGGCACTTCATCCATGGATGAGGGTGCAGGAGATCACTAGTTGTTCAACATACTGCTACAAGCCATTAGGCATTAGACATATTGGATAACTCCATGTGCTAAAAGCGGCCTTTACGTAATAGAAGCTATAGGTATATGTGTTTGTGCATCTTACAGTAACTTTATATTATAAGGCTTCTAAATACAGTTCACTTGTAAAGCTTTTCTGATGTACCCTTTATACAAAATTCTTCACTTACATCAGACAACTTTTCTTCTAGTGAGCAAACGCATATGATATGACCCACTCAAAGTTTGATCCCACCCTGCTCTCAGGTAACCTTGCCTGAGCACACACCTGCAGTATTCATTCCTTCTGGCAGAACCACTGCTGGGGGAAAGGTTCCCAGGTCCGGACTTCCCTGCAAGTGTGCTGCCTGTCTGGCACCCATGGAGCCGTCCGCCAGGCAGCGGGGAACTGGACCTTTCACAGGAAGCCCGTCCTGTCACTCAAAGAAGCACACCGATTAAGCACTGCAGAGGAGTATGTGACAGTGTATGAAAAATAGATGACAGGAGAGAGGGCCCAGTCACCGTAGCCTAGGATGACATAGTCAAAGTATGTAAGATTTCTAAAGGTGTGTGTGTGTTTGGGTGTGTGTGTGTGTGTGTGTGTGTGTGTGTGTCTGTCTGTCTGTCTGTCTGTCTGTCTGTGTTTGGTGTGTTTGTGTGTGTGTGTGAGTGTGTGTGTGTGAGAGAGAGAGGGAGAGAGAAGAAGAGAGAGACAGAGACAGAGACAGAGAGAGAGAGAGAAAGAGAGAGAGATTGTGTGCGTGCGTGTGTGTGTGTTTGTGTGTGTGTGTGTGTGTATGTGTGTGTGTGTGTGTGTGCATGTGTGTGTTTGTGTGTATGTGTGTGTGTGTGTGTGTGTGTGTGGGTGTGTGCATATGTGTGTGTGAATGTGTGTGTGTGTGTGTGTGTGTGTGTGTGTGTGTGTGTGTGTGTGTGCGCGTGTGTTTTTGTGTGTGTCTCACTGCCAGCCACAATGACCTGTGCACACCTGCCACATCAATACCTTGAAAGTGGATATCAATGTGAAACCATACTAAAACCACACACTTAGCTTACAGACCTGCCTGAAAATACATGGCAACACAACAAACAATAACGATTGACCTCTGAATGTCATACATGATTCCTTTTCACCACCCTCGCTCTGACAGATTAGTTTAGCCGTGTGTTTCCAGAGTCGCCCTGGAACCTACGGCAGCACGGAGGGGTGAGTGACACAGTGACACACAGGCTGTGTGTGACATTACACCGCTGAGAGGGGACAGATTCCCTCAGTGGGCGTGATGGGTGGCACTGAGCTGGCAGCGAAGGATGCTGGGAGGGTGTGTGTGTGTGTGTGGAGCCAGCCTGAGCGGTGGAGACACTAACGAGGCGAGGAGCGGGCGGAGAATAGGCAGGGAGGTCGCCCCCGGCTAATGAGACCGGTGCTGTGATACAACTTCTGAGGGACGGACAGACCTCCGGACGACTTCCTCTCTCTCTCTCTCTCTCTTTTTCTCTCTCTGTCTCTCTCTCTCTCTTTCTTTCTCTCTCTCATTACCTATCGACTCAGAGTCACTCCTGCAGGGCACATGCACCTGGGGGTTTCCCTTTGAATGTGTGTGTGTGGGTGGGTGTGTGTGTGTGTGTGTGTTCATGTGTATGTGTATGTTCATGTGTATGTGTGTGTTTGTGTGCATGTGTGTGTGTGTTCGTGTGTGTGTGTGTGTGTATGTGTGTATGTATGTGTGTGTGTGTGTGTATGTTCATGTGTATGTGTGTGTTTGTGTGCATGTGTGTGTGTGTTCGTGTGTGTGTGTGTGTGTTCATGTGTATGTGTGTGTTTGTGTGCATGTGTGTGTGTGTTCGTGTGTGTGTGTGTTTGTGTGTGTGTGTGTGTTCGTGTGTGTGTGTATGTTCATGTGTGTGTGTGTTTGTGTGTGTTCGTGTGCATGTGTGTGTGTGTTCGTGTGTGTGTGTGTGTGTGTGTGTGTGTGTGTGTGTGTGTGTGTGCGTGTTTCTGAGCTATGAGAGAGAGTGAGGTGAGGATGACGCAAGGCTGGAGGTTGCTTGCATGTTCTTCAAGACCAATAGCAATTACTCACAGCCTGCTTGGTGGCCTTCCATGACAGTTACATTTCCTTTCACCAGTTTGATTTATTCTGTATTTAAATTATAGTTTTTAAAGTATTTTTTGGCCTTTTTCTGGCTTTATTTAGACAGGACAGTGAAGGTTGTGACAGGAAGTAAGTGGGAGAGAGAGATGGGCAAGGGTTGGGAAATGACCGCAGGCCGGATTCAAACCTGGGTCCTCATGGGCAAACACCCGTTCATGGTGCGCCATCCACTCCACCACTGCACCCCTGAATTATAGTTTTTACATACAGTACTTGAGTAACATAAAGAGATTGTGGAAGCCCATTTTCATCAGTTAAAAAAACACCTACTGAACATCCATCCATACCGAAGGCCACACAGTCCACAGTCATAGCAGCGATTAGAAGAAACTCTTCCTGTTTCCTTTTTGTATTTGCCTCAGGTACCTGAAACCAGCCACACCTGTCACGCATGATTCAGACAGCCCAGGCTCCAATTAGAGTCTGTTCTCAGATCAGTCCAACAAACTGTTTTACCCACATTACAGTTACATAGACTTCTGCCAATTATTATTAGACTTTAAGTGATAAATTATTTAAAATCTTTTATTAAATGTGTTTATGATGCTTTATACATGTATTGTGTTAATAGAAAATGTTGTACTATACATTGCTGTGTTCTATGGGGAAACTGTACAGATTTCTGTACTTACTGTGCTGTATATTCACATACAGTAGGTTATTATGGCTTGAGGGTGGAAAGTAGGGCAATGTGTACTCTTCCTTTTATACATCCTGTCAGTGTATCTGCTACTGCATGTGTGAGTTTAAGGCTTCAGCACTGCTGTCATGCCTGACTCTGTGTAACTGGCTTGCTATAGCTGTTGTCTTGCACTGTATTATGTGCTGCTTAAAACCAACTTAAAATATAAAATAAAATAAAGAGAAGGCAACCTGCTGCATTGATCTTTTGACGGTGGTTTAACTTGCACCATTTTTCAGGTATAATGTAATACAAGTATAATAATATTACCATGAAACTTGAAACAACAGAGGAAGAAAAAATAGTGCAACCTTAACCGATGAAAAAAAAACATCCCATGCAGTCCTTATATATTTAGCTGGCTCTAAGCAGCCCTTTTTACAGTATTTCACAGCACTTTAACAGCTCATGAGTGGGCGAGTATAGGTGGGTTAGTTGGCTACTTTGGTGACAGATCTTATCAGATTAAGAGAGTAGGCACCTGTCTTGGGTGGAGTTGAGGATCTGCGTTGCATGAGCGGCTGGGCCAGGGGTGTGACTCTCCTGTCCCTTATGTATTAGGTTCATTAGCTGCATGCCATGCGTATCAACCATTCCTCAAGATGTGTGTGTGTGTGTGCGTGCGTGTGTGTGTGTGAGAGAGTGATGTGTTTTTTAAGGTAGCCTGTCTTCACCGTTTGTAAAACACTACCCAAAAACCATAGTTTCTAATTGCTAACACATTAATTCATCTGGGAATTCACCGTTTATGGTAAAGAATCACCATGCTGGAGCATATGTCTAAAATTGAGCAAAGGGGCATGAGAAGGCCAACACACAGACTGTGCTGTGGTAAGTGTTGCGCAAAAGAAAAAAAAAAACATGCATAAGTCAAGAGAACCTCCTGTTCAAGGAGACAAGTGTCCTTCTGTTCTTATCAGTGAATAATTAAGATGGTATATGGCCTACTTCAAGATACTGGAATCCTGTTTCCACTGTAGCATTTACAGGTTATTTAAACATTTTTACTATAGTTTTGTTGGAACTGCTGCACTATATGCACTCACCACCTCCCAAAGACACCGAAGGTCAAAGTGGTACTACATGTTTTTTTTTTTGTTTTTTTTTTTCGGTTTCATTCTAAGCTTAATTTTTGTCAGCATACACATTTTTGCTTACCAGCATAAGAGCGTGACTACTGGCCTACTGTGTTTTGGCACCGGACCAAGTATGAGTAATTACAAATTGATATTGTGTGGGTTGTGCCCCAGGAGCATGTCCAGAGCAGCAAATATTGTACATAATGACAAAGGTTACAATTAACTGCCGCCCATTACACAGTGACCTGATTGCTCTCATAAATACAGCGACATGTTTCCTTGTGGTATGTGCGGAGGGCCATTCCTTAATTACTTTGACTTGCAAGAGAGGGCTTTCTGAAGAAACACTTGTAATGACAAAGCACATTTCTTAATTAATATACATTAATTGTTGTTCAACTCTTTGTAATGAGCACTGCCAAAGTCACAGTGGCAATGTTAAGTTACGCAAACATCGATAAAGGAGAAAGCAAGTATATATTAACTTCAGAGAATATGAGGGTTGGCTTGGCACACCTTCACTGTCTGACATGTTTTTAAGTGTTAAATTTAGTTTAAACCAAAGATTCTAGAGTGTTCCGTTCTAGAATCTTAGGTTCATACTCTACTATGGCATGGTTAAATTTTCCATTGTCATGTGTTCTTTAGAATGCCAATTAACATTTGGTATCTGCACACTACACATTTGAAGTAGTCCTTGTTTTTTGACCACATACTGTATTTGGCCATATTTGACCATATTTTGACCATATTACACCTTTTGATCATATTATACAAATTAATACTCCAAATTCATGGTCGATTTAAAATGAACCATACAGTCATATGTCATGGCTACAAGACCTCCTTGAACATGTACTAACTTATGCTACCCGAACAACTTCTTGTCCACTTTATAATAACGGGCGCTTATAAAGCATTAGTAACACAAAAACACTAACAACAAAACAGATAACACTGGATGTTTTTACAAGTGATTCCTTTTCTATTCATGATTAAAATTATGGTACAGTCTTGCTGAG
>CM059274.1:19211916-19216916 GCA_030347295.1 Setipinna tenuifilis | reverse complement strand
TAAAAATGAGGTTGCTAGCCTATGGCATGGATCTTTTGTCCTTCATTTTGTTTTGCTGCCCATAATCTCTCAAGTTTTCCTCAGCTTGTGCCTACGCCTCCATCTCAGTGGAGTCTCGAGGGCAGACAGAACAACATCGGCTGATGAGGCGTCCTTATGACAACTTCATAATTGAGTGTCTGACATCAAGCAATGACCAAGTGTCTATGTGTCTGTGTGTGTGTGTGTGTGTGTGTTGGGTATGTGTGTGTGTGTGTGTGTGTGTGTGTGTGTGTGTGTGTGTGTGTGTGTGTGTTGGGTATGTGTGTGTGTGTGTGTGTGTGTGTGTGTGTGTGTGTGTGTGTGTGTGTGTGTGTGTGTGTCCGCTTGAAGGTTTGTGTGTAAGTGTGTAGTGGATCTTTCTTGGTTATTTGTCTTAGAGCCCCAACAGAAAGCTGGCTGAAGATGTGCCATCAGCACCACTGACACACACACACACACACACACACACCTGTCTATAGCCTTTATAATTAGAGCCATTCAAGGCGCCTTTCTTCCAACATGTGATGGAGGCATTTGGCTTGTGTAATCTCAGCAAAGTGCCACTTTACTCTGCTTGTGCGCTTATGGCTTTATAAAGTGGACTGACGTGTCTAGAAGGTGTGTGTGTGTGTGTGTGTGTGTGTGTCTGTGTGTGTGTGTGTGTGTGTGTGTGTGTGTGTGTGTGTGTGTGTGTGTATGTTTGTGTGTTTGTGTGTGTGTTTGTGTGAGTGAGTGTGTGTGTACCATATATACAAAGTCACAAACACACATACAGACCTAAGTCTTCTGTGTATTAATAAAAAATAAGAATGGAATACATAAATAAATCCTGGGTATTATGATACAATACAATGTGAAAGCACCACAGGACTTAGGCCTAAATTACATTTGCTAAGACCAAGAGTAAACAATAGTCTGCCTTCACTCATACAGTATGTGCAATGAATAAAGCAATCCTGATCTACAATTATTGATCATGCAGTATTAAACACCACAGAGAGATATTTTCCCATGACCAAACAAATGGAGGTCTGTGGTGCACCTACATTTTTAATGTTATTTGACAGTAATTGATGCCTATCTGCCTGATTCACCCTCTGGCTTCCCGTCAGCAAATTCCCTTTTGTTATGTAGCCTATATTTCTGTATACAATCCTTCTAAGTAATCTAAGAAGTTAAGGGGAAATGAAAGGCAAAACCATTACTTTGTTGTTTTTTTTTTTTTTTGCTTTGGAGAAAAGTCAAAGCATTTTACTCCAACGTCCAGAATTAGCTTTATAAATGTCAACATCTTCCTTCTAGATTTTCCACCCCAACAAAATCAGCTTTTTCTTTTTGCTTTAACTTTTAGGGGAGTAAGGTTTTGGACATTTTGTACAATAAAAAGATGTTATACAATCATGTAAGTTTCTAAAATCACTCATTGTATTCTGTGGACCACAACATTCTCTAAATTGTAGTCTTTCGTCCTCCAAACCTTTCTGCAACACCGATGTGACCAAATTTGTGCAAAGAGCATTTGACTCCACTTACTGAAGGTAACCCATAGAGGTGTTCTTTTCTTACATTCTGCTCTTTAATGGTCTATTACAAGACAGCTAACAGGTTTTTCATTAGCAAGAGACTGTATGTCACCAAAAGCTTTTAGGGAAAAGTGATCAGTCACTTTGTGAGTGTGTGTTTCTCTTACTGTCTATATCTACAGTGCATGTTTTTTAGTTCCAGGGAAGATTGTGGGACTCAGTGCAACACCTGGCACTTGACATATCGACCGTAATGCAATCCTATGTTTGCAACCTGTACTGCATGTGTGTATCGTCAAATTTAATTTTTAATTTCTACCTAAGGAAATCACATAGATGGTGTTACCGGATGATGAAGTGTTAAGAACTGTGCAGCTACAAAAAAGTGGACAACGGGAAGAGGTTGTTTGTAATGGGCAGCCTGTGTTCCAATTTAAAGTTTCAACTTCAAGTTTCAGCAACACTTTAGAGAGGGAAAGACCAAGACCCACAACATTTCACAATGCACTATGGGAGAAAACAAAACACACATTTAAAAAAGTTTAAGCTCAGTGCAATGTCATCTGCAGCAACCGCTGTTAGGGATATAACACAGGGGAGTTTGAGAGTGAAATGGAAAATGGTGCACAAACAGTAACAGAAGCAACCTATTTTAAGTTTCACCTGTTTAATTGGTTCAACTCTAGAATAAGTGAACCATAACAGCAAATAAGAGGATTGCCACTGGTGCTGTGAGTTTTGGTCCATATTTATGTATTGTTTGTTATTTTATTTATTGTGTGTGTGTGTGCGAATGTGTGTGTGTGCGAATGTGTGTGCGAATGTGTGTGCGTGCGTGCGTGCGTGCGTGCGTGCGTGCGTGCGTGTGTGTGTGTGTGTGTGTGTACGCTCATGCAAGTGTGCAATATCAGTGGTCTTATAGAGCTAACCACAAATAGTGTCACTGTAATATACTGGAATGAAACAAGGCTTGCAAGACTGAGACTCAGAAAATGTACATAATGCAGCATAGCTCAGTGGTTTTATCCACACTATTTGCACAGCAAGTATGCTTTAGAACGTGCACATACATTTTAACTTAGGCTGTGTCCAAAATGTTCACTCATTCACTATATAGTGCACTACATTCAGAGGTGTCAATCCCGGGTTCAGAAAGTAAAACTCCATGTTTTCCTTCTAACACAGGTGACTTCACTGAGAAGCTGATCTACCTGTCTTGAGTGCTCATTACGATCAGGTGATTCAGAGTTGGTTGGATCAAATTTGTGGCAGGGTTTTTACTTTCTGAACCCGGGATTGACACCTCTGACTACATTAGGATGTGAGATACATTGTTTTGTTCCCTACATAGTGCATGAATTTGGCCTAAGACATACTTTATTAGATTGTGCTTTCTATAAATACATTACCACATAATGCACCACATAATGCACACACAAAACATGATATTTCCTGAGTCCTGACATACCAAAAAGACCCCCTGTATCCAAAAACAACCAGCCTGGGTGAAGTTATCCATTTGTCACCACCAACTCAGGGCTTGAAGACTCACAAATGTACAAAAGGACACTGTGGTTTTGTCAGTACCATGTATGCATTAACTAGGTTTGTAGAGAGTTACATCAGTGTTGGCCTACACTGATTGATCCCATTAGTTGTAATTAGTGCCATTAGTGGCTTTTGCCTTTTGTTCTGCTACTGTACTTTCAGTGTTTTTTGCACTATATTGCATCTATACCCAGCTTTCACACTGCTCTATAAAAGAATGTGAATCATTAGTAAAAACAATATTTTTTCAAACGATAAAATGAAGTAATATTGCACCAAAGTCAAGTGTTACTACAAAGTCTCGAAGGTCCTAGGCATAACCATCTGTTGATAAGAAGTCGTTGTATAATGACTTGGCCTGTCGCCATTGTTGTGGCTAAAAGCATTACAGTGAGTGCATTGTTATGATGTCCAAAATTGTTTTTGTTTAATGGTTTTAAAATATATATATATATATTTGGCCTGCCTGGCCATGGCCAAAAGGAGTAGGTAATGTGTGCAGCCTAGTCAGTGGACCCATGGGGGGGCAAAATTGTTCCCTTAGCAAACTCCCACTATTGCAATCACAATCATTTACAAGCAAGTGTGGCAATCTCGTTGTGAAGCGCCACCTTAATTATTTATAGTGATGAGAACAAATTGTGTGTCCCCATTGAACCGCTTGTGGTCATTTATTTTTAACCACACACCCGTGCTTATTTGTATTCAAATAGGTTGCCAGGGAGGATAGAAATCTGTTCATCATCACAACTGTAGACATCCAGATTCAAATTTTGGGGTTGAGGATCAAAGGCTAGAGAAGTGTTTACGTAGATAGGTGTTCGTTCAGACACAACAGAATACCTGGTCCATTATTTTCTGTTGAACTGCACTGTCCATCTGATAATATCGCGAAATGTTTGGGATACATTTACATATAAATGAAAGTAAATATGAGCATGGTTCTCCTGACCTGAACGTGGTTAAGCATCTCTCCCCTGCTCTGTGGTCTCAATTATGGCAAGTGACAATGAAGCATAAACATGCGGAAGCTAAAATTAGGGGTTTCCGGCTTTTTAACCCACAGTTTATACTGAATCAAATAAAATTGATTTGAATGGAGGATTGAAAGAGCCGGATTGAACTCAGTTTTAATACAGCTAGTGCTCAAAGGTGTGAGTGACAAGGGAGGGTATGACAGCGCAGTGAAAAAGACATACAGACTAAATCACACAACATGATGTGTTCATAATGAGAGCACAAATTCAAATCACATTACCCTCAGAATACTTGATCTCAAATATGGGACTCCTTGGATACATTTTGAAATGTCCTAATTGACCCCCATTTCAACACTACATCATGTTAGCAATAGAGCCATTGTTTTTTTTTTCTGATGATGATAGCCACTGAAAATATGAGGAATGATATCAATGGAAGTTCTGTTCCCTTGTTTCATATGAAAACCTTAAGATAAAGATTTCTGACATCACCATGCATATGTACAGAGGTCGTCTGAAATGTGAACTTGGTAATTATTATGAAAGCCAATGTGGCTTTTTAAAACTGACATGAGTTAGTGAATATTTACTTAGCAGATGCTCTTATCTAGAGCGACTTACAGTTACTTACATCCAGGGTTTCAGTTACAGTCCCTGGAGCAAGGTGGGGTTAGATGCCTTGCTGAAGGCAAGGCGAACACTAGCTGTTTACTTCCCCACCCCTATTCTTCCTAGTAGAATGAGATTTGAACCCATGATCCTCTGATCCCAAGACTAACTCTCTAACTGGTATACAAATATCATGAAGGGTAATGCCACCTATTTGCCCACAAAGACTGGGTACTTTGTTTTATTACGTGTAGGCACATAGAAAAAGGCTCACACAAGCCTGCCATATCAATGTGAATTTCTCATCCTAATGCTTTGC
>CM059274.1:19171916-19206916 GCA_030347295.1 Setipinna tenuifilis | reverse complement strand
CTCTCTCTTTCTTACACACACGCATACATACTCACTCACACACACACACACACACACACACACGCACACATACACACACACACACAGTTCTATTTTTAAACTCAGCATGAAAACTTTACCTTCCCGAAAAGGGAGTAAATTCCTGAATAGCTCCTCCAACAGGGGATGTTATCCCAAAGCCTTACATGAAAATTGTACTTCCTGCAAAGAGGAATAGGCTCTGTGGTAGCTTGTCTATTTTTTTAGCCGAGAGGTCCACAACTTATTTACATGCAAATGGCATTCAAAAAGTCTGACCTGGCCTCCACCCTGCCTCTTAATCTATTGGATACAAAAGAAGGTGGCAGGATTCTGTCAGATGAGACTCACTGGCAGGTAATGTGCAAACACATGAAGACAAACACACATACACACACACACACACACACACACACACACACACACACACACACACACACACACACACACACACACAAAATACCCCTGCTTGGCAATACTCATACACACACACGCACACACAAATGCACACACACACACACACACACACACATAGGCACCCACCCACACACAATTCATGTGTCCCTGCTTGCCAGTAGGTTATGCTACTGTTGTTTAAATTTAAAAAATTTAACATCATAAAGGGTTATTTGCACGATCTGAGTTTTTTTCATAGCACAGTTTTGCATACTGTGCATATTTCAGTGTTCAGCTGCTGTAAACACAAAGTGACTACACAACAAGTTTAAAGATTACCACTTAAATTTATATCAGAAAACGCCAGAGCATGCTTGCTCTTTGGTTTTACTTTGCCACTTCTTCTATTTCAAAAATATCATCCCATCATCTCCTCCTGTACTGTTTTTGTAAAGGACCAGACTCACGAGTTACACAATGTTCATTTTGTTTGTTTACATGATGTGCATTCTGTTGGTCGTGATTTTATACAATATTGACATACCTGTTGTTTGAGTTCTTCCAATTTGTCTAAGAACAGGAATATTTTCATTTTAAACCTTGCTGTTCAAGCCGCAAATGAAATATACTGCACAGACACTCAAGTCCTCTGCGAATGATTTTAAGGGGACTTACAGGGACGAGAGAGAGAAAAGGATAAATACGTCCTCAAGGTGACATATCTATGAAGAATCCCCTTCGCCAATAGTACTAACCAATACCACTTAGACATGGTACATCAGCAATAAAGACCTCCTATTCACCCCCCAACCTCTCTCAGTCTCTTTCCAATCCCTTCTACTCCTTTGAAC
Organism: Setipinna tenuifilis; assembly: GCA_030347295.1. Lineage (NCBI taxonomy): Eukaryota > Metazoa > Chordata > Actinopteri > Clupeiformes > Engraulidae > Setipinna > Setipinna tenuifilis. Next base: position 19,205,651 of record CM059274.1, on the reverse strand, counting down.
TCTCACACTCTCTCTTCCCTCTTTTTTTATTCTGTCTCTCTGGTTTGTTTCTCTTCATTTGTTGTTCTATCTCTTTTTCTGTTGCTCAGTTTCTCTCTCTCGCTCAGTCTCTTTCTCTCTCTCTCTATCTCTCTCTCTTTCTCGTCTTTCACTTGCATATTCTTCCTCTGATTCACTCTCTCTCTTTTTCTCTTCCTCCTCCTTTCTGTCTCCTCCTCTCCCTTGCTGAGCCCCCCTTTCAGCTGCACTCTCCCGCTGCGCTCGACGGACGCACTTTGACCCGGCTCTCTCAGCCAAGCATCTGTCGCTAATCGCCGAGGTCGTGGCGGCTGCTCGAGGCGACATACGCGTGGAGTCCTCACGCCTCGCTGCCTGTCGCCTCTAATCGTGCGACGGGCCGCGGGCCCTATTGTGGCGTGGGCCAGGTTCTAACCTCGTGCTGGTGGGCAGACAGCCCCGCTTGTTGACACTGGCTTCTATGTGGGCTGGTTTCACATTCGCTGTCACGGCTCCTCATCGAGCTTGTTTTGTAAACTTGGGTAGCACTCATGTGGATGACTCAGTTGAACTTAAACGAAGAGAGCCACTCAGTCAGTGCGGTTGGCCACGGCCTGCGTTATAAAGCATGTATCTATGTACAACTAAAAAAAGACAGGAAAATGCAGTGAGAGAGAATGACAGTGTTATGGGTGGACGATACTAACATATATTGAATACATTATTCCATACTACCAGCTCAGTTACCAAAGATAATATTCTGTATGGCTAGTAATTCATTATACATTGTACACTGCCATCATAATTAATATAAACTCATGGTTTCAGCCTGCTCTCTGTACATGTGTCTGTGCTATGCATTGTAGGTCACCACAAACGTAATGTGTTAGACACCACAATGATTTCCTCCGTATGACATGTTAAACAGTAACATGAAAACAGCTTTTTTTTCTTTCTTTTTCCCACACCTGTGGCACCTGGCTGTAATACCTCACAACACAATGAGAAATCAACATGGCCTCCAGCTCAAAATGCAAAACACAGCAGATGCTTCAGAACAAAGCCCTGCTTGCATCACAATATAAGCACACAACATCAACAAATCAGACTAAAAGCCTTTTCCCCTTCCCCCAGTGACAACCCATTGTGTTGTCTGTAAATCATAATTTGGCTTCGAACTGCCTTGTGATATAAACAGACGATGAGAAGACAAAATAAACAGAGACTTGTAAACCTCTTGCACAGTCAATCATCCGACTAAAAGCAGATGCACAACACAGAGCCATTACGGAGGACCCGTGACTCATTAATGCAGCCACTCAATGAGTGGATGGAGACTTGGGTATTTATAAATTATGGCCATGACCATACCTTCACTTTTGCCAATAGGTTTTTTTTGTTACAACGAAGATCCTCTGTGATTGCACTTGTTGTGTTAAGGTTTCCCAGTGATCATGTCTCATCAAGTGGGCACTGAGGGGTAGTTTACTTTGTTCTTTTGTTTTCATTTGAGATTGAATTACTTTACCATTGACATCGTATAAATTTCCTGGAAACAGCTATAGCTCATTCCTGGAACGTTTACGTTTTCTTTGAAGAAAGGGCCAGCACAGTGTTTACTCGATGATGATCTATTTTTCTTTTTCTGAATTACTATTTTCGATCTGCCATCCTTCATCATTTGTTTTCAAAACAATTCGATCCAGACAGAGATTGAGTCTTTCAGGTGTAATATCTAATACGTCTCCTAGGTCCCACTTCCATTTTATGTTTTTAACTACTACAGTAACTATTTCTTTTTTTTTTCTTTAAAGTTCCCATTGCAGAGAAAAACAGCAAAATGATGTCTAAACCAAAGTACTTTTTGCCTGTTTTACAATTTGTGTTTTCACCTGCACTCTCTCTCTCAAACCTGCCTGTTATTGCTTTCAACACACTTCATTCCAGAGAAAAATCTCTCTACTGTGGATTCAATTTATTTCCTTTCATTTCTTGAGAGAGTACATTTAACACATTTGTTGCAAAGTAACCCCATGTAATGTTCCAGTTAACTCCACTCCCCTAGACACATCTCTCTCTACACCTCTCTGTCTGTGTGTGTGTCTGTCTGTCTGTCTGTCACACACACACACACACACACACACACACACACACACACACACACACACACACACACACACTCCCAGAGGTGATGGCCGCGCAAGCACCTGTAATATTTCTCCACCCGAGGACAGTAATGATGTTTTATGGAGTAGAACAGAAGAGCCTTACTTCATGTCCCTGAGCAAGACGGACAGCGATACAAGTGCCAAATAAGACAGGTGACCCGCGTGGGTCTTATGCAGAAAGCATGAGCCATGATCCAGCATGGACGGATGCACATGTTAAGTGTGTCCCTCATGGAAAGAGACATCCTCATAATAGCACAAGAGAAGACAAAGGGAGCTAACAATGGTGTCTTTAGGGAAATGTGATAGCCCTACACAGATGTGATGGATCTGCAGCCTGGTATGTTCCCCAAACACACACACACACACATACATACACTCACACACACACACACACACACACATGCAGAAGCACACTTGCACACACACAGGCACACACACACATACATAGGCGCACGCACGCACACCCGCACGGACCCACACACACACATTTTGAATAAATCATCATTATATATTATATATAATATTTATGTTATTAATTAACACATACTAATTATACTAATCACCACATGGTGAAAGGGTATAATAACAAGTGATGCTTCAACGGTATGAATCTAATGCCTTCTATGTGCAACTGATGAAAGATGGGCTTTCTTCTTTTTTGACAGCAGTATCATTAATCGCTACAACATGGGCAACCTGTTCATCTGACCAGTATAATTCGCTCCTCCAGGGAGTGTGATCATCCAACAAAGCACAGAGTCTCCGAAGTAAACACTGAGCATCCACTTCATCTGTGTACATATGCCTATCCACTGATGGCTGCCTTGCCAAAAGAAAGGGGTATCTTGCATGCTTTTAGACACAGACCATGGTAGATTAACTCATCTCCATTCTAATCCCCACAGCAGACCAGCTGTTAAAAGGCATTGAGCTGAGCTTGGCATGAGCCCAACCTCTTTATGATTTGGTCAGTAACCAAAGTTTACTGTCTGTGTTGTCTGAGTTGCCTGGCACGACTATGAGATCTCACACTAATTGGCAGGCACCTGCCACCCACCCACCCCCTGCCTGATTCGTGTCAAGACGTTCGACCCAGAGCTGAGTATAGAGGTGCTTCTGACACCAAGCTAGGTGCCATGACTAAATCTGAGTTTCCTGAAATTTGCATTACCAGAGCTGTACTCTCTCTCTCTCTCTCTCTCTCTCTCTCTCTGTCTCTCTCTCTCTCTGTCTCTCTCTGTCTCTCTCTTTCATTCTCTCTCTTTTGTTCTCTCTCTCTCTCTGTCTCTCTCTCTCTCTCTCTCATTGTCTCTCTCTCTTTTGTTCTTTTGTTCTCTCTCTCTCTCTTTCTCTCTCTTTCTCTGTCTGTCTGTCTGTTTTATCCTGTCTCTGCCTTTCTCTTGTTCTGTCTCTCCATTTCCATTTTTGTTTCTCTGTCTTTTATCTCTCTGTGTCTCTCTTCATCTCTGTTTCTCTCTCTCTCTCTCTCTCTCTCTCTCTCTCTCTCTCTCTCTTTCTCTCTCTCTCTAACTCAACGTTTCTTTTTGTACAAGGCAGGGTGTGTGTGTGTGTGTGTGTGGGGGGGGGGGGGGGGGGGGGGGCATTAAAGCTGGGTGCTGCATTTTACCCAGCACTTTTTGCTCTTTGTCATAAAACCACAGGCTGTGTCAGTTAAGATGTGACTGTACACTGTATTTGTAAACGCCAGGTGATGTCCATCAAATGGTCCTAGAATACTTTTTTCCAGCCTGTAAAAGCAGAAAGTATATGATGTCAGGCTATGTTTTACCTAGATTACACACTGAACTGAGGTTTTTAAGAGTTACAATCATTAGATACGTGATTGCAGCTTACATGTATAGACGCATAGATTAGAGTGGATGAAATGTTAAAGCTTGAACAGGGTTAATGCTCTCACACCCACACTTTCCCCCCACTTACCTCCCAACCTGACAGGTGGACTAGTGTACCAGATCCTGTGGATGTACTCACTTACTTAAAGCGTCTGGAGATAAGTGATGTCGCCCAGGATCCGGACATGCCTTTCAGGTGTGAGAGACTCTGCACTACTACAACAGGCTGCCCGGGTCAATCAATGAGAAATCAATAGAGATTCTCCTCATTACAGGCCACCTCACCTTTAATCAAGCCGCCTCCAGACTTATTTGCAGCAGGCCATGGCCAGGGCAGCGCAGATGAACAGAGACAGCAGAGAGCCTGGAGGGGAAAGGAGTGGACAAGGACAAGGGAGGGAAGAAGGGGAGGATGCACTGTAGAGCTAGTTTCAGGTTCAGGACACTGACACGGACACAGATGTTTTATCACACAAATGTTTGTAAGATTAATAAAATGTAGCCATTTTTTTCTATTTTGTATGCCTAATGATTGCCCTTATTGCATTTAGAAGATTCATGACCCTTTGTTTCTTTTATTCCAAGAATAGTCTGATATCTATCTACCTACACTGTACAGAATTTTAAGTCAACTCCTGTTTTTTTTCTGAAATGTAGCGTACTAATAAAAGGGATATGAATGGTCTTGACAAAAATATACACAACATCACTGGGGCTACTAATGCTGGTTGGTTTATTTTACTGCTTTGTTGAAAGTTCAGATGATGTGAGATGAGTTGTTATGTGCTTAGAGCTTCGATTTCTGACTCTGGCTGAGCTGTAGCAACAAGGAGCAAGTTTCCCAGCTTTTTTCAACCAACCATCAGTGGGGTGAGACAATGGGTCTTTATTTCACAGCCAGGTTTGTTTCCAAAGTAAACCGAAACCTACGCAGCCATGCTGTGGGTGATGACGATGATAACTGTGTGTGTTTTCTCTTTCATGACACAAGTATACAAGGATACAAGGATGGTTTATTGTCACATGGATAGATATACTGGCTAGAGTAGTACATGCAGTGAAATTGATGATTGTTAGTCTAAAACTGTGCATGGGGAGTGGGGAGTAAAGTGAGTAGAATGCACTTGGGGGGTGGCTACCTGATGGTGGTTGGTCAGAAAAGTAAGACTTCGGTGAATGAAGGTGGACGAAGCCTGGAGGACTAAAGCTAAATGATGAAGGCACACCATGCATTCTCCCATCAGCCCAAAGAAGCATCTCAGCACCTGCATCCCAATCACTCTCAGTTCTGCAGGCACAACAGTGAACACACAACCTGCTGTACTGTAAGCAGAGTTGTATAAAGTAGAAGTAGAAGTACTGTTTTGGATGTAATTACAACACTGGTAGTATGGTATTATGCAGTTGCAACTGCGTAGTACCGTACTACTTGTGTTGTAATTACATCCAAAACAGTACTTCTACTTCTACTTTATACAACTCTGACTGTAAGTGCGCTGGGAAGACGCTGCAGATTGACCCAGTTTTAAATTCTGATAGTTACGAGAATGAGTATTCAAAATACTGCAATGTTCAGTGAAAAAACATTTAAACAATCTTGTAATTGACAGCAAGAAAACAAAATGCCTCAAGTGATTGGGTTGAAGACAGTCTAAAACACCTAGGAATATTCTCTGAGCGATTAACATACTGTGACCTAATGACGACATTCAAACCACTGTGCACTCTTTTTTCAGTTCGTTACATTTTATTCACACCCCACAGAAGAACCTAAGAGCAGAATCAGGGCTTCGACCCCCTGTCTCTCGCCCCTTTTTCCCAACGCCACGTGTCTTTCCCTGTAACCTCATCATGCCACCACTCCCCATCTTATGGAGCACTGGCTCCCTTCAAAGATTGCCACAGTGGGAGCCTATTATGCTCTTGTGAAATGCCCTTGATTGAAGCAGCTCAACCCCTCTTGGTTCAGTGAAAGCCCTCCTGTGAACTACCTCCCCGATACCCCCTTCCGTGCACCACCGTGCCTGCCAACCTTTTCAGTGAGTCCTCCAACGTCTGCCAGCACTCCACTCAACAGTTTTCTTTGCCCTGGAGTGACTATTCATTTGCAATATTCGGGAGCGGCAGAGTGCTCCAGTGAGTTAAGGACCTTAAAAAAAAAAAAAAAAAAGCAGTGGGACCCCATCATTCTGCCCAATGTCATTAAGCAGCATATGCTACTGGGTGAGATAGGCTTGAAGAGGAACAGGAACTCATCTGTCGGTTCTGAGGACGTCTTTGGAGAAACAGTGTTGTTGAATCTGGGCAGTGTCCTCCTCTCACCCTGAGGAACTTTGAAGCCAAAAGTCTCCTGGCTGGAAACATTTGGGACTTTTGAGAGATTGTTAAGCTGACTAGTTTTTATGGTGATCTAACTAAGGAACAAAAAATGTTTTAATAACTTGATGTTGTACAAATTATTCCTATTGATAAACCAGAAGACCAATACATAATAAATGAATACAATGCATAAAGAAAAGTTTACTGCGAAATCTGTTTCATATTGTAAAATCCTCCAACACAAACTAGAAAAACCAAAACAACTCATAGCATTCATCATAAATAAAAAAGTTGTAAAATCACTTTTATAATTTAACAGCTTCATATGAAGTCATCAGTCTTTGCATTTACTCTGTTCAAGGTTTCCCTTTCATTCTAAGCCATATGCTATGGCTTAAAGATGAAGATCCTTGAATGTTTCAAAACTGCAGACATTAGACGCATTACAGATGATTAAGGAGTGGAAGAATGGCAGTGAGAGAGACAGAGAGAACGAGAGAAAGAGAGAGACAGAGAGAGACAGAGAGATAGACAGAGAGAGAGACAAAGAGCGAGAGACAGAGACAGCGAGAAAGACAGATAGAGAGAGAGAGAGAGAGAGAAGAAGAGGAAGAAGAATCAGCAGTCAGGTAGTTGGCATGTGGTCCAGCGACCCTTGCAGTTTGTGATGGTGAGCCAGTGAGCTATTTCAGGGCTTGCCAGTCTTAGGATAAAGAGGCAGAAAGATGTAACCTGTCAAGGAAGACTTCTCCAGTGCAGAGGACGGCTTTGGACGCATTCCTGACATCTAAAAATTGATATGAGACGCTAAGAGGGGTGAACAATAGGAACGGAGGGTGCTCTGATCAAGCACAAAAAAATAAAGTCCATCTCAGCAAGTCCTATAAAAGGGGGTGCAAATAGGCAAGGCCAAAAAAAGAAAGAAAATGTGTAAAAACACGCACACACACACACACACACACACACACACACACACACACACACACACACACAATGGGAATGGAGTATCTAGGGAGAGGACCCGCTTCTGCTGTGACTGCCAAGCTGTCAAAAATACCCAACGCTCGGCAATTTCAGGGGTGGATAAGGGTCAAGCTGGATCCCCTCCAGCCAGCCCAAGCAGGACAGGAAATATAGGCTCCTCAGAAAGGCGCATCGATCGCTTGACCATAAACGGCGTGGCAGCACAGCGCTGAAGCTGAAGTCATTCAGGTGGCGGGGCCGATTTCCTGGTTGGTCGAAAGGTCAGCTGCTCCTGGGAGGAGCCTGGCAGCTACTGGGGCAGGACGTGGGAAAAGGGAGGGAGGGATGGAAGGAGGGAGGCAGGGAAGGATAGAGGGATGGAGGGAAGAAGGGAGGGAGGGAAGGAAGGATGGAGGGAGGGAGGGAGGAAAGAAAGGAGGGAGGCAGGAAGGGAGGGAGGGAGGGATAGAGGGATGGAGGGAAGGAAGGAGGGAGGGAGGCAGGGAGGGAGGGACAGAGGCGGCCGAGAGGAAACAGTGCATTAAATAGACCGGATTAAACAGGGCACCGCTGCACCAAAGATCACCCGCTCAAGGTGGCCTCTGGCAAAGGGCTTCCATTTACCGCACCTGCAGAAAAAAGTCTTACATAGTTTGCTCAGTTTGCTCACAATCAGTAGCCTACCTCACACAGTACTGCAGAGCTCCCCAAGCCATTAACAGAGAAATTCCACCTTAAAGATTTTTTTTTGCTGGTTATCTAAAGGTCTGCAGTGCTGTTCTGGTCTCTTCTGTTTGTTTGGTTACTTGACAGCATTTGAACATCCACTACAAAATAGCTGACTCTCCACTATACTGACAGTGCCAAGCTAGACCCTCCAAACATGGAGCAACGGAGAGTGACATTTTACATTTGCGACTTGCAACTTGAACTATCCAACCTGAAAAAGGAGGAGACACAGTCATTCTTGTGCCAAATGAGAGCCTTGCTTTTATTTGGGAAGGTGATCTGAGGGAAAGGGGTTATCTCTTAAACAGCAAAGATTTAACAGCATTACTTAGACCTTAAAATGGAAGAAATGGAAGCAGAAAAAATATTGCTCAGCATATATATAGACAGACAGAGCCGCAAAATCATATCAATACACATCCCAAAATAGGCCATGTGAGTTAAATCCCATTACGCATGATGCATTTGAAAATCAAAATAACACTGGTCTTGTTTTCTTGTGTTCGTTTCTCGTGTCTCCTCGTGTGTCGTCTGTGACAAATGATCGGTTTATTTGATCTGTAAAAATAGTCCATGCTGTCAAAGAAATGACCAGTGTTATTTATTTTCCCGGTAAAGAAATATTATATTTCACGCTCTAAAATATAAATAATAATTCTCTCAAACAAGCATCCAGATTTTTTTTTAAACTCAAAGCAGAGACACATGATAACATGGCCCACCCTTGCCATGTTGGTGTATTTTATTGATGCTTTCCATTACAATGATTTATTTTAGCCCAGCAATGTAAGGATATGCAGAGGTACAACAGTAAATACCACTTCTGACTCAGGGGAAAGTAGTGGTATTTGGATTTCTTAGAGATACAGGTTAGAATCAATAGACATTGACCTCTAGTCCTTTGGAGATGCCACACAAGTCACTCTTGAAGCACCGACTCTCCCAACAACGCAGAGCTGTAGAATTCCCTCCAATCCCAATACAAACAAGACAGACAAAATGAAAGCCATGGGTTGTGCTTCCCTGGCATTTATCATATCATACATATAGACAGAAAAACACAGTTATTGTGAAGGGGCGAATGTTTATCAATCATGTTGGCAGTCATTTTTTGTGGACTTGGTGACAGTGTTACACACTGTTAGAACTCGGGAAGAGTGACTGTTGTTCTCCTTGTGAAAGCAGGTCTGAAGTGTGTGTGTGTGTGTGTGTGTGTGTGTGTGTGTGTGTGTGTGCGTGCGCGCACGTGTGTGTGTGTGCGTGAGTGTGTGTGTGTGTGTGTGTGTGTCTGTGTGTATGTGTGTGTGTGTGTGTGTGTGTGTGTGTGTGTGTGGAAGGGTTGGGGTGGGGGACATTTTCACAGCCCCCTCCTCTTTGCCTGAAGCCCCTTGATACTGTGCCGTTGTCACAATTAGTCTGCTTCCTGCCACAAAGGCACATCCAGCATTCTGGGAAATACAGTGTACTAATTAAGTGTTCACTGTTTGCATTGAAAAGCCCTTAGAGACTCAAGGTGGCACAAAGAGCAAATGGTGGTTGTGTTTAACAAAGATAACACTGCTTTGAAGTAAGACTAGGTTAAGAAGGGCAGGCTTGATATAGTGTTGTTGTAAGATGTGTGTTCAGATAGTATTATCTTTTTTTACAATGGCATCACTGAGATAAGTTCTATGTCAGATTTTGATGTGTCTGTTACAGTGATTTATTGAAATGTAAGCCTGCGAAAGTTCAGCCAGGAAGACTCTCATGCCACGTAGCGCCATACCCTTCACTCTCATGCCACGTAGCACTATACCCTTCGGCCAATCAGCGGCCGCCACCTGCCTTATAATGACCTGTCTAATTCACTTTTTTCGCTGCTTTCAGGTATCGACGTAAGCAAAGTCCATGCGTTGCAATCGTCACGATGTCGTTGCTCTCTCTGGCATTTTCGAAGTTCGGAATCTGACGAGGGTATTATTCCCTCTTCCCCGCGCAGTTATAGTATTCACCAAGCCTATCAGGCCTCTCGACCGCCTCCCCGCCGTAAAATGCTTCCACCCCTCGCGCTGAAGGAAACCTCATGGCGAATGAACCATCGTTCGGAATTCGCTGTGGCATTCGGCGTGCTGTGCCAGAGTTTCCCGGCGGACGGCAAGAACTGGATTGCGTCTGATTGTGTCAATATCGTTGGGCCCGGCATCTCGCGACCATCTTGAATCCTCATACCCCAGTTGCTTCGTACATTGCCCTCTAACATCTGCCTGGATTGGTCGTCTGGTCACTGAGCTCTGGCCGGCGCGAGTGGTCGCGTCCCGTGCTGTGCGCACTATCAGGCTGCAGAATTTCGCACGAACTCTGTCTGCCCCTGTTATTTAAGTCCTGAAGCCGTAAAAACGCACTCAATTAGCGAAGGGTGTCACTCGTCCATCCTCGATGGTGTTCACAATTGCATATTTCCAACCTGGCTGTGTGTTCTCATACCTGTTGTTCCTCATGCCTATAGTCTCTGCCACGACCCGCCTGATTTCGCGATGCCCTTCACACTCCCCGTTTTGCCTGCGTTCCCACTCCACTGGCTGTCTTGGCAGTCTCAATAACCTGTGTTAAGGCTGAATGTGTCCCAATGATCAATGTGCAACTATCACTGATTCTCTCTCCTGTCTGTTCCAGGAATTCAATCACCGGTGCCGTCTGCAAGACGGACTCCCACAGCGTGCCTCCTGGAGTTGGTCTGATTTAAGCTCCTCACCCCGCACTGCACGACTCCGGCAATTGATACTTGTCTAGAGGCCTCGCGGCCCCGACCCTTGAAGTATGTAGTTTCACTGGTTGCTCTTAATCTATTGTTCCTCGCACTTTATACCTAGGGTCAGGTTATATGCACACGGCAGTTAAAATCCTTGTTCGGTCACTAACAGAGCAGCAAGGCTTACAAGTGCGTCCTTTGAGCAGCATGGGTTCTCACCCGTCACAACAAACCATTTACTGACGCAGAGGTATTTAAAGTAGTGGTAGTGGCAGTTTTTGAGGGAGCTAGCTACTGATACGGCTTTGGATGTTTGTCTCAGTGAAACAGTGCCGCTATTGCAAGGACGGCTTCCAGACGCGTGGAGGCTTATATTCTTAAATAAATAAATGAATGAACGTCATCTCGCGGGCCAGATGTAATTGATGGCGGGCTGTTTCGCTATTTTGCCGACCCCTGCTTTGTCATATTCTCTGAAACACTGTATATACACTGCCGACTCAGTCGTTTATTCACCGTGGGCATATATGCGTAGGTATGCTGACAGACTAACGTTCGAAGCGAAATTCTGTCTCCTAACGTCTCAGCTGCGTAGCTCCTTTCGTTAGGGCACCCTACCACATCTCTAATCACCGTCTGGCAGGCCTGTTTCCTGGATACTACTTGATTACGTTAAGCACGAACCGCAATCGCCAGGCACCTGGATAGTCTACTCTGACGCCATTTCAGGTCAAGAGCTCAGTCGGGAGGTAAACGTCTTTTCAAGCGGCTTGTGGGCTTATCTCGGCGTATGGTCTTAAACATAGCGCTCACTCTAATACTGGCCAATATCATCGAATTCCACGCTCGCGAAGTATTTACTAGACCGCGATATGGTCAGTCAATAACATATTAGTGCCTCTGGTTATCCAGTTCTCGCGTATTTCTCGAGATTAATACTGACATAGATTTGCAGTAATTGGAAATTATCCCTGCACATACATGACTTGTACCTGTATCAACCACTGGATATATTATGCATTTGTCGATGTATCTGTTATATATTTATTTCTTAGATGTTCAGCGTCTGATATTATACTGGACATATTAAATTTATTTCAGGTTCACAGTTCGTAAATGGTAACTCAAGTGCTTAATGATTCTATCTCATGCAAGATTCTCCCTAGTTGGAACATAAACATTTCCTAAGCACAGGACATTTCATGTTTGATTTAGCATTTATAGGGGCCAGGCATTACACAGACCAGCCTTCGTTAAAACATTGTTGTACGTTTGGTCAGTGTGTTATAGCTATGACGCATGCATTTCGGCCACATGACCTCTATTGCAAATGTATTGTATTTAATCGGACACATGATTTTATAATGGTCATAACTCAAATCTCAACCAATTTTCAAGTCCTTAAAGCCTGTCAGCTCCGTCTGGTTATGCAATCCATCTTAGGCCTGGGCCTGTCCAGGAAGGTTGCCATCATACCTAATACGTGGGCACTGATGTCATTACGTCACACATGCATAAAATGTCGCATGCTGGTAACTTGGCTTCCCCTATTTACATTATGCTAACGACCTGATTTCTTCTCCTAAACCATCAACCACCATCAAACGGTCACTTGGGTGATGGGCGTGCGGTTATTATCCCTAGGCCGGACACCCGTCTTCCCATCACTCTCCCCGTTTTGCATAAGCTAATTCCTTCTCTGCATGGTGGCTTGTTTCTCCCTACGTTAACGCTCTCCTTGAGGCTGCCTTTCTTATGGCGTTTTATGGTTGAATTTATTTCTACTACACTGGCTTTGGATGCTCTCGGGGTCTATGCTTCTTGGTTTTACAGGTTTCACCTCCCCATTTTCTATTTCCCTTTCCTTAAACACTCAAATGGACACTTCGGTTATGGCGTTACGGTTATTATCTCTAAGCTGAGAACTCTGTTCTGTCCTTACTCCGCTATGCTGCGGTATCTATCTATGCGCCCTCGCATTTCGTCTCTCGCACCTTTATTTTAATCAATGGCTGCTCACCTATGACCAAGGATTGGTTCAGGGTTCACTTGGGTTCAGTGGCAGAACGTTGCTGCTTATCACGCCTCTGCTATACGGGCCACTCATTTCGCATCGCGGCGACTACAACTGCCGCGGAAAAAGGATGACCAACTCCTCTATCATACGCTCGGGGAGATGGTCTTCTTCTGCCTTCAAGGTCTACATCCGACCCGGTACGAAAGGCGTTCTGGAAGCTCGTGTCCCTATCCAACAGTAATAAGGTATTATTATGCAACTACTGGTGGTGGTCCCTTTGTTACTCCGCTCACTTAACCCTCCTATTAACTCGCACGCAATGCTATCCTAATTTATATGCTATACGTGATGTATGCAAGTGGCTTATGAGGTAGACTCACACGCGGAGTTCAACAGTATATAACTGCATTGCTTATATGTTCCAGTGTCTGGCTGGCGCACTGGTGTCTGTATCGCAGTTCTCAGCGAGAACGCAAGTATGTTTCAGTGTGTGGCAGCACGCTGCAGTCTGCAACCTGCCGGTCGTTCTCAGCGAGAACTCATGTGTGCCCGAAGTGTGTGACTACTAGCACACAGCAGTCCCACAGCTGTCCGTGTGATCTGTGGGAGCGAACGACGTTCAGCCCAATGCTCATCGTAAGTATACCATTTATTATGCAACTACTGGTGGTGGTCCCTTCGTTACTTATTGCCATGCATTCGCTCACTTAAACCCTCTCATATCTCGCACGCAATGCTATCTGAATTTACATGCTATATATATAAATATATGATGTATGCAAGGGGCTTATGAGGTAGTCTCACCTGGGGAGTACAACAGTGTATAACCGCATTGCTCAAAATTTCAGTGTCTGGCTTGCTCACTAGTGTCCGTATCGCAGTTCTCAGCGAGAACTCAAGTACGTTCAGTATGTGGCAGAACATGCTGTCTAAATCTGCCGGTCGTTCTCAGCGAGAACTTTATGTGCCCAGTGTGCGGCCGGCACACTGCCCTATGCGACGGTTCTCAGCGAGAACTTATGTGTGTTCAGTGTGTGGCAGCACGCGGCTGTCTACGTCATGCCGGTCGTTCTCAGCGAGAACATTATGTGCCCAGTGTGCGGCCGGCACACTGCCCTATGCGACGGTTCTCAGCGAGAACTTATGTGTGTTCAGTGTGTGGCAGCACGCGGCTGTCTACGTCATGCCGGTCGTTCTCAGCGAGAACTTTGTGTCAGTGTGCGGCCGGCACACTGCTGTCTGTGTCGCAGTTCTCAGCGAGAACTTATGTGTGTTCAGTGTGTGGCAAACACACTGCTGTCTACGTCATGCCGGTCGTTCTCAGCGAGAACTTTATGTGTCAGTGTGCGGCCGGCACACTGCTGTCTGTGTCGCAGTTCTCAGCGAGAACTTATGTGTGTTCAGTGTGTGGTAAACACACTACTGTCTACGTCTTGCCGGTCGTTCTCAGCGAGAACCTCATGTGCCCAGTGTGCGGCCGGCACACTGCTTGTCTGTGTCGCAGTTCTCAGTGAGAACTTATATGTGTTCAGTGTGTGGTAAACACACTACTGTCTACGTCTTGCCGGTCGTTCTCAGCGAGAACCTTCATGTGCCCAGTGTGCGGCCGGCACACTGCTTGTCTGTGTCGCAGTTCTCAGCGAGAACTTATATGTGTTCAGTGTGTAGCAAGCACGCTGTGTCTACGTCATGCCGGTCGTTCTCAGCGAGAACATTATGTGCCCAGTGTGCGGCCGGCACACTGCCCTACGCGACGGTTCTCAGCGAGAACTTATGTGTGTTCAGTGTGTGGCAGCACGCGGCTGTCTACGTCATGCCGGTCGTTCTCAGCGAGAACTTTATGTGTCAGTGTGCGGCCGGCACACTGCTGTCTGTGTCGCAGTTCTCAGCGAGAACTTATGTGTGTTCAGTGTGTGGCAAACACACTGCTGTCTACGTCATGCCGGTCGTTCTCAGCGAGAACTTTATGTGTCAGTGTGCGGCCGGCACACTGCTGTCTGTGTCGCAGTTCTCAGCGAGAACTTATGTGTGTTCAGTGTGTGGCAAACACACTGCTGTCTACGTCATGCCGGTCGTTCTCAGCGAGAACTTTATGTGTCAGTGTGCGGCCGGCACACTGCTGTCTGTGTCGCAGTTCTCAGCGAGAACTTATGTGTGTTCAGTGTGTGGCAAACACACTGCTGTCTACGTCATGCCGGTCGTTCTCAGCGAGAACTCTATGTACCCAGTGTGCGGCCGGCACACTGCTGTCTGTCTGTCTACGTCCTGCTTGTCATTCTCTGTGTGAACTACAGTATGCCTCATGTGTGTAACTCTCAGCGAGAGTTTATGTGTGCCTAGCATGCAGCCGTCACACGGTCATCCGTGTGCTCGGTGGGAGGTAACGGCGTTCTGCCCGCTGCTCATCGTAAGTATACCTCTATTCCCAATAATGCTGTAACATGAACACTGTTCTAACTCTCCCCTTCCTTGCTCAGGTGGGTCCTTGTCATCGCCTTCACGGTGGGTCTGCATAATTTACTTTCGTGACCATCCTCTTGGGGGTAAGTTTCATTTCATGAGTCTAGCTTACTCAGAAGGTATTAAAACCTTCGCCTTATTCTCTTTTTGGGGGGTATCTCTGGTCTATACTACATGGCTGCAGCAGGATCTGACGGATCCTTCATCCCCAAGACCCGGGCTGATGACAGGACCTACGCCAAAGATCATCTACTTTCATTAATATATTGTTAAATTCTGTTTATTAAATCGCTTAAATCGTACTCCATTCTCCGAGTCTTTCTGGCTGAAATGTAAGCCTGCGAAAGTTCAGCCAGGAAGACTCTCATGCCACGTAGCGCCATACCCTTCACTCTCATGCCACGTAGCACTATACCCTTCGGCCAATCAGCGGCCGCCACCTGCCTTATAATGACCTGTCTAATTCACTTTTTTCGCTGCTTTCAGGTATCGACGTAAGCAAAGTCCCCTCCTCCATCCCCACCACCACCAGTTTGGTCCTGTCTTCCCATCCGCCCGGGGGGTATCTCTGGTCTATACTACATGGCTGCAGCAGGATCTGACGGATCCTTCATCCCCAAGACCCGGGCTGATGACAGGACCTACGCCAAAGATCATCTACTTTCATTAATATATTGTTAAATTCTGTTTATTAAATCGCTTAAATCGTACTCCATTCTCCGAGTCTTTCTGGCTGAACTTCTAAATTCAAAGCCAGTTAATGTAAATTATTATGGTAATTGCTTTCATCAAAATACCTGACAAAATGTGTTGTGGTGTGCTTTATAAATGTTTTTAGTGTTGCCATTCATATTCATCTTCTCTCTCTCTCTCTCTCTCTCTCTCTCTCTCTCTCTCTCTCTCTCTCTCTCTCTCTTTCTCTTTCTCTCTCTCTCTCGCACTGATTTTGATGATCAGGAATTTGTTCAGATCAATGTAGTGCTTCTCTGGCCAACTTCTGCAGTGTAATTCTTTTTACATTGCCAAAAACATTTTATGTTCCGACAGAAACACTGGCATATTCTGTTTTTCCTGCATTTTAGTAGAGCATGCCAGAAGAGTGTTTCCACATCAGAGAAGAGTGGGTAGAAATCAAATCTCTTGAACTTTGAATAAATGCTATTGATAATGTGTGGCTCATTTATCTAGACATCTAAACTGTATTTTTAAAAAATGAAAGAGAAAGAAGATGAATTAGACACATTTGAAGCAAAATCCTCCATCACTTGCTTGTAAATACCACAGCCTGCCCTTTCACTTGTGCATAGCGTACTGCATATTACTAAGGGAATAATATAACATAGCATTTAGGTTTGTAAAGCATTTAGGTGTGTATTCAAATGTGTGTGCACTGTGTAAAAAAACCAATAGTACCTTTTCATCATGTAATTATTTATTGCATGGTGACCTTTCTGTTCTTGCTTACCAATCACCCCCATGGTGAAACCAAACTAATGTCAGTTTCAGCAAAGGTTCCTGAGACAGTTCTTGCACTAGCCTACCTACCAAAAAAGGGTGTTTCTATGGTAACCTAAAAAAGTGCCAAATGCCGCTTCACTCTGTCCTTGTTTCCCCTTGATTGATATCAGAGGTAATTTAAGATCATTTTTGTTCGATTGACACACGTGTTCACACACTGTTGGGACTGTCTGGTTGAAAATACCAGGCTGTCAGCAGCGTTTGACAGTAAATCAAACTTGAAACAGCCATGTCAGAAAATAAAGGCGACCAAGATGACTTGAAATGATCAAAATGACTCCAGATGATTCTTAATGAGGGCACATTTATGTTGAGTTTTACCTGCATGTTCCCAAGATGTCGATCAGTCCACACGCCACTACTATGATTTTCTGTTCCCAAAGAAAATATGTTCCGGAAATTTGGAGCCAAAAATAACAATACAAAGTAAAATAAAACAAAATAAAATAATTTAAAAATCCAACACATTGTTTAATAATACTGTCAATAAATACCCACGTGCCTTCATTAAAAATTGGTGGGGACAAAAATATATCATATTTATAACATTGCATATTTTCATGCAAATAATTCAGATTCTTTTACCTGCATTTATTTCTGTCAGTTCATATAAAGGCCTTAGCAATTGAAACCAGAGTGGTTTAAACATGTACTGGAAGTATATAAAAGTTGAAAATATTATTTATTTTGTTTATTTATTATTTATACAGATTTATTGCAATGTGTAATGCTTGGCTCAAGCTGTCAGTAACAGATGTAATAATTTGACACTTAGGTTGCGTTATGCTGGTGAGGCTTGCAGTAGGTTGAAATACGAGCTCCTGTTACTTACCTGTATGAAATCTACCTACTTAACTTGTATTTGCCGCCAATCTACATAAATCTTTTTATGGCTATATAGAGATTAAACAGAGTGGTGGAACTGTTCTAACTGCTCTCTCTCTCCTTATATAGGCTATCATATCTGTTACTACAACTCAGTGCTATCCACTTGAAATGACAGCTAGAAATAGACAGAGTGATTACTGTGGCAGGTCACTCATGATATATCATGGGATATCCTCACTCCTAGTGACACATAGAATCATCCAATCATAAATTGCTAAATAGTACGACCAGGCGTAACTGTTGAATAATATCTGTTAGAGATGGGTTTAACAGATTTGCAAATCTTCACTGTATGCCATTAACTATTAGAATAGAAGTGAAGTTATATAGTCACAAACACACACACACACACACACACACACACACACACACACACACACACACACACACACACACACAATATTGAATACACTATTTATACTGACAAAGTTGCATTATGCTGGTGATGTTTGTGAAGCCAGAAAGTTCAGAGCTACCACACTAACAACTTGTCTTGTACAGTATGTGCTGTTTATTGCTCGTTTATTAAATAACATATATCCATTTGCTCTGTCTGCCTGCGATTGCTGCAAGAATAGTAACATTATTCAAAACTAAAGGGGTTACACAATGTCAACAACCAACCGAAGGAAGATTAGGTGGCTTCTGACCATACAGATTTTGTCAACAAAAGGGGGTTGACTATTATTATTTTGCATTCCACATGCATACCTGAACAAAAATATATATTATGGGAGGGCTATATTGGGGTAGTCATGGGCTAGAAGTAAAGGAGTTGGACTTGCAGCTTAAAGGGTCACAGGTTCAATTCCCCACACCGACAGGTGGGTGTGGTGTGTGAATGACCAGCGTTCTCCGTCATCCTCCCCAGTGACTGAGGTGCACTGAGCAAAATACCATCCCCACATGCTTCTCCCCAGGCATTGTTGTCAGGCTGCCTACCTGCTCACACGTGTGATGGGTTAAAGGCATAGGTTGAATTTCACTGTGTGCTGTGGTGTGCTGTGTGATCACACTAACAAATGGGAGTCACTTTCGCTTTCACCAAATAGTGAGAACTGGTTGCTTCGTATGCATTGTGGAATGTGCAGCAGTGTGTGCAATACAAGGGTTGTAATCAGGCATGACTTCAAAAGTCATGGGATGTGACAAAGTCATTGTAAACATCAAGTTAAGACCATGTAGTGTGACATTCCATGTGAAGGTTAAGTCAAAAAGAACAGTGTTAGACCCAGGTGCCAAGGTCTCCCAGCCCACAGAGACGTTTTGAAGTGTACAGTTCTAAAGCCTGTTCCCTGTTGATTATAACCAGAATTCAAATTCTTCCTCTGTCCTACTACAGGCAAGACACTCACTCTACAGGGATGCTGCTTTAGGACAATACATCACAAACTCCTCTATTTGATTCTCAGTCTCTCTGTTATGACGAAGATTAACACCATGTAGTGTGACGTTACATGTGAAGGGAAAGTAAAAAAGGACAGTGTTAGACCCAGGTGCCAGTCGACATTTTTCAAACAGAGTCTTTTTGAAGTGTACTGTTTTGAAGCCTGTTCCCTGTTGATTATAACCAGAATTCAAACCCTCTGTTCTACCATGGGCAAGGCACTCACTCTATAGGAATGTAGCTTTAAGATGTAAGAATGTAAGAATACATCAAAATCCTCTCTGATATGAAGATTAACACTGAAAACGATATAGAACAGTTGTGCTGAAGGAACACAACTTATACATGAACTTATTTTGACATTTGTGATGTTCAATGTGATGTGATTCTTAAAAAAATAATAATAATGAAAAAACATCAATGCAGCATCAGTCAAGTGAAGTTGGGGGGCATAGAGCAAAGAACAGAAAAAAGTTTATTGACCAAGAATGTTGACTCTTAGATAACACTGGAAGCTGTTCACATGGCAACACATCGTTTGTCCTTGTTGAGCTATACAGCGAACCATATATATTTATGCACTTCAAACAGACATGTGGAGCGAGGGAGATGCTAAATGCCAAGAGTGCAGAGAACAAAAAACAAATGTGTTAGCACATGTTGTGTCCATAAGTCATATATGGGAGATGTACTGTAGAATTTCAGAAGCGTGTTTGGTAACACTTCCTAATAAGGGGCCACAATAAACAGCTATTACCTAACACTTTAGTAGGGGTATATGCATTGATAACAATTAACAAACATCCAACATAGCATTAGGTAATAGACTGCCATTTGTTTTAGTAATAACATGTAGTTATTAAACAATTAAACAGTGGGAAACAGTGGGAAAACTATTAACTTGTGCCAATTAGACACATAGGTAATAATTAACAACCCTTACTAAAGTGTTAGGTAATGGCTACTTTACTGTTTATTGTGGCCCCTTATTAGGAAGTGTTATCGCATGTTTAAACCAAGGAATCCTTTAAGTGAGTCTGGAAAGAGTAGAGTAAATTACTGTGCTTGCATTCTCTTTGGTATACAGTACAGGGTGTTTTATTGATATCATTAATTGAGGCTACTGAATCACAGATGCAGTAAAGTTCCATCCAGCTGGTTTCATCCACAGGCACTGCTTTTGCACCCTGTGGTCCACACTCAGCAGTGTCTTTTCACTTGCTTACTTGCCCTCCAGGCTTCATGAGTGTGTGTGTGTGTGTGTGTGTGTGTGTGCGTGTGTGCGTTTGGGGGTGTGTGGGGTTTACTTTAATAAGGATAACACAGAAATCAATCACCACCTTCAGATGTATCATTCAAATCCTCTTATGTTCAAAACCGGGGACAGATGCTTGACCTTCTCCCAAGGGTTAGTCATCCTCAACCGTTGTCCACACTTCAGCTCATCCCTCTTCTTGCACCACAGACCCACAGAGAGGATTGTAGGATCAACCCTGTCCCTGTGTCTCTTAACAGTTCATGTTCATGCCTTTCCCCTGTATCTAGTCTGGGGAAGGGAAGAGGCAGGGAGTGTGAGAATTGAACAGTATTAATATTTAAGAGCTGGTTTCACAATACAGATAAGAATGTTTCTGTGCTCCAGTTTCAGTGGAATTTGACCATTAGGTCTAATGCACCTTGGAGAAAGGATGTTATCTGAATTTGTGTGTGTGTGTGTGTGTGTGTGTGTGTGTGTGTGTGTGTGTGTGTGTGTGTGTGTATGTATGTGTGTGTTCTGAACTGTGTTTTGCCATTGTGAAAAAGTAGATTCAGGAGATAAGGGAGGAAAATTACTATTACGCTGATACCCTCAAGGACAATGAGAATTTGATTTGGGGGACAAGTTATTTGTTTGGCCACTCTTTTTTTATAGCCAAAATTTCAGTTAATAACAAACACCATTGTCAAAATGACTAGTATACTTTAGCTGCTAAGACAATCCAGGTTAAAGAAAGCTCCTTATTTTGTTGCTGGTGTTGCTGGTGAAATCACACTTCCCATCGGGTAGTCTATTTCTAGGGTTTCCTGTCTATTGCAAATTGAGGTAAAAGTTAACAGCCTGATTTAATCTGAGCGCATAAATATTGAATATGGAGCTTCAACCAAGCCTCAGGCTATGTGACCGTACATTCACTACCAAGTTCTGCACAAATAGAGGCCAAAGGGGGGGGTGGGGTGGGGGCCATTTTGGCTCCAACTTTAAAAGCACAACTTTGACGACCCTTTAGTCGCACATCAAGTCAGCTGCTGAAAGGCTGCAGCTCCCCGGAGTAGCTCTGCCCTTGAAAAATAAAACGGACGGCGGATATATTTAAAGCAGTCATTTTATTAAAGTTCCCCGTGTCTACGTATCTATTTTTCACTTTTTTTTTCTTTCTCTCTGACAGGCCTGTCACAGTAAAGTAAATTAGTCCACTTTAACCCCCGGACCCAGATCGTTTTTCAAAGGCACCTTTTCTTCCCCGGCCCGCCGCTATTCAGCGACTAATTTTAGGTGACTGGTGACATCAAAGGCCTCACCGTACCTCCATCCTATGAAATCACATCAAATCCCCTTGACTTCTGGCTCATCGCAGAAGACTCAGCAAGAGCGGGGCTTTATTACTGAGAAGAAAAAGATAAAAAATATTAACCTCACACAGCAATGACAAGTGTACAACCAGCGAAGTTGTGATACATATCAAAAGCATGAAGACATTGGCAGACATATTTTTATACTTTGTATGTATTTGCAATGTGTAAGAGGGTATGTTTACTTTGTAAGGAGCAATGAGGCTGATATTTCTCCTCAGTGCATTTTCAACCACAGTTGTGTGTGGCAGGCCACATACTGAAAATACTGAGGATCTGAACGGGAACTTGGAAAGGTCATTGTGTGACTAACTTCCACTGCCTCGTCAGCCTGGTAAACTTTAAGGTGGAGGAGAGTGCAGGCAAGGAGGAGTGGTTGTGACGTCAACCTCTATGAGACAGCAACAACATTTCAGCCCTGAGAAGAAATTTTCAGAACAGCCGTAAAAACCATTAGAGGCTTTTTTTTGGTCTGTAATTAGGTCCTGTAAAAGGTTAATCACCATGGCTAATGGCTGTCTCCCTTAAATGTGGGTCATCGCCAGGCAACCAGCAGGGAAATGTTCTATTAGTAATGAATATCAACTATTTGGGAGGGCAAAGACATTTTTCTGAGCTGAGCACAACACTGATATAAAAACATCAATTTTGAAATACTGTGATGTGGGACAAATCACTTTCTTTTCTCCTAAAAAATCTGGCTTTGCTTTGCTGATGTAAGTCAGTGTGTTAGAGTTGTGGATAAAGTAAAATTCTTTTTTTTCCTGAACACATGCATAGACTAAGAATAGACTAGGGCTGATTTGGGGGAATAACATTCTGCTCCAGCAATCTTCGGTACCAGGATACCATTCCGTGAGTGTGCATGTGTCTGTGTGTGTGTGTGTGTGTGTGTGTGTGTGTGTGTGTGTGTGTGTGTGTGTGTGTGTGTGTGTGTGTTTGTGTTTGATCACCAGTGAAAGGTTGGAGATGCTGCAATGTGTTCTGCAGTATCACAGCATCGCCAGGAGCCTTTCATTCAGGTAAACTGCAGAGTCTGCAGATATATTTAATCAGTGTGTCCTGATGTTTGTGTGTGTGTGTGTGTGTGTGTGTGTGTGTGTGTGTGTGTGTGTGTATGTGTGTGCACGTGCGTGTGCGTGTGCATGCATGTGTGCGTGTATGTGTGTGTGTGTGTGTGTGTGTCTACCAAAAGACAATAAGACACACCCAGAAAAAATCAAACGAATACCAAAATGCCACAGACTCACCACTCACTCACACACACACACACACACACACACACACACCACACACACACACACAAACCAATATAGCCACATCCAGCAAGTGATAGAAAACCTGCCATGTCTACTTTGGCTAAAGGTTTGAAGTTATTTAGCAGCAGGAGCATGAGTGAGTGTGTAGTGTCATAAAGACAGGCACAGCATGAAGAGTGAGAGTTAGACATTGAGGACCTACTGTACCTCACACAAACCTGTAAAGGCCTTGGTTGGGGTTGCTTCTGAACTTTGTCTGAAATTGCACAGGAAGCACAAAACAACTGACGTCATATGGCACACTCTTTTTTTTACCCTTTTTTCTTCCTGCAACAAAAATATATATTATTAATCCCTCTTCATTCCTCACCCGTACTGCCCCGGCAGTGGCAAACCAGGGCTCCAAACATTCACTCACTCTGCCTCTCTCTCTCTCTCTCTCTCTCTCTGTCTCTCTCTCTCTCTCTCTGACACACACACACACACACACGCACACACACACACACACATACACACACACACACGCACACACAAGCACACACACACACCCTTACACTCACTGACACACACACGTGCACACACACACACACCCACACACCCTTACACTCACTGACACACATACTCAGTGCTTTACTGATCAATAATGCAGGGCAGAGATGGAGTTGGAGTGCCGTGGAGTAACTGGCAGTGCCCAGGCAGACATGACGGGGAGCCTTTAGACCGCATGGGACCGTGGGGGCTCCTGTCGGGCTCCTCTAGTGTTCTCTATAGCTAGAAGATGCCACGCGTTCATGGAGAGGTCACGGGAGCTAGAAGACACAGGGAAAAAAGTGTGTGTGTGTGTGTGGGGGGGGGGGGGGGTGGTGTTATCTAGCACTTGCAATCCTAGGAGAGGGTACCTGTGCAGGAGAAACTTGTTCATAGAGATGTATTCATAAAAGTAGAATATCTGTCCTGAATACGGAAACAGTTGCACTGTACTTTAAGTGTCACATACACATTGTATTGTACAGGGGCATTGCCTGGGGGCTAGAGTTATGAAGAGCTGTTTTACCAATATCCCTCACTTGTCTGATCCAAACAACATAAAACCCACCACTATATTTGGGGATTTTTTTTCCTGTACCAAGACACCTGCCAAACAGGTGCATGGCCATGGGGGAAGAGTTTGGACCATTCTATTGTCTTTGTCAGGGGGCCCTTTGGAATCCCCATGTCATCAGGCTCTCTGAAATCATGTAGTCAGAAATCATTAAATAGGTGGGCCCAGCAAAAAAATCAGGTGGGCCTAGCCCAAAACACATAGGTTATTATTACTAATAAAAAATTTGCCAATTGTTGGCAAATAGTGTATTTATTATTAGAAAGATTATTGGTAGCACATTATAATACTTCCAAATAAGTCTTGTGTTCGTCTCCTCTAAACAGGGCAAAAGTTCCATGTGATACTTCTCCTTTTTTAACCTTATGTCACTCTTACTAAGCCTTGCCAAGCGTGCGCAAATACAGAATCATATAGAGTTCAGTGGCAATAATTCAACCTTAGAATTTTACAGAAATTCAACACCCTCCTTTGAATTATTGCCCTAACATCATCATGATTAATAATTTCTTAATTGTCTCAAAAACAAGTAAATATGAAATAGAGCAGACACACATGTCATTTGTAAATGAGTTCAAAATGAGTGAACTAAAGGCACAATGAAAAGTTAAACCAAAACATAATATGATTTCAAAGTTGAACAGAATAAAGATAAACAGGATAATATGATCTCAAAATTAAACAGTTAAGTTTAAAAATAAAACATAACATTGGCATTTAAGCCGCTGTTTTTTGTCTTTATGGTTTTTTTTTTAAATCCCTATCTACAATCACACAAAACACTTCAAGATTGGATGATATAATTTTAATTTTAAGTTTAAATCTAAATGTAAGATGAATGAAAACATGTACTTTGTAATGGTTAACAAACCCTCTGTTCTTTCTCTCTCTCTTTTTTATTTAATGGTCCATTAGTCTTTATTCCCTGCGTCGTCTTCCTCCCATCACTGAATCAAAGCGCGACTTCAACTCGTCTCGCCACATACAGTAGAGATCATTGCAGGGTGGGCCATTGTCCAATTGACCAAGGTTGCTGATCAGGCCTGAACAAAATGACTCGCTTATTGATGTCCTCTACAGAGACCACCTCCGCCCAGGGACATCTATACTCCTTGGTTTTTCCAGCAGGTCACCGTGACCAGGGTTTTGGTGACGCCCAGATCGTCCTCTGTCAAGTTCCATCATGGTACCTTGTACTTGTGCATGTCGGACTTAGACTTCAGGACGTCCGTCTCCAGGATACTCATTTCGATTTGTCCTTTTTAAAGCATATCTTCCCAGCTGACCATGTCGATTTTCATCCACTCATCTTCCTGATAAGCTAGGCGATGAATGCACATTTTAATGATTCCTCTGCTGTCTTTCAGCCAAAACTTATGTTGGTTTCTACTCCCTTTAGGCATCCGGGCAGCCTGTTGCAGCCAGGGTTGTATTATAGCCATTCTGCCAGTAAGTGGCCAATCTGTGTAACTGCGATAATCCATTTTACCTCCATTTCTCCCATCTGTGGGTCTTTCAGGACATGAGTGCTCAGCAGATGTCTTGTCCACATCTATTTTTCTTTTCTTCGTGGTTGGTTCACCATTCAGACAAAGATGGTTTTGCAGTTTGTTCAGCCACTGTTTTTCTTCACTTGTCTCACAGTATTCCTCCCCAAAAGTATAGTTTCTTGCCAGAGGGGTGGTGACAAGGTGGCTGAGTGGGTAAGCAATAAGTGGGTGGTCGGTGGTATTGTTCATCATTGTTTCAAAAGTGAGAACTTTAACTCTATTTAGTCCACTATATATCAATACCAACTCCTCCCTATTTTGTGTTACTGCCTCTCCCTTGCACCCACCAAAACCACAAGCTGACTTTCATATTTGCCACAGCAGCTCTGCCCTGTCTTAACATGTGGAACAAAAGGTCATAGGGGTCATAAATAAACAAATAAAAATATAAAATAAAATCAACATAATATCAAAGTTATTAATTTTTACATTTTCATGTCTATGCCATTATCATTCTGGCCTTCATTTATACAAATAATCATTGCTTTAAGTATTGCCATAACTATTACTATAGCAAATAAGGCTATTGCCAGGTACATCAGTGGCCCTTTTGCTGCATTCCATATTGACAATAATGCATTATCAGTTATTTTATGTATAACTTTTTTAGTAGTATCTTTTACACCTTCTGCTATTCCTTTTCTGGCCACCCCATTTGCCATTGTCTGCCTTTATAGGCCTGGGTCCTTCAACAGGACAAAAGCCCATACGTGGAGTGTTCACAGTACTCATATGGGGAAACGGATGATCTATTCTGGTCACATTATCTCTAAGACTTTTATATGTGAAACATTCATGACACACAGTTGTCTTGAAGTCTCCCATTAGTTTAATGCCCCCTATGGCGATTCCAAACTCATCTCTTTCTGGTTTTTATGTTTTTGGTCATGGTGTCTCTAAGCATTCTGAGGCCTTCCCATTTTTAGTACTGCTCTTTCACATATAGTACAAGTTCCATTAACATAAAACTTGTGTTTGTGGGCGATTCAGGCATTACTAAGACAGCTCTCAGTTTAGCGGGGATTCTTATCAGGAAACAAGAAGTATTGCCCTAAACTGTATACAATGGTAATGTCTATGATTGCAAGACAGGAGTCAACAGATTGTCGCGTTTACCGATCATCATTTGCAAAGACATGGTAATAAAAGAATTATTCACTTATTTGCGCGTGTTGTTTTTGTTTTGTTTTGTTTTGTATCCTGATGACAATGTATAATATGCTAAACTTTTGATGCATAGACATCCACATTTACAACTTCCGTGTCAATAAACTATCCACAAAAAAATTGTGTACATACAAAGTTATTGTGCAAGGTTTATAACAACAGTAGATCAATACAAATGGTATCACTGTATTCTTGTATGTTGTAGTGCAGTATGTGTCATCTTATGTTGTGTTAAAAACGCAAGTCGAGTCGCATACATGCAATGAAACAAGTTAATAATCCCCGTAAGTGTGTAAGAGCTTCTCTCGTGTATTCAAAATTAACCATTAGAGACAGAAACGAAATACAAGGTGTCTTTACTATATTTAATTTATATACTAGGTTAGGTAGCATGCTGTATTTGGTGTGGGTGGACTTTTTCTCCTGTTTTGAGTGTTATTAAATTACCGTCAACTATGGATATCTTCTTCCCCTTTTTGTTAGACCTTTTACATGCTTTTTCTTTGCCCTCTCCCTTAACACCTCAAACCCTTAAGTGCTTTTGGAAGGTGGAGCACTCTCTCATCTGCCCCCCTGGGAACAGCGTTCCTGGCTGGTTTGCCAACTCAAGTGGGGTGATTCGTGGCGATCCCATGTGAGACCACCCTGAGTGCTCCCTAGGTGAAGGGGATGCAGGGTGAGACAGTAATAGATTACCTAAATTGAATTCCGACTCCACTACCTCTCGGGTTGGAGGTGGGTCAGGTCCAACCCCCGCCCCCCTCTCCAACCCCTATACCCTGAGGGGTGGCCTGGCCATAGTTCCCCGTTGCCCCATTTGGGGAGGGAGTTGGCTCAAGCCCTCTTAATATACCTGCCCTTACACCCTGAGAGGAGACCTGTCCAAGCTCCCTTTTTGGGGAGGGGCTTGGCTGAGGTCGTCTCATCCCCCTCAGGGTATTGAGGGATATGTAATGCCTCATGAGCTGGGTCACTAGGTGCCCACTCAACTTTTTTCAGAGTTCTCCAAGTTGTCTCGCCATGACCTCCCTGCTCCAGACCATGACCCATAGCCCTTGACAGGTAAGCTGGGTTAGGTTCTGTCGAGCTGACTCCCGTCTGGAGTCGGCGAGGGAGTGTCGATGGGCTGGGAATGACCCTTGAAGGGGTTTCATCTAACTGCTCTTCTTGCCCAGTCATTGTCCCTGTGAAAAGGGACTGGACCCACACCCCTTCAAGGGCCTCTTCTAGATCCTGACCAGCCTGAGCCATTACCCCGGGTCCACTCTGGGTACTTACCTGGTTATTGTTGGGGCTTCCATTCAAATACCTTTCATATGCTATCTTTACCATATCAATAAAATTATTTTCTTGAGCTGCTTCATTTACCAGATATGTCATTTCAACTAGAGGAGTAATTGCGTTCCATTCTGATTCATTGTCTTCCCCTTGATATGCCATTTGGCTTTATTTATTTAATATTTATTTGTATTACTGTTTTTCTTATTTTGGTTATTATTATTTATTTTTGTTTATTTACTTACTAATTGTATATATATATATATATATATATATATATATATATATATATATATAGATACACACATATATTTTTATAACAGTGACCTAAGTCTATGGCGTTTTTTCTGTATCGTGAGCAGGATGCTCAAAACCACAGTCATTCAAACTGTTCCATGTGATACTTCTCCTTTTTTGACCTTATGTCACCCTTACTAAGCCTTGCCAAGCGTGTGCAAATACAGAATCATACAGAGTTCAGTGGCAATAATTCAACCTTAGAATTTTACAGAAATTCAACAAGGCCATTTGCAAACCAGCATCCCAAAAGTCACTCACAGTATTGATTCCCAGAAGCAGACCAGACCAGTCCACAACAAAAGGAGACCACCATCGTCCTTTCCCAGCAACCCCTCAAAATATGACGCATCTTCCCTCTCTCCATCGGCCCGCCGCCGACCAGCCAGGAAGTGCTCGTTAATCAGCCCCCATATACTCCGCCGCGCCAATTACCACGCCGACGTTGTGACCCAGTGTCACCGGAGCGGGAAGCGGAACCATTAATTATCTGACATTAGCCACAATTTGTTCACTGAATTGGTGGAGTGTAAAAAGGGTCCTCGTGAATGATTCTGTTTACTCCCTTGACCTGTGCTGCCTGTTGTCTGCCTGCCTCTCGGTAGGCAAAATAAAAAACAAAACAAAAAAAAAAACAAAACAACACACCACACAGAGACAGACAAACACACAGTGAACTGAGAAAACAAGCGGGGGGGGGGGGGGGGGGGGGGAACAAACCCAATCAGCCATTAGCGAGTATTAACTGAAACCTTTGTGACAGGAAAAGGTGGAGAGAGAGGAGATCAAAAGGCAGCTAAGCTAAACAAGGTGAGGATTTGCTTATGGAGCACTTAGCAGTGGAGCAGTGTTATGGAGCGGTGTACTAAACATGGAGGAAAACACACTTTCAGCTTTATCAGAAAAAAGCACGAGGCAGAAATTAACGATTTTAATCCTGAATACAATATCTAATCCTAAAAGTAAACATAAATGGCAATGTCAACCTCTGAAGCAGATAAATAGCCCTTAGAAATAGCCTGTTATTCCTCCAGGAATAAAGGAATATCTCAGATCCTGCCGATAAGACAAGGGAGGGGTAAGGACACCATGCCCCCTGGCATCAAGACTAGAAAACTGGCGGCAGTGCAATAGAAGAGCCATCATACAAAAAAGTAAAACACTTAATTGATGTTATTTTGGTAGCAACTTGTTAAAGGCTCACTCTGTATCTCTTTTTGGCCAACCTCTTTTCCAAGGTACATGCACTTCTGCCATGTTTTTCGTCAGCATGGACTTTGGCCCTGGTTGGCCTTATCTGGACAATATACAGATTCTATACAGACAGTAGGCCCACACAGAACAGACATTTTCACACAGAACAGACATAATGTGTCATCTGCAGTTACGCTTGGTGTGGGCACGAAAGAGTAGGATGCAATTATCATCTAGATACAAGCACGAGAAGCAGAGGCAATTCCATACTTTAGATTCTTTGCCCGAAGCAAAAAAAACATCCACTTTCATCAAAGACTGTATTGCCATTACTGTAGTTTCTTTAGCCCTTTAATGCCATTTAGTAGCTTGGGGGGTGTTGGCTGTTGGTCAGCTATGCCTTTTCCACGGAGCTAATAATGGACCCAATGATGTTCTGTGGAGAGGAAGTAAGACTAAAATGACTGAAAGAGAACCAAGCGGCCCATTCCTACATTTGACTCTTTGCATCATCATTCCTGACATATCACTCCATCAAATCCCTTGGGCTACTTGTTCTGAGCTTGTCAAAAGAAATCCTTACAGATGTCATGTTTTTCATTTTTCATTGTTGTCAGGTAGAGTGTGCTGGAGAGGTGCCCCTTTATAAGGTCGATAGTGCAATAAAAAACTGAAATAGCAGAGTTGAAGAAAAGGTTATGTGGAGTTGCAAATGTCTACAGCAAGGGTTGTGTAATTTTGAAAGTAAAAAACTAATTACTTATTTAGGACTGAAATTTAAAACAATCTTAGTTGCTAAATTCTTTCAATACACCTTACGCATTTTAACATTTTAAGACAAGTAAAATATCCCTCAGATGTCAAATGTTGTAATACATTTATGACCAAAGAGCTAATACCAAGTCCAAGTTTGAGTTACAAAACAGAGTTTGGTGCAAATTGATGCTCCACAGTAATATCAAACACAGTGGTATAATCATTAAGTAAGCCTTATCTGTTTGTTAGCCTGGCCCTACAGACATACAAGCACATCAGCAGAGCCTAACATACACATGCCCACATACCAACTCACCTGTTTTTATTGGTACCTCTAGGTGCCATTAAAGACACATACACTGTCATAGATCTGCATAGGATATGTTTCAAGTGTTAGGACTTGTCTTGGCTTGAAACTTCACTGAAACTTCACTGTTAAAAGACTGTTGGGAGTATGTTACTGGTGTTGTAGACTTTATGTTCTGTACTTTATAGGCCTGTTCTACTGTCCAGCAGACTTTATACAAGACTTTATACGTGTATGCCCAAAGTGCCATGACCACAATGAAGAACTGTCTTGAGCCCAAATTCGCAACATAATTAAGATACTAAGTCTTGGTTTAAATTGTTATTTTTAATTGTGAATTCAAAGTGACACTACAGACTAAAATGTGTGCTGTCACAGGTGTGCACCTACTACCTCATGAACTCATGTCTTCCTGTCAGTCCCCCCTTCTTCCCGGGCCACACAGAAAGACACGTGCATGGCACACAAATTCCCCCCATCCCAACCCAATCCGACCCAACCTCTCTCTTTACACAATGCCCATAAATAACCCCTCCGACTCACTGATTCAATTTGCGTCCCGTGTTTTGACACCGTTCATAAATCTTTCACCGATGTTGCATAAAAACTCACAGATGTCACATGAATCATTCGTGAAACGGATCACCCCCGTCGGAGGCCTCCCATTTTGATACGGCCCCGTCCTGAAGTGCGAGGGGCTGCTCCCCCTTACCCGGCTCTCCCTCCGGGCTGACAGTTGTCAACAAAATGAGGACATGGCGGTGGCACCGTGCCCGTGGGCATTGATTTCCACACTGAGGAGCTCCAGCATAGCTCATTGTCTCCTCGCATCAGCTTGCCCGGCGATGAATGGCCATTGCCACATGATCTCCACATGATGAAGAAAAGGAGAAAAAAAAAGATAAAGAAAAAAGAAAAAAGACTGGCTGTAAATTATTGATGCCCCTACGGAAGCCCTCCTTTGGCTCACTGCTATGTGTGGAGAGGAGAGTAGAGTCAGCGAGATTCAGACCCTCTTTGGTATCCCTCAGCAGCCAAGAAAGCACAGTGGCAGCTTCGCAGCAGCATGATATTAACCAGTGGACCAACGCAGTCAAAAGCATTCCATTGATGTGCAGTGTGAAGTGTCGTCATGCCAGGCTTTGGCACGCTGAGGGCTTTTGTGTTTGCTCCCAGTGCCCATACTTAACTGGGATTTTATTGCCAGCAGTGGGCAGAAAGAACAGGGCCTAAAGGTCACTGTGCTGCCATAGCAGGATGAGCCTGGAGAGGGACCATTGGGAACCAATCAGCATCAGTGCTGATGAATGAGTAAATCGCACCATGCTGTGCATACATACAGCACAGTGCTGGGCCACACACAGACACACACACACACATACGCGCACACACACGCGCGCGCGCACACACAGCATTGAAGAATTTCCCCTTTTTACTCAATCATAGAGATCAGCATATATAATAATACCACTGATCCAGTCTGAGGGGAAATGTCATTCTTCGGCAGAAAGAAATACAGGCACTTCAACTGATGTTTCTCATGCAGAACATCCTTTGCAGAACAATTTTTAAACACCTCCATTTTTTTGGTAAAGCACAAGCACATGCCATTTGTGTGCTATAAAAATAAATTTGGCATTTCTAGTGTGCTGTGAGAAAGAGGTTAAAGGAAGTTATTATCCTTGTGACTTGTGCTGATGACGTGTTAGTCCACCCTTTTAGAACAGCATGGTTTAAAACTGTCCAACACAGAGGGAGACAGAAGAAAGAAGAAAGTGTGTGTGAAAGAGACAGAGAGAGAGGGGGGTATGAAAGAGAGAGAGAAAGAGTAGAGGGAGAGAGAGACAGAATACCACTCACATCTTCCTGGAAGCCTCACTTCTCCAATTTCACCTTAAGTACATATCCCTTTGAGACCCAAACAGCTAAATAAAGCTTAAGAGGGAGGATGCTGAGGAGATTCTATTTAGATTATGATTCTATACCCTTGGATACCTTTATTACCACACTGAGTGAAATACCAAGTCAATTCAAATCAGCTTTAAATGCCTAACAGGTCACAGCTTGTCTTCACTTTATGACAGCGAAGCAATCTTTGGATCACCACATGTTCTCTCACACTGGTATATATAATGATGAGATTTATTCATTTCTGTCTGCAATTTCATTCGTAATGGCAGAAGCGTTTGAAATACCGAATAGGTGCCTTCCCTCTCCCCTCCTATAACCTGAGTATGACCTGAAAGAATTCACCTGCTCAGCGAGTTTGCTTGATACGTTTGTGTAACTCCAGCACAGAATGCAGAGATTTTTGGTTCTGTAAATTATTTTACAACTCTGTCACTGCCCCCAGCGTGTCTTCGTCTTTATAGCAGCGAAGCAATCTTTAGATCAGTGCATGTTCCCTCACACTGTTATAATGATGAGAGATGTTTATTTTTGTTTGTCATTTCATTTGTCAAGGCAGAAAGTTTTGAAATTCAAGTGAAGTGATATCACAAGTTGTCAATATTACAGCACATTCTGACAGGAGCTGAAACTAAAGCCATTTTACCCACAAGGCAAACACATTGAAACGGGTAGACAAAAGTAATAGGCTAAAATAAGATTAAAAAAAGAAAGTAACAAAAGAGCATTAGAGAAGTGGAGCCAGACGAATCCTTACACATTGGTGGTACGAATGTCATTATTATCAAAGAGCAGAATTTTATGGAATTTCTGGCCACAACGTTCTGGGATAATTGTACTGTCACCCTGTGAGTCACACAATGCCAACAGCCTAATGAGCGATACTATTAGACTGTAAGTACATGGTAATAACAAAGCAGTAATGCACGTCAGGGTTTCCATTAACAATACACCTTTACCGTGCTATTTTTTACAGCTAAAGGTCTGTAATGTGTTAAGATTATGACACAATACAATACAATACAGACTTTAAGGAGGCTGCCCATATAGTCCATGTACATAATAAGTCTTTACAGTAGGTAAGACACAATACATCACAGTATGTAACACTCCACGAGCACAAAGGCCTTTGTGAGGGCAGTGGAGTGCTTGTTCTTATAAAAAAAAGTTTTCAAAAAAAGTTTTCAAAGCACATTCCTCATGACAGAATGTCATCTAAGCAGGTATTAGCACACTGTGTTCATGTATGCTAATAACAGTGTACAGAAGCATTTTAG
>CM059274.1:19161916-19166916 GCA_030347295.1 Setipinna tenuifilis | reverse complement strand
AAGAGAGAGCATAATGGATGAAATAGAAATACAGATGACAGGAAAACACATCTAGACAAGATGGCAAAGGTTGTGAAAAATGTAACACAGGTTTTTTACATTTGCCAATGGCTTTGTGCTTATTTACGTATTTCTTCTCAAGTGTGCTGTCAAGAGTTGCTTATTGTCCTCAAAATGCCACAAGCTGTGCCTTGAGAAATAAACAACGCCGCTTGTCTTTGACAAATGTGATGCATCAGCACAGTTTTCCTCTATTGGGTTTTCCTCCCCTTTTTTCCTGTCTTCCTTTTGAGGTTCTTGGCTATCAAAAGTCAATGTATACACAGTTTGCTTTGCAAACAGTTCTTTTTTTTATGACATGTTTTCTCCTGGAACAGTATTTTAAGTTTTTGAATCAGGGATGAGGAGTGACTGAAAGAGCAGACAAGGACTCTCTGAGGAAAAGGTTTGATTCCATTTGTGTTGATCCACTGACAGGAAAACGTTCTCCGGAGCCGAGCAAGACTGTCAATCTCAAAACATCCTGGAATGACCATGCACCCTTTGAAAGTTTACATGGCGTTCTGCCACCATCTGAAGGTTAACAATAGTGAAGGTCAACGTAGCTTTGAAATGCATACCAACATTATATCCATATCTTAAAGCAGTTTGAAAAATGTACCAACATTTTAACATTCTACTTGGCATAAACATAAGGATTTTGGTATGATAGCAGATTTTTTTCAGAAAAAAAACTTTATTACATAACTGACATATTCACAAGATCTAGATCATAAGCAACAGGTGGACAGCACCCATTAGAAGAGTTACACTGGAGAAGAGAGTGTAAGTCAGAATCCACCCAGAGGAAGAAAAAAAAGAAGAGTAAAAAATGTGAACATCTATAACGTGAGCAAATGGCCGAAGTGTACTTTAAAAGACTCTCTGTGGTCTTAACTACAAACTTTCAAAACCACAACCTGACACAGAAATTCACGCAGTCAGGTATGTAAATAACTCTTTGTAATGACTCTTACGCTAGTGAGGTCATTCCCTTGGTACACAGGCACATTTCTGACCTAAAAACTACCCCTGAATGGCCATGCGGTACCACAGGGTGCTTCAAATTCAGGGCACACAAATTTGGTAACATTAACAGTAGGTGGCTAGATCCACAGCTTACTGGGGTACTATGCAGTATACATGTATATTTATGGGTTTGTATTTATTTTGAATTTTCTGATGTAAATGTAAAAAAATGTATTTATTTGATGTTGGGTTGAGTTTACCCATATAGGGCAGGTCAATAAATTTAGCCTACATCTCATCCTAAATAACACTTTGTTGTACATAACTGATACTTTATTCTGTATTGTATCCATTCCTACCACATTTCCAAATTGCTTTGTTGTGAACATTAGTGACAAAACATACCTTTTAGATGGCTGGGGATATAGCAGTCTCCCCGGCACTCTGATGCCAGCCTTTACACACTGACAACACATCCCAACTCTACCCTTGACTGACTTTGAGTTTGAGTTCGAAAACTTCCCTTTGGCATTTTAAAGCAGACCTACCACTGTTCGGAGCAGCACAGCAAAGTCTTTCAACCAACCCGAGATGAGAAAATGTCACACTGTGCCAAAGCATATTGTACTGTACCCATTAATGCTGTGTCATGCGGTGACTTTTTCTGATAGGCACAGGATGTGTCTATTTCTAGGCAAATATGGACTGCATGGGCACTAACTAGATTTAAAATATGACACGCACAATATAATATGAGGCTGTATGTGACAAGGAGGTTTTTTTCCATCACGCATGCTGTGCACCAGTGTTCAGTCAGAGGTTATGAAGGCCATGCTAGGTAGCAAACCCCCTGCTTTGCTATCAGTGGCTGTATTTGTGACAGATGTTTTAGCTAAGTTTGATGTCTTGGTAGCACTTTATTAAAACTCATTCTTATTAAGCATTTATTAAGCATAATATAACACAGTTGTTAATCATTAGTAAACTGTTAACTCTTAATTATTTCTCGTCAGTTAATCATTTATAAAGATATATGTTAATGCTTAATTTAAGCTTATTTACATTGTACTTAATACATTTGTTAATTATTAGTAAGCAGATTTACTAATAATGACTAAAGACATTAAATTATGTATTTACTAAGAATTAAATAATGAGAAAAAATGAAGAGGTACCCTTACAAAAAAATCAGCCTTTCTGGCAAACAGTTGTGGTGAACCTGTGGCAACATTGCCGCAAGTTTATTTTCACATGCAAATTAGTTTTGTGGCAAACTTATGGTGGACTTTCTGGTGAACTTCTGGTGGACTTCTGGCAGAGTTGGGGCAATAATGGCTTTAGAATGTTTACTTGCGGTGAACTTCTGGTCACCTAAAGTTTGCCAAATCAATGGCAATTTCATGCGCCGCTACTGGCAAATTTACCATTGTTGCCAGAGCTTTGCCACAGGTTTGCCGCTACTGGCTGATTATAGCAAACCTGCGGCAACATATTCTGGCAAACTTAAACTGTTCGCCACAAATTTGCCGTAAGTTTGCTGCAAACTTGCAGCAAATATTTTATTTTTGTAAGGGTAAGTGTTTACAAAT
Source organism: Setipinna tenuifilis (assembly GCA_030347295.1). Taxonomy (NCBI): domain Eukaryota; kingdom Metazoa; phylum Chordata; class Actinopteri; order Clupeiformes; family Engraulidae; genus Setipinna; species Setipinna tenuifilis. The sequence goes on along the minus strand of CM059274.1, from coordinate 19,164,319 downwards.
GATAAACCAATGTGTTAAATAATGCTTAACAAATGGCTATAAGATGGACTTCTTCACCATGGACAAAGCATTAACATATACATCTATAAATAATTAACTGGTGAGAAATAATTAAGAGGTAACTGCTTACTAATGATTAATTAATGTATTAAGAACAAGTTCAATAAGCCCAAATTAAGCATTAACATATATATTTGTAAATGAAATAATTAAAAGTTAACTGCTTATTAATGATTAACAGATGGGTTAAATTATGTTTAACAAATGCTTAGTATGGAGGAGTTATTATAAAGTGTTACCGATGTCTTTCTCAGAGTACTGTTCATTACAGTTTTATGCACTACTGCAATTGTTTGTCTTTTTGTCTTGCTTTTTTGTCTTTCTTTTTCTTTGCACCTGATTATAAAAAGACTCCTCGTGTTATTTTATTTTTATTTTTTTATTTATCAGGAGGAGGTGTGGTGAGATAGCTTAACTTTCGACTATGTAAAAACAGATCATATCTCAAAGGAGGCTGCTTTGGGAGAGGGGGAGAGCCAAATTGGAAAAGTAAGAAGTAGTTAGTAGAAAAAGTATTGTAACTTTTTCACATATTTGTTTTTGACAATTTGACATTCGTTTTTTTGTATTATGTAAGATAGTTCTTTTGTCCCTCTTGAACTGGTTCAACACACTTCATTAGCTTAGTGGCCTAGAAGATGAAACACTGCTTTTACAGTAATGTTGGTGGTTAGTTCAAAGGCAGTATAATAACCCATCTGCATTATATTGTTTCAAACATTCCAATTCTCCACCCTGACTCCATAGCTAGATGTGGACAGGCAGGGAAGGTGAGGGGAAATAATATCATAAAATGACACCATTTTATAAAGGCATTGATTTATAGTGACAGAAAAATGTCTGGTTGTGTGATTCAGTCTTACAACTGAATCAGCCATATTCCATTGAGCAGCTTGTGAAATGTATTTTACTGTAGATTGTGAAGGCGACAAGGCACTTTGGAAGAAAATGGTTTAAATCTTGTCGAATAAGTATTTCACACATACATCCAGATGCTCCTGATAGCTCATTAATTTATTTGGTAAGCCAGTCCCATTCAAACTATGAAATCTCAATGGGCTTCACATTAAAAGTGCAAATGAATTAACTTGCTCAGTGAAAAGAAATAGACTTTATCACAATTTCATTGAATTGAATAATTCCTAAAAAAATGTGCAATATTCCTATCTGGTTTTCTGTATTAGATATAAGCATTCTGTTTGCCCGAGCTAAGCATTATTAAAAGCTTACTGGTTCCGGTGTTGTTGTTGAGGTGAGTGGATCTACAGTATGGGAAACTTTGCTTTTACCTAGTTTCCTTGTTTTTGTCTTTTTTAAGTGCACTTACTGAGTAATGGACACATGGAGGTGGTCATGTTCTCACTTAACTCCCTCAGTGGTAGTCATCATCATAGGGTTCTCTGGGAGAGTTGTTTGGTTGGACTTGTTTTGCAAGATGTATACAGCAAAATCACTCTCTGTATACTGTACTTCAAACCATTTTGGTTTGGGTATTTTCTAATGTTTAATGTATAACGTTTATTACCAATATAAATTATGTGCCTGCAAACATTGCACACAGTATATTTCATATTGGCTGATAAATATATGCAAATATTACATACATAAAAACCTGATGCTGTTTTTTAGAATCCCATGTTTACTTGTGATAAATGAAAGTGTAATTATCATAACTCAATGCATGTGCCTATTTCACACAAAAGGTACCAGCTGATGCCAACATGCGTGTGATGATACATGTGGCTGTGCCTACTCTCACAACGCTCACACTGCACATAACACAGACACCTAATAACAACATTAAACCATATTAACCCTGCACTCCTCATAGTAAACATCTTCTCAATCAGTGATAATTTAGCCCATTGTTTTACAGCTTGAGTGTTTCTTTGTGTTGATTTCTTCGGGGTCTCATATCCATGGCAACGCTGCTGTGTAGCATCAAGCAGAGTGTTTATCATTACCAAAAAGAAGAAACGCTGCCTGATGTAACTGGCCAAAACACTTATGAGAGGACATCAGTCATCTTCTAGCGCCAGTGGGAGCTATTTCTGGACACGGGAGCATCACATGCCAACAGGAAAATATCAGTCATCACTTACGACAACCAGGAGGAAAGCAAGGGGCCAGGGGGCCACAGACAACCTGTCAGTCCACCTCACCAAGGATTCACTCAGACAGGCTGTTCATTGCTCTGAGCATGTGTCCTATTGACACCAAGGGACCTTCACTCTAATAACTTAATAGCAGTTGTTACCCTTTATTCCAATGTCTCTTTCTGTTTCTCTCTCCCCCTTTGTCTCTGTCTCTGTCCCTGTCTCTTTCTCTTTCTCCCTCCCTACC
>CM059274.1:19131916-19159416 GCA_030347295.1 Setipinna tenuifilis | reverse complement strand
ACCTTCAAATAGGACTCTCTGCCACCAGCAACTTCTTTACCATCACATTTAAGTTGATCTTGCCCTACGCACAAACAAGAGTGATAAGATGACGTTGGTCCATGGCCAAGGTGTTCTTCTCTTTTGCATTGAGATTGAAACACCACCTGGGCCTTGCCAAAATCCTTGGGCATTCTCATCACGAGGTTCCCTACAAACTTCACAAAGAGAAAAGTGTGTGCGTCATTCATGCCATTGAAACATTTTAAGTTCCAACTTTTCTTACCCCCATAATTTCTGCAAGTTTAAGAGCGAAATTTCACATTAGGAGTATGTTGTAGCTCTTTTTTCTTACAGGCCTTTGTATTGTGTGCCGTGGTGTGTGTGCTGCTGGATCCTGCCTCCACAGAGCATAATAGCACAGCAGGGGACACGCTCAGATTGCACACTGATTATGATAGTGAGTAAAGCTGGCGCTCTTGTACATCACTCAAAATGTTCTACGCTTTGGTATTAGAGTCTTGGGCACCATCATTGCACAAATTATAATTGAATATTGATTTAATATGGAATGTTCTTTCTGTTGTACAGATATGATTTAATGTGATTTAATGTCATTTTCTTTTTTCAAAAAAATGGTGTTTTTAGTACTCTCTGTACTCTTATTGTGTCAGTTCCTGAGAAAGGATGGGATAAAATGTAGATGGCATATTACATATTCGATTCTAAGTCACGACAAACCCCTTTTCAGTGATCTCATGATTAGGTTTGGTGTGGTTTCATGCTTTGGTTAAAGCTGTGTCAGATCAATATAACATTAATACTGTTTGACTCTTTTGATTGCTTTAGACTCCTGTGCAGCTGCATGCATAATCACTCTTACTAGTATTCAAAGCTGTTAAGGATCTAGCTACCATGCTATATCACTGAAACACCAAAAACCAAAGCATGAAACTACACCAAACCTAATCATGAGATCACTGAAAAGGGGTTTGTTGTGACTTGGAATCGTGTATATGTAATATGCCACTTACATCTTATCCCATTGCTTTTCGTGTATATGTAATATGCCATCTACATCTTATCCATCCCATCCTTTCTCAGAAACTGACACAACAGGGCATGAGCGCTTAGTCCCGCTGAGGTCGGCCTCCTGAGGATTCCAGGACCACCACCCAAAAGGATCAGAGAAGCAGCCTTCTCATACTACACCCCAAAAAAGGTGGAATGCCTTATCTCAACACATGAGAGAGGCATAGTCCGTTGACGTCAGCAACTGAATACTGAACGTGTTCAACCTCGCCTACACTTAACTGTCCTGCTTAAAGACTTTCCGGCACTTAGAGACCTTTCCCCTACTAACCCCGATGGAGGGACTCCCGTTATCGAACACTCAGAGACTTTCCCTCTACCAGCAATTGAGCTCCCCCTGAGAACCATGGGGGACATTACTGGAGCTCTCTACAGTGCCCTGGTGGATTTCTCTGGCGCTACTGGACTATACTGTAGCAAAGCTTGCCATGTGTTCCTTTGTCAAACTGTTGAAGCACTTCAAGCTTCATCCTTTGCATGAAATGTAGGATTATTATCATTACTATTATGTTCAGAAAAGCATTAGATAATAAATCTAAATATGGTAAACCTAAATATGGTAAACTCAAACCAACATTTAAAACAGGCAGTGAATTAGAAAATAAAACCATTAATGTGTTTCTATCCCAGAACGTTGATCACTGAACATTGGTCTCTGTTAGGCCAGCAGAGGTAAATTCAATTTACGGGAATTATCTGTTAGTGACCCTTTAATTGAGGTGATTTTGACAATGTGATGTGCCCCATATATTTTCGAATGTGTTTACTGTGTCAATGGCTAGCAGGCTGTCCAGTGAAAATTGTGTTTTTAGAGAGCTGAGGAGCATAATGGCTAGATTACAATAAACCTTTATGGCCTGTTGGAGAGCTGCTTTGTCTCACTTGTGGATTTTGGGCAGACTGCCAGAAAGCTAAGGGGACAAAAAAAGAAAGAAAAAAAAGAAAGAGAAACACCATAAAGCATCCCGATCCTGCCACACTGTGTGGCTGCAGCTCCACACAGTTGTCATGACAACGTTGTGAAGAGCCACTAAAAAAGTTTAAAGTTTTCTCAGCAATAACAGGCTCCGTAATTACAGACACACGGGTAGTACAGCGTCACCTTGACATTTTAGCATGACAATCAGCTATCTCTGTCAGTCTTGCAAAACATATTCATAATTCCCTGTGTTCCTCTGCACAAGAAGCCACATGCTAATGCCTCAGTGCTGACTCTGTCTTAGTAAGCAGATGTAGCAATCGGTATGAATTATTCATGGTCACATGTGGAGTACCAAACAGGATATTAGGGCCCTGGAAACTAAAACTAATACTAGTTTTGGAAAGTTGGGGATGACTTCTGATTTGCTTTTGTTTTTTGCTGCCCAGCAGGACACTGTGCAACAGCTAGCCGAGAGTATATGTAGGTTCCCATTCACCCAGGTTATGGTAGTTATGGTGTTGAGTTGTATATAACTGGACTTGTTTTTCCACTTGAAGATGTTTCACCTAAAAGCCCATCTATAAGGCTTCTTTAGTTGACCTCACAGGTCTTAACCTGTCATACACACTAATTAGCTACAGTTGCAACAACCAACCCTGAGAACCCAACCAAACTAGATGAGCAATATCGTACACACACACACACACGCACGCACACACACACGCCGCATGATTTAAGACAGTATTACAGGTAAACAGATAATTTTTGCACAGTGACAACTACATAAAAAGCAGAGTGTAGGGAAAGTACAACTCACAACTCCAGAAACAATTAACTTCAGGCAAGAGAGAGGGCAATTAAATTTGTTTGTCAGGAATGAACAAGATAACCCAGTCCTGTACATTTGTTCCTCTGCAAGATTGTGATCTTCTGATGTAGACACACGGAGACTAAATTTTCACTTGCAAATGTTGTCTGTACAAGCTTTTAATCACAGTGTAAATTATAAGGGAGGGTAGAGTCAGAAGACAGGAGATGTTACAACCTAGCAGATTAAATGACTAGTTCACAACTTTTAAATTAAAAACATCACAGAGAATTTAGTTCAAGAGACTGTTGATCATATTTATTGCTATTGAAAATATTTCATCTTCAGAATGAGGCATGGTTGCAGAAAGTCGTGAAAGGAGTCAATACATGGTCAAATGCATATTACTCGCTGTCTTTCTTTATCAAAAGTATACCCTGAGTTATACGAAGTTACACAAAATTGTAGCTAAATATTTTAACCAGTCAATGATAATGTTGGTGAACATCAATCAGTGCAGCTGACTCATATGCATATGTGGTACGGAGTGATGACAGAGATTAGACTGTTTTCTTGAAGACAGCATGTGCTGGGGGGGCTTAACAGATGTTTTGTAAGTTTCTTTTTGTGGATTACTTTTTTTTCAGATAGATTTGCACCCAAGGGTATGAAAGCGTATGTTTGTCTGTACAAGCATCCATTTTAACAGTATACTGTAGGTTACATAACACATGCTAGCTGGAGACTAGCGCCAGAAATGTTGATGGGGCCAGTGAGGTTACATAGGTAGCCTACGAGTAAGAGTGTTTGTGTCATTCAAATTCAAACACACACATACAAAGAAAGAGAGAGAGAGAGAGAGAGAGATTGCCTAGAACTGATATACACAGGAGAACAACAAATGTACATACAAAGAGAGAGAGAGAGAGAGAGAGACAAACAAATGTAGATCTCTCTTAATATGGTTAGACTGTCATGCATTAAGAAATCCTATTGTGCTATACCTTTTATGCAACTTAATTCATATGCAATATAGCATACATAACATACTCTATATGTGCATCTCTACAAATATTAAATGTTGGGGAATGTTATGAAAGACACAGTCCAAATAGCGGCAGGTACACAATGCTTTCTGTTTTGCTTATTTATTAGCTGAAAAACAGAAAATATAGTGAAATTTCACTCACACATATGCAGTCTGCACAATCGCTTACTCACTTACTAAACAGACTGTGTATCGATTGAAATCAAAATCTTGTTTGGGATCAAACATTCTCTCTCTCTCTCTATTTATCTATCTCTCTCCCTCTCTCTACCCCCTCCCACCCCCCCTTTCCCTCTCTCTCCCTCCCCCTCTCTCTTCGCATCTGTCTGTCTGTCTGTTTCCCTCTTTAGGAAGCCAGATGATTTATGTGCATAAGCCTCTAAAAACCTCTTCAGTGCAACTAGTGAAATCTTCTTAAAGCTCACTTCTTATTTGGAATGTGTTTTTTTAATTAATCTGAACCTCTCCAGTGCTGATATAGCTAATCAGTTCAAGATGTAAAGATGTTTTGATTGTTTGTGTTCTTGTTTTGTCTCTGTATCGAACCGTCTCTCTAGCTCCTTTGATTTGTCTTGTGTGGGTGTCTTTCACTTTGTTTATGTGTGCTTTTCTTGCCTTGTTGCAGTGCAGTCATGTTGATGCGAATGGTGAATTCAGACATAAAACTTGCTTTGGTGGTCATAAGGCCAGCGACAAGTACTTGCATATTGCTGCTGACGACGTTGAGTGTCCTATTCTGTGGTGTGTGTTTGTGTGTGTGTGTGTGCACGCCTGTGTATGTGAAAGAGAGAGAGAGACAGAGACAAAGAGAGACAGAGAGAGACAGAGACAGAGAGAGAGGTTGTGGAAGATAATACAAAGTGGTTTTGAAAGCATCAGTCATCTCTATAAGTGCTTTTCAATGGCCTTAATTGGAAGAACTTTCTAGAACACTCAAAACACTTGATTAGAGCATCTTTGATGAACCTTGATCTGAGCATTGAAAAGGAAAAGACCAAAGAGATTATAACGTGCAATGAAATAAACAGCTTCTTTAAAAACAACAGAAATATAAAAAATGGAATAAATGTACAACATTTATAATTTACTGAATTGTTTGTGCTTTGGCATATACAGTATAAGCCACTTTTATCCAAAGTCAATTACAAAGCTGGAATTAAAAAACATTGACAAATGATATAGAATTAAACAGTCGTTATATAACAAAAGTTCTACCAGTAAGGTTGGAAAACATAACTGATTGATAAATTGTTTCTTTAAAACAAATTGCACATGAAGTCAAAGGATATTTAACATTGCTCCAGTAGTTCTTTGCACTACAACATGTTTGCGGTCCACCTGGGTTTTTTTCTTGAGGGCACCACCTGTCTTACAAATACGGAAGCCCTGAACCGCACAGAGGTAAAAAAAAAATTGCCGTTATTATGTAGTTATTTCGAGATAGTATCTCGTTATTACGAGATATTAAGTTGTTATTACGAGATATTATCTTGTTATTACAAGATACTAAGTTGTTATTACGAGATAGTATCTCGAGATATTAAGTTGTTATTACAAGATAGTATCTCGTTAATAGTTCATAATAACTTAATAGTTCATAATAACGAGATAATATCTCGTAATAACGAGATAGTATCTCGAAATAACGACTTAGTAACTCGTAATAACGACTTAATATCTCGTAATAACGACTTAGTATCTCGTAATAACAACATAATATCTCGTAATAACGACTTAATATCTCGTAATAATGAGATAGTATCTCGTAATAACGAGATAGTATCTCGAAATAATGAGATAGTACCTGCATTTTTTTTTACCTCTGTGCGGTTCAGGGCTTCCATATACAAAAGTTAGTAACAGCATGCAGGAATTGAATTAATGTGATACAGGATCACCTTTCAGGATGGTGCTTGTCCCTTTCGAAAATGCTGTCTAAATTTCATCTGGGCTGTACGCTTATGATGGATCGTTGGCTGGTGAGGTAGTCTTTGACTAAATGTGCAATTTGTTTGTTAAGTCCGTGGGGTATTTAACGAATCTTAAAGGGAAGCTGGGAGATGAAACTCACAGACAGTTTTGTTATGTTTCAGTTGTTCAGTATGTTTTAATTTTGAAATGTTTCTATTGACAATGTTTAATGTCCTTGTCATCATTTTTAATTCAGGCCTATAGTATGAAACGTTCTTGGTTGTGTGTAAAAAAATGTTTTTTCAAAGCCAGCTTTACATAAAAGACATCTCTAATTCATTTCTAAAGTGGTGTCCAGAGACTCTAACCTATGTATCAAAAAACTCCTGAATGTCAGCTTTTCGACAAATATATTTGGTACTATTTTATCATTTTTATAATCCAAGATATAAGCATTTCAAATGTGTCCCGTATTTTTAGCTCACCCTGTACATGAAAATCATCTCAACTCTGACTGATAAAGAGTTAAAAAAAAATGACAAGGGCCTCGAGGGCAAATTCAAGCAGTTTAGTAAGTGCCCCTGCTCCAGCACTGCGAAGATGAGCTGGCTCCTGAGGTCGCTCCACATTTAGAAAGTGCCTCCAGGAAACATGTGCCTAATTATGTTAAAAAGGGGAGGTGCGCACTCACCTCACCTTACTGAGCGACAGCTCACTCACAGCTGAGCGGCTCTGAAGCACACACACACACACACTGTGACTGTCTGAGCCGGTGTAACTGCATACACACACACACACACACACACACGCGTGTATGTGACTGTCTGAGCGGGTGTAACAGCATAAAGGACTAATCAGGGTGAAGATCCTACACTCCTTTATCATCTGTCTCCGTATTTCATGTTTTATTTATCATCACTGAAAGACAAGTAATTAGCTTTCCTGGTGTCACACGTTGTACCAAAAAAAAAAAAAAAAATCTGATAATTTTGCAGTAAATGGATGTCGTTAGTCATAATTAACATCTTTTATCAGCTGGTCCACCTCCTCATACCAATGCCTCCTCCCACCTCATCCTCCAGTTAGACACACCCAAGTAAACTGCTCTCTGTCATCTCTGCGTGATTAGAACCGACGTTAATTAACATCTTCGTTCGGATTTCCACGCAAGCGCCAACCTCTTCATCATCATCTTCCTCTTCTCCATCCACTTCCCTTCTCTCTTTATTAAAACAGTCACTGTGTCCATGTCACCTATGTAATTTATGCCCTGAAAGATAACACACCTACACCTCGTCTTGACAAGACTGTACTGTCAACGTTTGCATGCTTTGAGGTTGGAGAACCAAAAGTTATGCACAGCGAAGAAACAGAGACATTCAACTGAGCCACAGTATTGGCATTTATGTCTTTAACTGTGACTATAACTTATGAAGTGCATTACGGCAGTAATGATTTTATATTATATCATGTTTCGTGCAGCCGCCCCTATATGGAGCACCAGGGATTATTAAGTGACTGCAGGAGATCATTCCTTCCTCTCAGCATCTACCCGCGTGTGCTGCAAATCCAATACATCCACCCAATGGGCACCATACTGTATTTTGAGAGTATCCACTTTCATGGTCATTCTTCTGTAAAATCGTAGCCGATTTATTTTAACATGTGACTAGTCTCCGATGGCCCAGCCCAGCCCACCTACAGTGGAACATTGCCACACTTGTGTTCATTATTCCCAAGGCTCAGAGGGGAATCCATCCAACTGCATCTCTGGTGGTGGGGGGTGGGGGGCATACCGGGAAGTAGCTCTACCTGGTTTTCAGGGAATTACTTCTCGGTGTCAATTAAATTATTCAATTTAGAGATAATTGCCGATTTTCCAGAAGGAAATAGGTGGTCCTTAGCTAAATTAACAGAAACATGTTGGGCAGCCTTCATGACCAGGGCTGAAACATCTGTCTTGAGAGACTTTCTGCACAGTGGTTGTGTGTTTGAATCAGGAACCACACAGAGCAAGCACAGTGTGCGCTAGGACATCTTTTCGATTAATCATGTGTAATTATGTGTTCATGGACACGTTTGGCATCAAGCTGAGATCTATTAGGACCTTGTGCTAGTTTCTTGTTTTTGTCATTATGTCATCTGTAAAAATATTTTTTCCCAAAATGAAAAGGGGTGTCTGAGGTGCTGAAAGCAATGGGTGGTTTGACGTAATGCAGACCTCTGGGTAAAATTCAATATTTCACTGTGTGGGTGTTTGTGAGCATCCTTCTATGTACTTGACTCTCTATCTCTCTGTATTGTGTATGCATGTGTGTATGTGTCTTTGTGTAGTTATGTGCATTTTGCATTTAGGTGTGCATGTCTGCATGCACAGATTTATTGACCCCATTCTTTTTAAAAAATGGAAAATAGATACAAAACAGTTTCAACAAATGACCTCACATCACATGTGATGTCTTCAATGAACCCACCAGCCTTAAATCCTGATTTGCGAATAGGTCATGTCCTTCTTCCATCAGCACCAGACCAAGACTTCCTACTTAGGTACAATTCACTGCAGCTTACATATCAAATAACACCTAAGTCCACTATGCACTCACAACCCCACGACAAACTAAAGCTCCCCCACGACCCCCGGTCAGTGGGCTCACATGGATATGCTGCAGATCTCAGCCAATAATTTATTTACCAAACAGCTCAATAGATGGGCCCAGAGACATCCCCCTGCCCCCACACACACAAGCCACCCACCCCCTCCCCTCCTTCCCCCCCAACACACTCGATGCCATTCGTTTCAGCATTGCCCATTTATGCACACAAACTGCCGCACTCATCTCCGCGATCGATACGGAACGGGTGTAAGATGCTCATCAGTCGTGGGGGTTGGAGGCATCCTTGTGCAGTGCCTGACGAGGTATTAAGTTGCTATGCTCATTGATTTGATAGCTAATACATGAGGGGGGAATTGATTTTGTCGTTAAGGGGGAAAGGGAGGGTTGGGTGGCAGACTGGAGGAAGGGGGGGGGGGGGGGGGTGGAGGGGGGAAAGCATCCACCACAAGTCTCAAGATGTGCTGACTTGAAAATGGACTTTTGAAGGCACAGTTGGCAGTTCATAACCTCAATACTTACTCTGAAACACTTGTAACTGAAGAGTGAGTGTGTGGCCCAGTAGCTGTCTATGCAGTTGGTGTACTTCTGGTGTTCCTGTATAAGCCTTACTTTGTCAATGAAAAACTAACAGAATGGTTCAGATTGAGACCTAAAACATTTCCAGCCAAAACACACACACACATTGCTTCAGGAGCACAGAAAGAAAGGATAGAATTCAGATTGCTGTTGGTTTTAGTTATTGTATAGACCACCACCACAGTCAACTGAGTTCTAGATCCTTCCATAAGTGTGATCCGTTTATCACATAGAGTACAGCACTTGCAGTCCCTCTGAAACCATTTTGTTCTCTCCCTACACCACCATCACTTGACCTCAAGCCCATGACTCACCTGATGCTCCGTAGAAAAACATTTAGAGGAAAACTGCAGATGGAAAAGATGATGAAGATGGAAAAAGACTGGCCACAGGTAGAGCGAGAGGAAATGCTTGATTTAAAGCTGATACAATCAGTGAGGATTAGTTTGGTATGAGCGGGAACTGGAAGGAGAAGAGAGAGAGATAGAAAGAAAGAAAAAATGAAAGAAAGAAAGAATGAAAAAGAGAGAGAGAGTGAATGGGAGAGAGAGCAATGCAATGTTATCATCACCTCTGGTTCAGTTCACCAAAGCGAGGGGGTTGGGTAAATAAAGATAGAGGAAACTATAAATTCTTGGGATTGTTCAGGTTTTAGCTCGCCCTGAGCTTACAGAAGTAGTTATCCTATTAAAAGTGCTTCAGTCCTTTCAGTCCCTCAGGTAACCACTCTGCCTCCTCCTGCCTCTGCCTGCCCTGTTGACATTCGTTTCCATTTATTGTCTTAAATTGCAAGACAGCTTTCTGTCTAATTTAGTTGTAAATATATTCAGTAAACGTTCTTGCTTTTGCTCAAGTTCAGCGGCTACAAGAAATGTTTTTATAGTGAATTTTATGGGTTTTTTTTTTCTTTTTTAATTTCATTTGACTCACTGCCTAGCTTTTCAAGGGATTTATCTCATATCATTATATATGAATATTTCTCATTTTCAACGTGGCAGTCACATTAGTGAGGTTGCAGAAAGAGGCAGGGACAAGATTTAAAGCTGATGGACACCAGTTTCAGCTGATATCAGTGACAGGAAAAGAGAAATGCCATTGCCAATTTCCATCCAATTTACCAATCGAACAAGGGAAGAGATACAGACAAGGCATACTGTAAATTCTTGATCTTGTTAAACTGACTGCCCTGGGCATCCACAGTAGCTCTTTGCATCATGGGTGTCACAGTTACTTCAGACTCTCTAGGGTGACTAGACTTGCCTCTCTTAAAGCAACACCACACAAATAGTTGACACTTTTGAGGTATGGTTTTATCTGTAGCTACCTGCGATATCATTGTGACATTTCTTTTGTAAAAAATGTCATGTGAGGGACAGGCAAACACATACAGTACTACCTCAGAGGAAAGTATTATTTCTTACAACAGTCTTATCTCTGTCTCTCAGAAATAAATCTCATTTTATTGACTTCTGTTTCGACTTCACAGCACAGTGTTTTGTTGGAGCCTAATTTAAGAAGTATGACACAAAGGCCAACTCTTACTAAATTCTGAATTCCCCTTTAGGAGAAAATAATACTACTAAGCTTAAAATAATATCTGATTTGCTTCTTAAAGATAAAGTCAAGACAATCAAGTCAAGCAATATCTTCCTCTGGGTCTAGCTATCCAGGATAAGCATTGTGTATTTTCTGTGTTCCAACCCTCAACATACTGTGAATATGTGAAACTCTCACAGCATGGCATTATGGTAGGGGAAGCAGGGTGGTCTGCAAAGTTTCTGCACACCTTTTGATTAGCATAGTGGTAGTTTTGGACCAAAGCTCTTCAGTGCGGCTAAAAGCACAAGCAGGTAACTTACCAAATAGTGTGTTTCATTTTCATTATAAAACACTTAAGCAGAAACACTAAAACACTGCAAGGCCTTTCCGTGGAATTAATGTCTAAATGTGAACAAACTTTCTTATCTTCCTATTTTTCAACTCAGCAGCCAGTCATATTGGTTTTCTCAAGGGCCCAGCGCATTAGTACACTGGTAATGAATAATAATTTGCTGCATCATTGGCAAATGAAATGAAAGGCGGTGGTCGTGTCACAGTCTTGACAAGTATTTGTAATGTTCATTTCCCTATTCATTATTTCTTCAATCCCTGGCATCTGCATTAACATGATTCGGAGATGATTTTGTGTCTTTATTATTTAAGCAATGTAATCCAAACAAAAAAACACAGCATTGAAAGCAAAAAATTATGGTTGTAAATGTATAAGCCTAACAAAATCGGTTATGTTTGGTTTTTCTTTCATTTTAAATCTGAAATCTCTGCTTGCAGGCAAAAGTGTTTTGTTATTTTAAAAGTTATCTTTTGAACTCTACCATACTTAGCTCTACTATACTTAACGCTGCATTTTATATATTTAATGATTTTTTGGTGTATTGAACTAAACTATATTATACTTATCTCTACTATACTTAACTATACTACACTTAGGGCTACTACAGTCTACTAGACTATACTTTACTATACTAAACTATAGTACTTACTCTGCTCTCTACTATATGTAACTGTACTATAGACCTACTTAACCATACTACACTTAAATCTAGTGTACTTTAGTCCTATACTTAACTATACTACACTTAAGTCTACTATACTATACTTTACTATGCTTTACATACTCATACTACGTATATGTATAGTTACGTATATGTAACTCTACTGTTACAGTGCTCAGCAATGCACCACATCATCAAACAATGTCGTTTATCTAGACCAAATTCAAATCATCAACCATACAGATGTGATATTCGTAATTTTATGTAACCTACTTTCTGGAAGTTTTGTTGCATAAATCATACGATTAATCTGTCAGACAGTTTTTGCATTCTGATGGTTCCACTGTTTTGTTTTCTCTTTTTTCCCAGAGATAACTCAGAATCTTTCAGAGGCAGAGAACAGAGACCCTAAGCACACATGTAAACATTGTTCACACAGTGAAACAGTGTTCAGCGGAGGAAGCGAAAACAAACAGGGACCCTTTATCTCCATATATCCTGGGGAGCACAGCCCTCCCAAACCCAGCGGTAGTGGGCATGGGCACATACGCCCTGTCAAAGTCAGTGTGTACGCTCTAGGAAGCACCTTCATCTATCTAAACACACACAAACACACACATGCACACGCGCGCACACACACACACACACACACACACACACACACACACACACACACACACACACACACACACACACAGGCATACACGTGCGCACACAAACACACACACACACACACACACACTAACACGCTTGCCATGTATGGCTAACCCCCTCTGGGAAACAACAGCTTTTTTAACGTCACAAGTATTCTTCACTGTGCATATAACCAATTCCTGGGGATGCAAAACTGGGAAGAGGTGCTGGAGAGGAAAAGAAAAAAAAGGTGCAAGCAAAGAAAAAAAAACAGGCAGGAGTGTGAAGAGAGAGGGAGAGAGCGAGAGAGAGAGAGAAAGAAAAAAAAAACAATTGTGCTGCTGGCTGTTCATTTTAATGCGATAAGAAGCCGTCCCACCGACTCCACCCCAACCCTCCGGAAACATCCGCAGCCTCCCTGGAGTTCACAGAAGCCCTGCTATTAGCAGGCCTTGTTTCTGCATGGCGGATCTCTGATGAGTTCCCCCTAGACTGGCAGAGGGACTGGGAGAGCAGCCTTGGTCTATTCTGATGCCAGGGTAGGGTTTGACTGCCATAGGAACGCCTCCCACACCACCAGGGTCTTACCAGCCAGAGGACACGGGCGTCCTGGGGGGATGGCCGCCTCCTCTGATGTCTGGATGGTTCTCTAGATTGTCAGGTAAGTGCAGTTTTAAAAAGAGGGAAGAGAGAGACAGAATAAACATGAGAGCACAGTAGGAAACTGCAAATGCACTGATTCAGAGAGGGTCTCTTGTTTGCTTTAGTACACATTTGTTGGATTTAATAAACTATTTTACTCAAGATAGATGTATAGTTGTTGCCAGCACAGATGTAAGGCAGTGTTAGAGGCTGGTGGATCAGACTTTGTCACTTCATTCCACTTAGTGCAAAGAGTCTTAGCACTCAACAGACATATGTTTGCTTCCTAGTGGGCAGACAGTATCTTTGGACTTCTGGAAACAATCGGGCCTGCCTTCAACCAATTGCAACTGCCTGAATACACCATACATACTGAATGTATGTATGCATCATACAAATTAAGGCTTAAGTTGAATGTCATTGTTTTCAGCCTTCCCACTGAGCAACATGGCCCTCTCTCTGTTTGCTGATTGGTTACCAAATAATTTGGGCGGGCCAATACGAAAGCTTAGTGGAGTTGCCTGACTGAGTACTGTAGCAAAGTACAGTATTGGGTGTGTGTGGGTGTACCAGGGGATGGCGTGACTTACCTCGATGCAGCGAACCCAAGCTCTGCCTCTGTGCCGACCAGCCCGGACTAGAAAGTTGGTTCAGTTCAAAAGGAAAGAGGGAGCAGTCGACACCCAACGATATCCTTCCCGAAAGATTCAAAAGGTGACGGATAAGGCGAAAACAGTCCATAAACAAACAGGCCCATCGGTTAGTATTGAGTGGAGTAACTAAGAAGGTGCTAACGTAAGGCAGAGTAGCAGCCAGTGTACATCCCCACATGCAGGGTGTTACATCCCCTCCACCCAGACCCCCACTCCACCCAGGCTGGAATTACAGTGACTCACAGTCCTTTGCACGCACTGACACCAGGACATTTACATTTATAGATCTGTTGCCACCACAAAGCCCACAGCTGAAAGGAGAGTCAAAGGTGCCCACACAAGATCGCTGCTGGCTTGCCTCACACACACAACGACACACAAACAAACCAACTGATCCATAGACCCTAAATGAAAACGTTTTAGGGACACACACAGCCCGGCCATAGAATCTATTCTGCTTTTTTTATCAGGTTCAGGGAAAATGTCTGCACATTTATCTTGCTGTCTGTGCATAGTGTGTGGTCTTGGGGAAAAAAAGATATTCATGGTTTCAGACCCCGTTATAGAATATTGCAGCCAATTAACCACAAGGATTGTCAGATAGATAGATAGATAGATAGATAGATAGATAGATAGATAGATAGATAGATAGATAGATAGATAGATATATAGATAGATAGATAGATAGACAGACAGACAGACATATTAAACGGGACAGGAAAGTTAAATCTCCAGAAAGTCAACAATAAAAAAAATGGTGGCAATCTTTTGCTGCTGAGCTGTTATGAGTGCAAATATCAACAAGTTCTCACCAGAACTGAGGTTTGCCACTTTCACTGCCGTGTGGGGGTGTGTGACGCTAACAAACTCCAGCCGCGCAGGCTAATGAGCACCATGCGGGTGTGTGAAGTGTGTTTAGTCCCTCATCAGCCACCTCAGTCTAGTAGGGCTGGCAACAGTAGCGGTTTTTAGGCACAGGCGAACAGGGCAATAGGGTGGGGGGGTTGGCTGAGAGGTGGTCTCACCCGGGGAGTAAAACACTGTAGAACCGCCACTGGCTGGCACCCAGCATCTCTAAGTACGGCCTCAGTGGGATGGGAAGTGGGCTGAGAGCTGTAGGGGTGTAACGACACTGGGGGCTGTCGTGAGGCAAACTGGACCATCCCTCAGGGCCTCCTCTCTCCTCCTCTCTCCTACAGCTCCTCCCTCTCTCTAGCTTTTGTCAAATGTTGTAGAATAGTGCATTCTCATTTTTGTGATAGCTGCGGGCACAGAAAAGTGAAGCATTTAGGAGCAACTGAAGGCAAAGCAGAGTCTGAGGATTTGTCATGTGGACTTGCAGTCTTGTAACTTTAATTTTCTGTAACCACATGTAAGATCAGATCAAATGACAAATGCACAGGTGTAATGTGTGAAATGTCATCAAAGTAAATGTAATTTTTTTCTATAGGACTTTGGTGTGGTTTACATTGAGCATGGTTAGTTTTCATGATAAATCCAACTTCACATTTATTGCAGTTAAAAGCAATATGTGACTGTTTTCTTTACACTGTTATGAAGTAGCTGGGTGATGTGTGTTCATTCTTTCTCTGTTTCCCAAAAATGTGCTTTTCTATCACTTGCCCTACACAAGATAATTAGGTAATAAACATAAAAAGGAACATTCATTCATAAAAATTAAACATTCATTCTGCTGTCTTATTTTCTTCCCATTGAGAAAAAAACAGGTGAACTTTTTAGCATAAACATGTGGAGTGGCATTAGTAACGTACCTACTGTATGTGGCAGGCAGGAGTGGGAACGCCCCAACCCCTAGTGCTTAGCAGCTGGTAGGCCTGATGAACATGTAGCCTGTCAGACATCCAGAGTCACAAGATCGACTGAGGAGAAGTTAGCACACAGGAATCAATGAGGATAAATAGATCACAAGTTGATGCATCTCCACCCCCCACAACATCCCCCCAATTGCAAAAGTCACTGCCATTCTTGGCTCAGAAGGTAAAGGAGTCCACCAGCAATCAGAAGGTCGCTGGTTTCATTCCTCCTGACTATTATGTCGACCTTGTGTCCTTGAGCAAGGCACTGAACCCGATACTGCTCTCCGATGCGATGTGCTGGTTGCCAATGTGCTGATTGACTGTGAGGCATTAAGTTGTAAAGTGCTTCGAGTTTTGCTCTGCTGAGTGGGCGACAGCACTACATAAATGCAGGCGATTTGCTGTACCATTTACAACTCACCCACCACTTGCTAATCAGTTTTGGCCATCTGTGTAATAATGTCTTCTCCATCGCTCAAGACCAGACGCAGCCTGCTCCAGCACCACAATCTCTCCCAAAACTTCCAACCCGGGCCTGTTAGCAAATGGGTCAACTGGGCCCGAGCCTGAGGGTAAGAGAGGGGGCAGTGGTGGACAAGTAAAACTATGTTCAATTTTAAAGTTTCATTGTCATATGTACACGTTTGCCTGTACGATGGAATTATTTTTTTGATGTCCATTTAAATACCCCAGAAAAAAATTAACAGTAACACATAACTAAACATAGCAAAATAATTTTAAAAAGTATATTTTAGCTCAGTGGATTAGATGTTCTACAGTGAGCACACCATTTATGTAAACATGCAATTCAATAGCAGACCTTCCTAAAATAGGATAAAGTGCTTCCTGATATGGCATGAAAACTGGCCTATAGTCACCTGATCTTTGGGTAGCAGGGGATGCACAATGATTTTGTGTCCAGCGGTGCTTGACTGAGTTTTTAATCTAGACCCTGCCTCCAACACATGACTTGACGTGTGTGCTGTTGTTTGACAATAGACAATTTAAAAAAAATGACAACCCTCAGCATAGTGTTGTTAAGAATCATGTGGTTTAGCATTGACCACTAATGGAGTGCTGATAATGTAAAGGCACGTGCTGACAAAAGCAAGCTGCCATTTGGCCGGTGCTGGACAGTTTGAATGATGACAATAATAAAGAATTTAATGAGAAACGCACAAACATTTTTATGAGCTTCACAGATGTGTGCATCATAATTAATCATTTCAATGAGAATTAAGTACATCCTTGCGTTCTATCAGGGTATTCTACACCACACACTGATTCTATTCTAACTTGTATGCACTCATTCTTTTCTCCTTTACAGTAAATCTGTTTACTGGTTTAAGACCTGACTCTTTTGATTTTTCATTTGAAACCAGTCTTAGCCAGATACTCCCAGGGAGAATTAAAATGGAGACATACAACTGTGACCTACTGGTAACTACATGGTGTCCGTGACCATGTGCTTCAGAGGGGTAAAAAAAAGCAGTCTCTACACTGGTACTCAACTCACCTAGTGTCATGCAGTCGAGAGAACATAAAGGCCAGCTGGAAGGTGCTCCCATAGATATGGATGGCTGTTACCTCTGGCACATGGCTCAAAGGTGTTATGTAAGCACTGGTGCAGTTCTGCCAAGGCCCCACAGATCTTGTTCATCCTAGATAAACAAATTTAATTGCCCTCTCACTTGCCTTAAGTCAACAGCATGAAATGCAGTTGTACATTTCCCTAAACTTGTAGATTGGTCATTCTGCCTTTTTTTATTACTATGCGTTCTACTGCATGTGGCCTTAAATCACATTCTGTGTGTGTGTGTGCATGAGTGTGTGTGTGTGTGTGCATGAGTGTGTGTGTGTGTGTGTGTGTGTGTGTGTGTGTGTGTGTGTGTGTGTGTGTACATGTGCATGCTGTGTTAAGGGAAGGAGGGGAGGCCAGCATGACTAAATAATTCAGAGATTTGCATAGACTTGAGATACAAGCAGCAAGGAACATCACATAACAAATCAGATGGGAAAACCTCGCCAATTCACGCTGATAAGCAATCCCCAAAATTGCCTGCATGGAGCAAGCAGGATGGAAAACATTTTTATTTTTTTTATAAATAAAAATGATAATAATTACAGGGCAATGGTTTACTCTCCTTAGGGCTAGCCTCATTTCCTCAGCCAAATTAAAAGCAATCTCGAAATGGTAAAAAATAAATATAAATCCATCAGGTGGCTGTAGTATGCCTCTGCGGGGTCCTCCATGAATATTTTTTGCTGTTCCACACCATCATCAGATTGTGCTAAGACAGAAAAATACATAATATTGAATTTATCCTTCTATATATAAAAAACAAAAAAACAAAACAAAACTCTATCTTTAAAAACAAAAATCTATGATTAAGAGTTGGGTACATTTGTTCTTGCTATGAACGTGCATTAAAAGAGTAATTCAGAGGCAGTCACTGAGCATTGCTGTCTTCAGAGATCTTGTACGTACACTCCTCCTTGTCATCAGCTGGACCAGATACAAAACCTCTGCTTTGGAGACCAGGATCCTGCTTCGCTTCACACTCGATTCCCCATTGTCTCTGTCACATTGGGATTAGTAAATGTGCCTCATCAAAGCAGTGATTGCCTTGTCTGAATGAATGATTCAGTGACCTTTGATTGAAACCCTGTGATAGGACGGAATGGGCAAATGCAATTGTAATTATATAGAGGCAAGGTGTGTGTGTGTGTGTGTGTGTGTGTGTGTGTGTGTGTGTGTGTGTGTGCATGCATGTGTGTGTGTGTGTGTTTGTGTGTGTGCACACATGTGTGTGTGTGTGTGTGTGTGTGTGTGCGCGCGCTCGTGTGTGTGTGTGCATTTGTGAGAATGAGGCAGTGCAATTTCAATTATATGGAGGCAAGGTGTGCCTGGACATTGATTGCTGGACTCGACGTAGATGAAAGACTGTGGAGGCACTTGATATCTTCATAGCCTTAATTGAATTGGCATGATTTCACACGGGGCTGTCATCAGGCGCTGGGGAAAGGAGCGAGGAGCACAGTGATGCATCACACAGAGCCCTGATCATCATTACAGATGACTAGAGAGTCGTTTAACGGTCCCTGTGCAAATATGGTGATAAATGCCTCTTTTATTCAGATCGCCAGATATTAGGAAATGAAAGAGGAGTCTGCAGCTTCAATTACAGGTTCGGTCGTGACTGCCTGGTCTCAACCACAACTGTCCTTCAACATGGTCATAATTATTTGGGAAAGGTGTGGCAGTACAGCGGTTGGTGTTTTTGCTCAGGATGTGGGTGGTGTGTAGGTGTAATTCTCGAATGCTAAATGTGTTTGTATTCTGGTTTTGTATAAAAGCATGACGATAAGCGTTTACTTTTAAGATATCTGAATATGCATATCACCCACTGTGTTTCAGTATCTTTAATTGTATCTGACAAATGGCCTCTTGGAAAAGAAAAAACCCAATGGCTTTCGCTGTTGCTAATTAAAGACCTTTGAAGAACAAACATTATAATT
This sequence comes from Setipinna tenuifilis, assembly GCA_030347295.1. NCBI lineage: Eukaryota > Metazoa > Chordata > Actinopteri > Clupeiformes > Engraulidae > Setipinna > Setipinna tenuifilis. The sequence continues at coordinate 19,140,649 of CM059274.1, read as the reverse complement.
ACTATCCTCTCTCATGTTCAATTCAAGACAAGAATCTCTCAGCAGGAATGCGGTGAAGAATGACTGTCCATACATACTTCATGGGCTTAGGGCCAACAAGGCCCATGTTATCTCAAGAAGTGAGTTACTAGTGACATTTTCTTCAAGATTAACAATAGCCCCCGCACTATTTCTTTGTAACACTGGGAGCAATTGTGCGTGAGAAGGCACAACATCTAAAGAAGTTCATTCACAACAGAGAATAAAGGTCATGCACATGTTAACACTCAGCTGTCAGGTTTAGAATTGTTTAGAATGTAAGGCTTTGGTTGGCCTTAAGAGGAGCCTTCTCTAAGGAGGATCCTCCAAAGCACAGTTAATATTTCAGACCGGTAGTCTACACAGAATCACACGTGTGCTTTATGCTCAATGGAAACATGAGCATTGGACCAGTGAAGAACACGCGTTCAAATCATTTGAGGTTTCCTATTCCGGTAGCACATTATAATAACTACTTTCTAATAAACATTTTTTTTGCATTTGTAAACTCTTATTTAACACTTTGTTCATCATCTGGTGATCATTGCTTTTAAACTATTTCTCATCGGTAAATCATTCATAAACATATTGATACACATCTGTCTGAATGTCAGTTGGCTATCTGTCTGTGTGTCTGACTGTTTGGCTTTATGCTATCTGGTATCGATCTCTCAGCTTGCTGCCTTTCTGTCTGTCTGTCTGTCTGTCTGTCTGTCTATCTTGTTCTCTGTGTGCTTTAACATTTGTAGATATATTTATAAATGATTAAGTGATGAGACATTACTGTAAAAAATGGTTACCAAATCATGAACAGTGTTAAGTAAGAGTTAACAAATGCAAAGTAAATGCTTATTAGGAAGAAGTTATTGTAAAGTGCTACCAGGTTATTGCATTACATTACATTTAGCAGACGCTTTTATCCAAAGCAATTTACACAACAAAGGACACAAGCTAACAGAGGTGTAGAGGAACACAGACTAAGCAGCACTAGAGCAGAGCTACTACAGACACACATACTTCCTACACAGGCAGAATTATACAAGCATGAGGCACAAAGAGAAAGAGTTGGTCTAGTAGTTGTTAGTTTTGTGAGAACAGTCCCACCTTCCCACCGCTAGAACCAGCCAGGGTAATATACTGTAGATTATGCAGAGTGCTGGCCGTCTCTGAATGCTCTGTTTTAACGGCATCCAGTATCATGAGAGAACAGGTATATGCTTTTCACTAGGCAGCCGTTACGCTCGTGCACCCCACGGCAATAGAAAACCTTCAAAGTATTGAAGGAATTGCAGCACACAAAGTAGGAGAGTGGAGGGAACATCTTTAGCAGGAAATCGGTTGTTTGTGTTGTCCCTGGTTGTTCTCTTCTACAGGGCTTCACTGTTTAAGGAGATTTATTCTTTGTTCCTATTTTTGAATGTTTGGTTTAGGTTAGTTTAGTTTGGCCAGGGTCCCAAACAGACCAGAACTGCCACCGGATAGAAAATGCCTCACCCCATTGTGTGCACCTTGATTACTGCTAGAGTGGAGGCCAAAATATCTAGAAATAAAAGATAATTATTGATGGAAGAACTTTTTGAGATCAAAGAAAAACTGCTTCAGCTTTCAAGTTAAGAAATGGGGTGCTTGAATTTCTATGCTCACTGTCTCAAACAACAAAACATCCATAGCCTTGAATGCTTTCATTATTTTGTTTGTTTGCTTTACTATTTATCCTCTTTTGATAAGCTTCTGTGATGCAAAACTGAACGGGGGGCTGTTAAGCACCGTCAATGAAGTCTGAACTGAGACTGAAAGAAAAGAGCAGCCTTGTGGTCTAGACTGTGGTATTGAATTTAAGCCATCATTTTCAGGCCTCCGTTACCACAGCTAATGACGTTACCCGACACGTTTCTCCCTTATCATCAGGGAGGCCACAGGATCAGGAGGGCGTAGTTGGCTAAGGCACTTATGCCACAATCCAGGGCACCTACTGTAGGTTTGACTCTGAACTGGGTCATTTCAAGATCCCTTCGCTATCTCTCTCTCTTCCTCTCATTTCCTGTCATATGTTCACTCTCTTATCAATTAAAGGCTATAAAAGCCCCAAAAAGCCCTCTGAAAAAAAAAAACATAAAAAAGAAGCCACAGGCTCTGATAGTGTGAACTTTCCTGGGGGGGTTGATGATGGTGGTTTTCTGATGAAATGTAGTGCCCTTTGGTTGGATGGGTTGCTGATTTCTTGGAGGTGTGCTGAGTTACAAGAATGGTCTGTTCAGTGAGGAGGACAGTAATGCTTCCCCATGTGTTCTCTGTCCCGCCCATAAGACCATCTGCTGAGTCTCATCATACCCCATTACACTGGCATAAGGAGAAATCAAATGGCTTAAAATGACAGTTTATACCAGATTCAATACCAGAAAATGTGGACAATGAGGCAGAGAAGGACCTTACACTGAATGCAAAATGGTATAGTCTAGTATAGTATATATCGTTTAGTCTAGTTTAGTATAATGTTAGTAAACGCAATGCAACTATCATACACTTTCAGTATGTTAGGTAAGTACATAATTTTGTGTAGCATCGTGTTGCATTGCATTACATTGCATTTTATAGTGTAGCATTGAATAGCACACTACAGTACTGCATAATACAGTATTGGGGTACATGTCGATGTCACTAACGTGTGAACACAGATGCTGAACACCGTCATTAGTCACCATGGCAGCCTGATTATGAAACAGTGTCCTGTAACCACTATCACTAATTGTCATGATCGTGACAGGCCATTGTGATATGCTGTCATACAATGAACCATAATGAGCTGCCTGGACATATACTGATAATGACTTAGCCTAGGGCCATAGGTTTTTTATGTCCTGGGAAGAAAAAACTCTTTTTGTGATATTATTGTGTTCACTGTTATGCTTAAAGGCTTTTATAGAGCAAAACTAGAGATTTTGCATGTCAGAAATATCCAGGGTGGCATGATTCTGTTCCTTTTTTTCTTCACCGTATAGCTCAAGAACTCACTCTCTCTATCTCTTTGTTTCTGTCTCTGTCTCTGCCTCTCTCTCTCTCTCTCTCTCTCTCTCTCTCTCTCTCTCTCTCTCTGTCTCTCTCTCTCTCTCTGTCTGTCAGTATGTGTGACTATCAGCCTCTCTCTCTATCTCTCCCTGTATGTATGTATATGTGTGTGTGTGTGTGTGTGTGTGTGTGTGTGTGTGTGTGTATGTGTGTGTGTGTCACAAGAATAGTCTCTCTCCCATATAAACACACGCACACACACACACACATGCTTTGGGTGATTAATGACTCAACTTTGTTTCTCTCCTGCAAGCCCTGGTGTGATTGATGGGAGAGGGGAACCAATAGATGAGTGTCCATGTGTTCAGAAATCTGTCAACACATGCACAGAAGCCAGCCTGAGCAAAGATAGAGACTGAAAAGGGAAAGATGGAGACTGTGTGTGTGTGTGTGTGTGTGTGTGTGTGTGTGTGTGTGTGTGTGTGCGTGTGTGGGTGTGTGCATGCGTGCGTGTACAGGCAGGCAAATGACATCATCATCCTCGACCAAATTTGGGGTACTTTGCAACCATTCCACACTGTTATTTTCTCGAGTTCATTAACAACAGAAAGGGCAACGACATAGGAAGTCCAAACACAAATGTAAGAAAGGAACACAAATATATTAAAGACTAAATGCACCATAAAAGTACTGAGAGAACATTTCCTGCCCCCCCCCCCCCCCACACACACACACACACATGTTCTCTCTCTCTCTGTGTTTTCTCTCTCTCACCCACTCTCTCTCTCTCTCTCTCTCTCTCTCTCTCTCTCTCTCTCTCTCTCTCTCTCTCTCTCTCTTATTAAAATGCAGACTGTAAATCTACACAGCATGGACTCATAGAAAAGGGTCTGTAGCTCTTAGGAATTAGTTCCATATGGTTGTTTCTCGAACAATTACACAGAGACAAGATTGCTGATGAAATCCAGGATGATTGGGTTCTCGATTGCATTATTGTATATGCAGTATATCCCAGTCCCCCCCCCCCCCCCCCCCCCCGCTAAGATGTACAATTCTTTCAGAACGATCATCAAGATGGATCTACAGGTGAGTATGTGCATCTCTCTCTCTCTCTCTCTCTCTCTCTCTCTCTATATATATATATATATATATATATATATATATATACTTTTTTAGATCTGTCTGTCTTGCTTTCAGTATATAGCCACAACCTCTAGCAGTCCCTGTCAGTATTCAGTCAGGCAACAGTGTGCTTAGGTCTTGTGTCAGAATGAACATGTGTCACCACAACCGTCCCTCTCGTCCTCATTCAGTGTCACATAGGACTCAGATTATGGCTGATTGCTTGCTTCTGATACACAAACGTTAAATGTGACCTAGTCAGATCCCCAGCACACACAAGACGAGGCCTCATCGTGCAAACCTGTTACCTCTCTCTACCTGACACAGACTGAAAGTGACAGAGACTGACACAGACACAAACTTACAGACAAGACACTAACATAGACGTAGACTGACCCACTGACATAGACATAGACTGACACAGACTGACAGAGACAGTGACAGGGACTGACCAAGACACAGACTGACATAAACACAGACTGACCCAGACTGAGACTGACCTAGACTGACACTGCCCCTGACACAGACACAGACGTAAACAGACACAGACTTAAACAGACTGACACTGACAAAGACTGACACAGACATACACTGACAGAGAATGACACAGATACTGACACAGACTGACACACACAGAATGACACAGATTGACACAGACACAGACTAACAGAGACTGACACAGACACAGACTGACAGACACAGGCCGACTAACAGTGACTGACAGACACAGACTGACACAGACTAACATAAACTGACACTGACACAGACTGAGAGAGACACAGACAGACAGAGACACAGACAGACAGACTAATAGAGACACAGAAAGACAGACAGACTGACTGAATCAAAGTCAATGTCAGTTCTGTTTGTTTTGTTGTCAAACCGTATGTACAGGTGATACACAGGATTTGAAATTGCTCTATCTAGCTGTTTAGCTATCTGTCTGTCTGTCTGTCTGTCTGTCTGTCTATCTTTTTTTTTCTTTAAAGAAAGCACATAAAAGCATCACCATTATACCAACAACATGTTTGACTGGGCAGTATGACAACTTTGAAGGCATTGTTCTCAGTTTCAGTGTTTGCGAAGTTACTGCACTTTGCCTTTGTAGGGTAGTGTAGCCCTGTGAGGATCCTCCATTGTGGAGGGTTAAACAGTATGTGTGGCATCCTGGGGGCATGGCTTATCCATTCACCTTGGGTGTACCAAGATGGCAGACATCAGTTGAGATGGTAAATAGGCAGAGCAAGATACGGCATGGTATTTCAGGTCTATGGGAGCAAAGTGTGGATAAGTTCTGGGCTGCAAGCCAAGGTGTGTCAGTAACGTATGACTGACATTTCTATGCCTCGTGGCCTCATAGTTGGTCCTCGGGCGGGGGGGTACTGCATCTGCATAAAGGGGGATTTGTGCTCCCCACCCTCATGTGATCATGGTTCCTGGAAATGCCTCGTTATGACGAATCTTGGGAATATCTACTATCTTTGCTTTAACCAATGACTGTCTAGTTTCATTGGCTCCAACTGGCTGACATGGAATGTTGACACCCCCTGGACAGAGCTCATCAGTGGCTCATTGTCAGTTATGTAAAGTGTTGGGGACAGGGACGTGTTGGGCTGAACTACCAGAACTGGCAGAACCTCATGACTCCAAGTAGCTGAAGAGCAGTGAGTCGTACCACAAGTCATTAGCAGTGCTTTTACACTAAGCAACCCATGGAGGAAGCACTCTACATCCCATGTTTTGTGTTATCCATTTTCTAATGGATTGTTGCCATTTGGGCAAATAGGATGTTGAGTTGTTTTGAGAGAGCTGCAAATTCAGCTGCAAATCATGGCTCAAAGGTTCTTCTGGGAAGGAAGCCTTAGAGTGCAATGGTATATCATTTTACATACTGCATATGAACTATGGCATATGCTTTATTTTATCCCAATCTAAAACATACTAGCATTAAGTGGAACATTGCAATGAATTATTGTCAATTAATTATTTAATGGCATAAAATGTAGAAATAGCCGCTTTTCATTGAATCAAAGTCTTATCTTTTAAAAGAAGATAAAAGCACATACATCACTGTCTCTCGCTCTCTTAGTCTTTCTCACACTCTCTCTGTCTTTCTCACACACACACACATGCACACACACACACACAGGAACAAGAGCGCGCACACGCACAGGAACAAGAACATACACACACACACACACACAGAAACAAAGACACACACACAGACAAATACACATGCTCTTGACTCCTGGCTTTGTCTTTCAGCATGGGCGAGCACTGCCTTTTAGACTCACTGCACTGATTCAGAGCGGAACAGTGACCAAGGTGGCTGCCCATTGTTGCATTGGCAGCCCTTGTAATTACTTCCTGTCCTGCCTGGCTATTCTACCGACGCACAGCACATACAAGGCACTAAACGCCTCCTATTGTAGACGAGAACAATCAACTGAGTGAGGTCCGTCTGCCCGCCCGGCCGGCCGGCGGGAAAAGGTCAGCGTCTTTTTCTTGATGGCTTCAAGAGTGCCAGTCGGGGGGATGCTCTCTCATTAACCCGTGGGCTTTTCAAAGCACTTTAGTGTCAGAGAGTATAGGGAACATACAGTACAGTACAGCACGCTGGGTACCAGGGCCTTTTCAGGAGTGAAGTGCTCTTTAGGATGAAGACAAAGCTTAGGGGTTAGTTAGCCAACCAGCCATAAAGGCGTACAGAATGATTACGTAGTGCAGCCAGTTTGAACAAGAATGAATTAATAAATAAATAATACAGAGCACTGCTTTTGTTCTCAAGTGCAATGCAGGAACACAGACCATGTGATACCAATATGGCATTAGGAGGAAGGAGGTAGTGTGGAGGTGTGTGTGTATGTGTGTGTGTGTGTGTGTGTGTGTGCGTGTGTGTGTCCATTTGTCCATGTGTGTGTGTGTGCCTATGCATGTGTGTATGTGCGTGCATGTGTGTGTGTGTGTGTGTGTGTGTAAGTGTGTGTGTATGTGTGTGAGAGAGAGAGACTCCAGAACATTTGCTGTGTGAATTTGAGCATTTAAATGATTGTTTTCTGTGGTGTCTATGAGAGACATTGAGCTAAGGCTCCTTATCAAAGTCTATCACCTCTTTCCAATCAGTGGAGTTGAGTCTGATTAACGTGAAAACATACCCTCAAGTCATCGTTTCTGAAAAGGCTTCATCGCACATGCTCATTTCACACATTTAAAAAAAAACACTTCTGTTGGGAGATTGTCTGACATGCATAAAAGGATCCATACAAACGACGAGTTACTGTAAAAGGCGGTGATACATTTGTTAACGACTGGAACATTTATGTATTGATAACATTTTTTTAAAAAAAGTTCTAAGGCATCTTTAATGAGACAGCTGAACTTTCACATGGCGTTTGCAGTGAAATACTTTTTTTTTTTTCACTCTGAGACTGACATTGGAAAGGTGTGCCCGGTGCATTTGTGATAAATACAACATTCAGGCTGAATATGATTTCAGAAATAGCATCAGGTTTGTGCTGCTGTTTTTATTTTTTATTGATTTCTACAGTCAACAGTTAGGGCTTTTTTGGAGAGGGAGAGGGACAGAGAGGCTGTGAGGTACGATCTTGACTTCCCCTCAGTAAAACCTTGGGATTTAATCCAAATGGAGACCTGGGAGATCTACAATCAAAACTGTAAAAAAAAAAAACTGCTGTCAGAGTGTGTGGTCTCACTTCCCCCTATGGTAGACATGGGGAACTGCAGGTTGTGACGCTGACCATAAGAGAGATCAAACAAATCACACACAAAAAAAAATTAATAAGGTAGGTGTATGCCCTGAGGCAAAATTACAATCTCTGCCTTGAATACATAACAAAAGTTTAAAAAAAAAATGCCCTGGGATGTAAAGCAGTAGGTGGATCCCATAGGAGAGAACTGAAGGTAGGGCTGTATTTATTTGAGCGATTGCATTCAAAATGGCTAACTCCATCAACATTCTAGTCTCTACAATCTTTTGCACATTCACACCCTCACATTGTGAAAAATAAGCAGTGCCACCCGGACATCTGTAGAGACATATACATACACTGCCACACACACATACTACATGAACACATACACTGACACACACACACACACACACACACACACACATGCACGAGTGCATACAGATGCACACGCGCCCAAACACACACTCACACACACACATACACTGACACACACACACACACATGCACGAGTGCATACAGATGCACACACGCCCAAACACACACACACACACACACACACACACACGCACACACACACAGCTCGTGGTAATGAGCCCGTATGGCACGGTGAGACCTGGAGTAAGTAACACAAAAAGTGATGTACTTGTCTGGACCAATGAGAGGCCTCGTTTGGAACTGTCACGAGCCAGCTCTTGATTTATGAGTGTTTTCCCCCTCCCCTGTACCAGAGTAGGCACAGAGCAATAAACAAAACCGCACGCACCAAACACACAATCACAGACTCAAGATGACACCCATAATCCATAGACCTTATTTACGCTTTTCATCATTTCCCTGTTTTTCATTATGTAGAGAGAGAGAGAGAGAGAGAGAGAGA
>CM059274.1:19121916-19124416 GCA_030347295.1 Setipinna tenuifilis | reverse complement strand
TCGCTTTGAATAAAAGCGTCTGCTAGGCATAATGTAATGTAATGTAAACAGTAAGACAAATTACTGTATGAGGTTTTTAGGCTCAGTGATGTTTGCTTAAAAATACCACTGGGGAATGGTAGACTCATGTTATTGTATGGTTGATTGAGTTCAGCTCCTTGTTTTCATTATTACATTAGCAAGCTATAATGACTGGGTCACAATTACTCAGAAGAAGGCTAGACTAGAAACGATATAAGCACCCTTAAAAGCAAAGTGATAACCCACCTCAAGTAAATTTTGTGTTTCTGTCTGTTTTATGTATATAACAAAAAAATATGTCAAAAGTGTCTAACTGATAGATTTTCTAGATAATATCTCATACGGATAATGATTCTCAGTAAACTTTTATTTTCATTTGTTTCATGTTACTGTGAATAAATTCTGAAAACAGCAAAGCATTTCTGACTTCTGTTTTTTTTTTTTTTTTTTACAACAAACTATCAGATAGCTGACACGGTGTCTTCAGCGCTGAACTTTGCTTCAAGGGCTTCATCTGCAGTACCACTGGCTGCGTCTGGGTGGTGGCATGGGTGATGGCAGGGGTTGTAGCATGGGCGATGGCAGGGGTTGTAGCATGGGCGATGGCAGGGGTTGTGCCAGTGGTGATATGAGGGCCTGCAGGGCCTATGCTAATGGACATGAGAGGAAAGACAGGACTAAAATGAGTGTACTGTATACAGATAAAACAACCACTGACAAAAAAAAACAGCTCAATCCTAGATCAAGGACAATGTTAGTTAAACCAGAAGAAAAGGATAAGGTATGACGATATTTGTATACAACATTATTATTATTATTATTATTATTATTATTATTTTATTTATTTATTTATTTATTTATTTATTTATTTATTTATTCTTATTAATTATTATTATTATTATGCCATATTTACATAATGGCGACGTGGCCTGCAGCACTCCTCAGCCTGTATAGTTGAAAGAAGATGAGAAGATGAGATTATGGGGAGAGTGTTCAGATGTATTACACAAATACAAAACTGCTAACATGACTTTGACTGTGTTTCTATACTCCAGAAGCTAGAGGAGTGGGATTGAAGGATATTTACCTGTGCTGTATAATCAAATACAGTAAGTAATATCTTGGAGGCATTGTGGCACAGTTGGCTAAGGCCCCTGTACCAAATATCTGTACCTATCCCAGTTCAAATCTGACCCATGGTCATTTTCTGAGCCCACCCTATCTCTCTCCCACTCGTTTCCTATCTCTCTCTGTCTCACAATGTCCTATCGTTAAAGGCGAAAAGCCCCCCCCAAAAAATTACAAAAATAAATGTAACAACAATGTCTACTTACCTCTGCTTCTCCGTTCAACCCTACACAAAATAATGTGACGTTAAGTTAGAATATGGGACAACAAATATGATGCTTGGTTAAAACATATGTTTCATTAAAAGTACACACAAAGATCTTCGAAAATAAAAATATATAACACCAACCTAATATCAAAGTAGAAAACAAATCTTGATGATTGGTGATTGAATATATTACTGATTGACTTAACTGGTAATTGGAATATACGTAACTATTCGGTTAAACTTTATTTTACAGTCCATGTTACATTGTATCTACATCGTGAAATACAGTGTTACAAAGTTTGTAACAATATGTAACATTATGTACTTACACTCCTAATAGTATGACAATATAATAATATATTGCAATCACATTACATGTTGATACATTTAGATGCACTGTACTGTAAAAGGATCCAAAAAATAAAGTGCTACCGATGATTCTCCTAATTACATCCAGGCTTGGGGAGTAACGGAATACATGTAACGGCGTTAAGTAAAAGGATACAAAAAAAAGTAACTGTATTCCCCTACAGTTACAAAAAATGAAGGCGTACTCAGATTACAGGTACATTTAGTGAAAATTGGGATTATTTAGCAGGATTACAATTTGAAAACATTTTACGTTATTTATTTCTTTTTTATTTCAAACTGGAGATGGAGGGGAAGCGACAAACTATCCTACAGACATGCATGCGCGCGCAGTTACACAACGGGCGAAATCGGGACTGACTCAGTAAAGACCGTCTCTGGTTCACTTCACTTGAACTTCACGTCGTCGTCCGGCAGCATTGGCATGACTTCAACCAAGAACGCATTTAATGGGTGGAAATTTCGACATCACTTTATTTTTAAAGAAGCAGTAATCCGAAAGTAATCAAGTTACATTACTTTAATATTATGGTTCTTGGATTACGTTACTGAATACATATTTTATGGGGTAACTAGTAACTTTACCAGAATACATTTCTAAAGTAACCCTCCCAACCCTGATTACATCTAAACCTTTTACATCTTTTTGCGTAATCTGCGTATAGAAATGGTCATTTGCTTAACACTTACCATCCAGCTGCACAAGCAGCACCACTGCAACCAACACTGTCACACGGATCAAGCCAGACATGGTCTTCGCTTACAATCAGTCCT
>CM059274.1:19064416-19114416 GCA_030347295.1 Setipinna tenuifilis | reverse complement strand
TGTTTTCTCTCTAATCTGTGGGAATTCATCACTTTCTGTTCCCCAAAGCGGAAGCCTTCATGTTGAAGCTCTGGGTTGCATTGCTGTGCTGTGTTGACAGTGCAGGTTTCTATAGATATACAGTTTAGCTTAGTCCTTTCTTTTTTTTCTTTTATTTCTTTTTCTTGTTTCATCTTAAGGGCCCTGATGAACCTAGCCTGGCTATAAGCCTGCCTACGCACTTCCACTTGATTGGCATGTCCCCTACAGTGGTAGTCTGGGTTTGCTTCCATTGATGTGGTTGACTGCTGTCAGATCTTTACCAGACTAATCAGTGAACAGAGGGAGTGTTGATGTCGAGCAATGATGTCGACCTTGTGCGACCTACATTGAAATTGTCTGAATTGACTGGGAATGTGATCGGGGATAACTGGCAATAATTGACTGGGAATGGGGTCAAGGGATATGGTAGCAAAGGTAGCCAGACTCAAATGTAGGTCCCCAACTAGACCTGCACATGGCTGGGAGGCTCCTGCTTGCTGTCTCTCCACTGTACAACTCTATGACCTCATGTAATCAGTGGCACACCACTCTACAGTGTGTTGCTGATTACTTTTAAGAGGAAAGTTCATTTATTACCACCCTCAGTTAATGATTGACAGCAACACAGAGAGCACACAATGTCCTTGCTGCTAATGAATAAAATGTTAATAATAATAACACTGTTAAAAGGAAAATACAAGTGTGATCCATCTTTTCCAAGCTTGAACCTTTTTGATACGCACCACCAACAGAACAAAGCTGTGTTTGAGAAAGATAAAAAAGACAGCACCACGGAGCAGACACTGAAATGCATAGGGGTCATAAAGGCCTGGGCTGTAATGGAAACCAACACAGGAGAGACTAAAGGGTGCTGATAAGCTCTGAAATGAATAATAATTAGCATCACAAACTGCTGTCTTGCATCATGTCCTGCCTCTACATTTTATGGCATGATAGAAAAAAAAGAGGTCAGGATCTTGACTCTAAACTTTGTGCCGCACTGAAAGTGAGGCAGACCAACAGTGTCTCTCAACAGGTTAGCGTGGCTGTCGATAGACCCCAGCCAGAACTCAGCACAGGTACGTATGGGACATAGCCATTACTACCACCTCTCCTTTTAACACCACAGCTCGCATTACTAATCATCCTGCTGATGCCATGTAGCATACGGTACAAGGCATTCAGTTAAAGAAATGATATCTGTTTTTAGTGTTACTCATTTGTGTCCATTCTAATTTATTAGCAAACTGTTAATAACATTATCATTATTATCCTTATTGGGTTACATGTTATTCTGCATTCTGCCCTGGTACAGTGTATCTACATCATAAAGTACAGTGTAACAAAGTGTGTAACAACATGTTGCTTATGTATTTAAACTGTATCATAGGGTTACGGTAAGTCTTAAGATTTAGGGGTTAGTGTACATGCTGTTACATGCAGATAGCAAATAAAGTGTTAACCATTACTGTTGTTAGGGTTAGGGTTAGGGTTATTTTTTATTATTGTTGTTGTAGTTGTTGTTAGCATTGTAGTTGTTTTCTTCTGTAATTACATGTTAGTATACAAGAAGTTCAGTAGACTAAACAATATGTGTTTTTTGTTCACAATCGATTTTTGGGCCTAAAGAAACAGTTAATTCAGTAATTAAACCATGGATTAAGACATTCAAACGTCCTACACAAATAATTAATTACAGTGTTTTACAAATAGTCATGTGTAGGTATGTGTATTCTGTGTGTCTTCATTATAGAATTGTAAAAACAGCCAAAAAAAGAATGAAAAAGAAAACACCTGTAAAAAAAATATCTGAACCTTAGCCATAACTCAGGGAAATGAGTTAAAGTCATGGTCATTACAGGGGTACATCATTATATTACATGTTACTCATTTTCACAAATACACCTATTGCGCATAGTGATAACTATAAGTGATAGTATCTAATTGTTTCATTCCAGCGTTGCATTGGTATATTGAAGTATTTTACTATAATAAGGTAATCATGAGCATTTATCTCAACTTTTTCTTTCTGTAGGATGTTGAAGTTGCTTGTTTTGCTGATCTTGACCATCGCTGGTAAGAAAACCCTTAATATCTACAGCAGCAGAACTTTCCATTAAGCCTATTAATTATCTGTGAAATCTTGAACACTGAGTACCCAATCTTCGCACCTTGGATCCTTGTCTCCTGCCCCAGTTATATCACAGCATTGCTACATAGAGGCCAAAGTCTACTCCAAACAAACATATCTCTGTACAGGACCTCATTTCTCATATCTTTACATGTCATCATTACATTATAAAATGGCTCCTTCAGTTCACAGTTCTGGGCCTCTGCGAAACTCTCTAATAAAATTTCTTTGGGTCCACTGTATTTTATTGTCCCTGTATATACTGTATATACATCATGGAGTACAGTGTAACAAAGCATGTAACCACATGTAACATTATGTACTTACACTACAGACAAAAATGTGTTACCAGTTATTTGCTTAAAATATTAATGGGTAACACTTTATTTTAAGGTGCCTACATAAGAGTGACATGAGCATGTTATAAACATGACATGACACATGTTGTAAACATTAATGGTACTTCATTCATGTTTATGACTGTTGTTATTAAGTGTCATTGACAGTGTTTTGTAATGTTGATATTTTTGGGATGCAGACATTGCAAAAAAGTCCAATGACACTTCATCAACATGAATGAAAGTGTCATTAATGTTCATGATATGTGTCATTTCATGTTTACAAAGGGCTCATGTCACCTTTATGTAGACACCTTCAAATAAAGTGTAACCTATTTATTAATGCACTTTCCTCACTGTTCCCCCAGGTCACAATGCTCTTCCCTTGAGGAGGGCTGGCAGAGGTGACCTGGTGAAAGCAGGAAGGCATGTGCCCCTGCACAGACCAATGAGGATGGCCAGCCCACCAGAGGAGCATGTGGTTCGAGGTGTTCCTGTACTGAACTACGGACAACACTACAAGCCTGTCCAGACAGTCAGCAAACAGGACCAGGTTCTAAGAGCAGAACCTGTAGAGAACCGCAGACAGGGAACAGAACCTTCCCGTCGTTTCCTGGTGGACCTGAACACAGGCCTGCTGAAGGACTACGTCGGAGAGATGAGCAGGAGACCATCAGGCTGTAAGTGTGTGTGTGTGTGTGTGTGTGTGTGTGTGTTAGTCTACACTAAATTGATGGTCCTTCAGACATGTTTAAAATGTTTCTGTTCATTTCAGATCAGATCAGGTCAAGCATATTTCCTGGCAATGTCCTCCTTACAGTGCCATGTTGCAAAGAATCTGAGTTGGGTCTGTATATCTCCCTCTGTCTCCAGTCTACGTGCCCCCCTCCATGGATGGCTTCAGGCAGGGCACTGAGAACTCCCACGCCACCCTGGTGGACCCCAGGACAGGCCTGCTGCTGCAGCCCGTCTCAGAGATGCAGAGGGGACACATTGCAAGTGAGGGTCATCTTTAGTTAGCAGATGTTACAGACCAGTCTGTAATCATGTGGACATGATATTACAATGGCTCACACTGGGCCACAGGACTCAGGAGAATAGAACAATATTACATGGAGAGATTCATACCAGACTTTAACTATTAGCATTATTACTGTGGTGGTGGTGGTGGTAGTAGTAGTAGTAGTAGTAGTAGTAGTAGTAGTAGTAGTAGTAGTAGTAGTAGTAGTAGTAGTTGTTGTTGTTGTTGTTGTTGTTGTTGTTGTTGTAGTAATTTTTGTATTATTATTATTATTGTTGTTGTTGTTGTTGTTGTTGTTTTCGTAGTACTACTACTAGTAGTAGTAGTAGTAGTAGCAGTAATATTATTAGTAGTAGTAGTGTTAACATTAGTATTACTATACAAACTATTCAAAGCCACACATCATTTTTTGGGACATAGTCTCATTTCCCAATTCCCTGTTCAGAGTTAAAAAGCTTTACTACTGAGTTTTATTATCTTTTATTGGTCCAATCTGATTTATGCTAAGCTAACAGCTGAAGTGCCACTGCCAGATTCAGAGAACCTACTGCCAAATTTGGCTGAATAGCTTCCAAAACTCAACCATTTAACTCTAAGGTAGTTGTAACAGTAGCCTATTTTCCAAAAAAGTGGGACTTTTAAAAAAAATCAAATTCAAGTTAGTATGAAAGAGAAATACATAGAGAGATAAGACCTTATGGACCTGTGCAACCCTCAACACTTTCCCTGTTTTTACTCTGTCCCTGTGTGTGTGTATGTGTGCCCGGGGTGGTTAAATTGGCCTTTGTAAGGATGGGGAGCCCTTCTTTACCCATGGTGGTCAATATCTAATTGTATTATATCACTATAATACTGTAGCACAGAGAGCTCAGCTCCCGGCTGGCTGTATTGCTGAGGTGAGGAGGCGGATCTGAGCTCCAGAGGTCTCTGGCCCAATTTAAACTCTGTGTGCCCCTTCTCTGAAGCAGAGGGAGAGGTGGTGGCCATTCCTCTCGTCCGTGGCGGATGGGTGAGGGAGGCTCTTGGCCAAGACCTCGACATAAACAAACAGGACCAGGTCCGAACAGTGGAACCTGCAGAGAACCGCAGACAGGGAACAGAACCGTCCCGCCGTTTCCTGGTGGACCTGAACACAGGCCTGCTGAAGGACTACGTCGGAGAGATGAGCAGGAGACAGTCAGGCTGTAAGTGTGTGTGTGTGTGTGTGTGTGTGTGTGTGTGTGTGTGTGTGTGTGTGTATGTGTGTGTGTGTGTTTGCTTGTGTGTAACATAAAGAATGTGTTTTTAAATAGGTCTTACTTATTTATAGTGAAGCCCCTTTGCAGACAAGCAAACATTCAGTATTGACGTCTGTCAACTATCATGAAAAACAATTGACAATTATGCCTTTCATAGTTCTGTATCCGAACTTTCCTAATGCCGTCTGTCTCTCTCCAGTCTATGTGCCCCCCTCCATGGATGGCTTCAGGCAGGGCACTGAGAACTCCCACGCCACCCTGGTGGACCCCAGGACAGGCCTGCTGCTGCAGCCCGTCTCAGAGATGCAGAGGGGACACGTGGAAGGTGTGTGTGTGTGTGGGGGGGGGGGGGGGTGTTTGTTTGTTTGCAGAATAATTCTTTAGAATACTTTACAAAAGTGTGTTTGTTTTTTATTCTGTTGTCTTCTTCTTTGGCTTTAAAGGAAAACAATAGTCTATATTCTTACTGGTAACTATGGCAAACCTTTTAGTAGTAACAGAGCCATCTGAAATGTTTATTAAAAGCCTTTAAAGCATATTATAGCTTTGAAAAGTTCATATATTTATCTGTATATGTCCCATGTAAAAATATGCAGAATGCACAAGCCGTATATTTTTAATACAGTTTCTAAAACATTTGAGTTCTGGACATCCAAAGAGGGTCTGTTATTGAAGGGCTGTCTGGATGGGTGTTTGTTATTCCAGTTACTCAGGTGAGTGAGGACAGTGTGGAGAGCCAGAGACAGGACACAGAGCGGGTCCGGACAGTGGAACCTGCAGAGAACCGCAGGCAGGGAACAGAACCGTCCCGTCGTTTCCTGGTGGACCTGAACACAGGCCTGCTGAAGGACTACGTCGGAGAGATGAGCAGGAGACCATCAGGCTGTAAGCGTGTGTGTGTGTGTGCGTACATGTGTGTGGTGTGTGTGTGTGTGTGTGTGTGTGTGTGTGTGAGAGAGAGAGAGAGAGAGAGAGAGAGAGAGAGAGAGAGAGAGAGAGAGAGAATATGTCTGTGTGTGTGTGTGTGTGTGTGTGTGGGTGGGTGGGTGTGGGTGTGGGCAGCTGTGTGCATATCATACCAATGTAGATATGTGTGATTGGACAACTGTCCACTCACAACTTATTGCATATATCTGCTATTTTAGTCTAGCAAATGTCCTCCTGTGTTGTGTGCATGTCACCCTGATCATCGGTGTTGTTCTTCTCCTGTCTCCAGTCTACGTGCCCCCCTCCATGGATGGCTTCAGGCAGGGCACTGAGAACTCCCACGCCACCCTGGTGGACCCCAGGACAGGCCTGCTGCTGCAGCCCGTCTCAGAGATGCAGAGGGGACACGTGGAAGGTGTGTGTCTGTGTGTGTGTGTGTGTGTGTGTGTGTGTGTGTGTGTGTGTGTGTGGGTGGGGGTCATTTACCTGGTATTTACAGGCATAGTCTTTATTCTCACTGGTGACTGACCACAGTTCCTAGTATAGAGCCATAAAATATGAAATTTAATAAAAGTCAGTTTGAAAAACAAAGCTAAGTTCAGTTATTTGTCAGTGTATTTCCCTTGTACACAAAATATATACATAAACCACCATGATTTTTTAATGTTTTCTTATTCCAGTTACCCAGGTGAGTGAGGACAGTGTGGAGAGCCAGAGACAGGACACAGAGCGGGTCCGGACAGTGGAACCTGCAGAGAACCGCAGACAGGGAACAGAACCGTCCCGCCGTTTCCTGGTGGATCTGAACACAGGCCTGCTGAAGGACTACGTCGGAGAGATGAGCAGGAGACAGTCAGGCTGTAAGAGTGTGTGCGTGTGTGTGTGTGTGTGTGTGTGTGTGTGTGTGTGTGTGTTTGTGCGTGTGTGTATATGTGTGTGTGTGTGTGTGTGTGTGCGTGCACGCCTGTGTGCATATCATATTCATGTAGATGTTTGTGATTGGACAACTGTCCACTCACAACTTATTGCATATATCTGCTATTTAAGTCTAGCAAATGTCCTCCTGTGTTGTGTGCATGTCACCCTGATCATCGGTGTTGTTCTTCTCCTGTCTCCAGTCTACGTGCCCCCCTCCATGGATGGCTTCAGGCAGGGCACTGAGAACTCCCACGCCACCCTGGTGGACCCCAGGACAGGCCTGCTGCTGCAGCCCGTCTCAGAGATGCAGAGGGGACACATTGCAGGTAAGGGGGCACAGCTTCAATAAACACAGCTGTGTAATTTGTGTAATGTGGTTTTTTTGCATACATTGCCATTACCATTGCCATGTTAATGCAGTATTCAAATGTGTAAGTGGTGCTTATAATTCTCAGTAGTAATTCAGTAGTATACAGACACACAGACAGACGATAGACATACACATGCACACACACACACACACACACACACACACACACACACATTCTATATTCTTGGCTAAACTATAAGACTTATTCTATTATTTTGTTACTGTAGCCCCTATGTCTCCTGTCTTGGACGAGTTCAAGCATGGTATTGAATACTCCCATTTTCAAATGGAAGATGGCAGGCAGAATGAAATTGTGGAACCAGCCGGCGAGACCGTGAGAGGTGAGAGATTTCTCCAAAAAATTGAACAATGTAATTTTCCATTGTGGAAAATGGGATAAAGTCTTTCATTGCTATATTGTAGATGAATGTTTATATATTTGTTATTAAGGTAATCCTAAAATTGGTGTTGAGCTGAACATAAAGACAATAATCATTAAAAACACAAGCATCTCTAAGAACCAATTCATGCCATTATACAGCCAGAGCAACAGTGCTGCCCATATACTGTATATATATATACATACATACATATATATACATACATACATATATATATATATATAGGGTTATCTATATCTATAGTGTTACCTAAACTATAACACTTGTCTATAAGACTTATTCTTTTTTTTTTTTTTTTTGCTGTAGACGCTATGCCTCCTGTCTTGGACGAGTTCAAGCATGGTATTGAATATTCCCATTTTCAAATGGAAGATGACAGGCAGAATGAAATTGTAGAGCCAGTTGACGAGACTGTGAGAGGTGAGAGTGTGTTGAGTCCACAAATTTACCTGAAAATTGAACAATGTCATTTTACATTATGGAAAATGGAATGAAGCCTTTAATTGTTATATTGTACATAAATGCTTGTATATTTGTTATTAAGGTAATCCTAAAATTGATGTGGAGCTGGACATAAAGACATAATCATTAAAAAGACAATCATCTCTGTAACAGTAAAAGCCAATCCATTTATGCCACTATATAGCAGAAGTCTTTAACCCAACAAACTGACAACATTGGATAATAAAATAAATAATAAATTAAATTACAATGCTATATAGACATACATCAGGACTTTCACTATTAATCTCAACCAATCACCACACTAATGCTCCAGTGTCAATATTAGATAATACATTGCTGACCTGCCTCTCTAACAGTCTCTTCTAATATTGCAGATGAGTTCAGCCATGGCCTTGAGTACTCCCATTTCAATCTGGTGAATGGCGTTGTGGACACAGATGCAAAGGCAGAGGAAGGTGAGTCATGTATGTCACAGGTGTAGATGTGGCTACCTGCTGAAGTGGTGGCGTTCTGTGTACACTGCGGCGAGAGCTTGGATATTCTCTAAATACTTGTCTAATGTTTTGTGTCCTAGCTTTGTGGTTGAGGGAGACACTTCCCATTGGTGTGACATGCTCAGGTGAGATTATCGATGGAATGTGTTACCAGTTCAATCCAACTCCTATGACATTCAGTCAAGCAGAGGTGAGATTTCTCTCTCTCTCTCTCTCTCTCTCTCTCTCTCTCTCTCTCTCTCTCTCTCTCTCTCTCTCTCTCTCTCTCACACACACACACACACACATGCATGCACGCATGCAAACACACACCCCCACACAAAGCTTATTAACACTTAATTTTAGCACTAAGGTATACTGATTTGATTCTTCTCTTATTGCCACACACACACAATACAAAAAATACATGCATGCATTCACACTCATATAGGCCTGCCTATGCACACACTCACACATACATGCATATACAAGCACAGACACACACACTTTTAGGATAACACACACAGCCATAAAACAAACACATGGACATTAAACTCTACTGAATAGTTTTGTGTTGGCTGCAGTCTTTCTGCCAGGATCGCTACGCTGAGGGCCACATTGCTGCAGTGACCAGTGCAGACTTGCACTCACGCCTCGTCTCCATGGTGACCATAGCCAATAACGGCCCTGCACTTACCTGGGTGGGAGGAGTCAAAAAGGTTAGTACTCCACTTTCTGACCCTGCTCAGTTAAAGATGTTCCATATAAAACTGTAACCAAGCCAACAACTAAATTCTATGATACGAGCCTGCTGACATGATTTTGGTCAGTCTGAGTACCACCAAGCAAGTGTTCTTCAGCATCAACATTAACAGACAAAATTCTTCCTCTCGCTCTATTTCTGTGTGTGTACGTGTGTGTGTGTGTGTGTGTGTGTGTGTGTGTGTGTGTGTGTGTGTGTGTGTGTGTGGTTTGTAGGGTCAGCAGTATGAGTGGCTAGATGGCTCTGCCTGGGCCTACACAGACTGGATGCCTGGCCATCCCAACATGCAGAGAGGCAGGGTCACATGTGTGGAGATGTTCAGAGCAGGTGAGATAACCATCCCCTCTGCCCTGTCCATTTGTTTATGCAAAAGCCCATGTTCCAGAAAAACACATAAAGCCAAGTACACCAAGTTAGTGCTGTAGCCATGTGAATGTAGTCAAAGCACAGGCCTCTCATGAAACTATGTGGTGGAAACTAAACAAAGAAATCAAATTACCTTTAATTTTCTGTCTGTCTGTCATGTGTCGTTTTCACTCTTCCCCTTCATCTGTGTGTCTCTACCCCTCACAGAGGAGAGCTGGTGGACATCTGTGGACTGCAACCTGAAGAGGGCTTCCATTTGCTCTTTCCCCATGGCTGCATGAGGGACCATCTAGCATCTCAATGCTTTGGATCAACTGATAACATGACTTGGTTAAATGTGACACTTCTAAAAATAAACATTTGGTGATATAAAAGTTTCAATTATTGTGACTACATAAGGCAAGACAATAAAGGGTTAATGGATAAAAACAGTTAATACTAATTGGTCAAGATAAAAGGAACATAAGAAGAGAAAATGTTAAATGGGTAAATACATGTGTGAGGATGTGCATTAAAATGGACAAAATAACATCAAAATGCTTTAAATCAGCACATAAACATGACATCCAGTTCTTATTGCTGATTGCAATTGTTATGATAAGAGGCATTATCACTTTTAAACTATGTCACAACTGCAGAAGCATTTCTCAGTGGCTAATAAAGATGCTTGATAAGATCGACGTCTTTGATGATTATTTAACCTGCACTTGCTAAAGGAGATGCCATTTTGTGGCACTTCTATCATTCAATATGCATGTCATAAAACAGTCATAAAGGACTAAGGTAACAAACATTTAGTTTTTCCATGTTAAGTGGGTATTTGTACTTTTTTGAGAGAACACAAGAAAAAACTATTGAAGACAAAGGAATTAGCAGACAACATACAGCTAGTTTTGTTTTATTGTATTACTAATGGTAACCTAGAGTGTTTGGCAATATACGAAAGTACAGAATGTTCCTGTTAATAACTTTGCCTGACACAAACAAAACTGAACAAAGACAATCTATAAAACTCCTACGCAACTATGCAAGGCAATCAAGCTCTATTCACTATCTATGGCCTTCCACATTTGTCCTGTGAGCCAGTAAAGATCATAAACAGCCCAAAGCTGCAGAAGTGAGCAAGCGAAATTGCCTGGATAAGAGAAAATGGCTCTGTGCATGCCATGCCTTCTGTCTGACAGGCCTGAACTTTGGAGCCTTCTGCAAAGGCTTTCTCTAGTTAACCTTTGAGTTCTATGTACAAATGGACTCTACAGTCATAAATACATAAAGGCAGAAGTTATGATAATGTCTCACACATTAAGATCAATAGCTATCGTTATTGTGTTCAGACAACTGCATTTAAATAATAAACATGAATTTTATAAAAACAGGAAAATGTATAATGTCAACAAGTTACATTTTGTACAAACAAGTACAAAAGTACAGTGCTGTCCAAAAGTATTGGCACCCCTGCAATTCTGTCAGATAATGCTCAATTTCTCCCAGAAAATGATTGCAATTACAAATGCATTGGTAGTAATATCTTAATTTATTTTGCTTGCAATGAAAAAAACACAAAAGAGAATAAAAAAGATTACATCAATTATCATTTTACACAAAGCTCCAAAAATGGGCCGGACAAAAGTATTGGCACCCTCAGCCTAATACTTGGTAGCACAACCTTTAGACAAAATAACTGCTAACAACCGCTTCCGGTATCCATCAATGAGTTTCTTACAATGCTCTGCTGGAATTTTAGACCATTCTTCTTTGGCAAACTGCTCCAGGTCCCTGAGATTTGAAGGGTGCCTTCTCCAAACTGCCATTCTCTGTGCATCTCTCCACATGTGTTCTATGGGATTCAGGTCTGGACATTGCTGGCCACTTTAGAAGTCTCCAGTGCTTTCTCTCAAACCATTTTCTAGTGCTTTTTGAAGTGTGTTTTGGGTCATTGTCCTGCTGGAAGACCCATGACCTCTGAGGGAGACCCAGCTTTCTCACACTGGGCCCTACATTACGCTGCAAAATTTGTTGGTAGTCTTCAGACTTCATAATTCCATGCACACGGTCAAGCAGTCCAGTGCCAGAGGCAGCAAAGCAACCCCAAAACATCAGGGAACCTCCGCCATGTTTGACTGTGGGGACCGTGTTCTTTTCTTTGAAGGCCTCGTTTTTTTTCCTGTAACCTCTATGTTGATGCCTTTTCCCAAAAAGCTCTACTTTTGTCTCATCTAACCAGAGAACATTCTTCCAAAACGTTTTTGGCTTTCTCAGGTAAGTTTTGGCAAACTCCAGCCGGGCTTTTTTATGTCTTTGGGTCAGAAGTGGGGTCTCCCTGGGTATCCTACCATAGAGTCCCTTTTCATTCAGACGCCGACGGCTAGTACGGGTTGACACTGTTGTACCCTCGGAGTGCAGGACAGCTTGAACTTTTTTGGATGTTAGTCGAGGTTCTTTATCCACCATCCGCACAATCTTTCGTTGAAATCTCTCATCAATTTTTCTTTTCCGTCCACATCTAGGGAGGTTAGCCACAGTGCCATGGGCTTTAAATTTATTGATGACACTGCGCACAGTAGACACAGGAACATTCAGGTCTTTGGAGATGGACTTGTAGCGTTGGGATTGCCCATGCTTCCTCACAATTTTGCTTCTCAAGTCCTCAGACAGTTCTTTGGTCTTCTTTCTTTTCTCCATGCTCAATGTGGTACACACAAGGACACAGGACAGAGGTTGAGTCAACTTTAATCCATTTTAACTGGCTGCAAGTGTAATTTAGTTATTGCCACCACCTGTTATGTGCCACAGGTAAGTAACAGGTGCTGTTAATTACACAAATTAGAGAAGCATCACATGATTTTTCAAAGGGTGCCAATACTTTTGTCCGGCCCATTTTTTGAGTTTTGTGTAAAATGATAATTGATTTAATGTTTTTTTAATTCTCTTTTGTGTTTTTTCATTGCAAGCAAAATAAATGAAGATATTACTACCAAAGCATTTGTAATCGCAATCATTTTCTGGGAGAAATTGATCATTATCTGACAGAATTGCAGGGGTGCCAATACTTTTGGCCAGCACTGTAATTGATTTGTATGTCAAATAGCCTTTTTGTAAGGGGTGGGGTTGCAGACTTTCAGTTCTGCAGGCAATCTATGAGGCTACTGGGGTGTGTAGAGTAGTGACTTGTGTGACTGTGTGAATGGACTTAGGCACCAGCAGATTAAGAAACTGTTGGACCATTAGTCGTTTACCCTTTGATTTTCACTCCCATGATAATACTATTATTTTCAATAATATCACTACTTACTGCAGCACTTTGTTGTTTTGAAACATCTTGTCATTCTGTTGTCCTGGACTCAGATGAGATTTCTAGCATATTTTTTGTATCATGACATCTTCCTACATAAAAGTACAAAAAAGCATCACTATTATACCTACAACATGTCTAACTGGACAGTGTGACAACTTTAAAGGCATTCTTCTCAGTTTTTACTCTCACTTTGCCTTTGTATGGCAGTGTGGCTCCAACTATGTAACCACCTTGTCTTGATATTTTTGGATAACAGGAATTTAATAATGTAATATTCCTCTAGGTGTAGTAGAAACACTTTGTCAAGGAGTTATCGGAGTATGAAAAAACACCCATTTCTGGGCTAAGTGATGCAGCCAGTAGAGGGCGTAATAGTTCAAGGACAGTCACAGTGTACCACTGGCACAGTGAATAATATTTACATGGATATACACTATCTCAATGCAGAATAAATCCTGCTTAATTACCGTTTCATTGCAAAATTATTGTAACTTCAGGTTCGACAATACTTCACATTAACATTTATCACTTTACAGTAAAATCAGAAAGAATCAAACTCAATAAGTCAAGAAATTAATTAAAAAAAACTTTCAAAAAATACAGACATAGCCTAATATACAAAGTAGAAACATTCATATACAAATTTAAAAAAATGTTTATAAGAGTTACATACATAGGAACACAGCGAATGGGGAACTGTAGCAAAATGACAACTCATCTAAAATCTTTCACAGACACGTCTGTCAGCATCTCCCCATCTGCTGTTCCCACTGTGTGAGCTAGAAATGCTTACTTTGTTAACAAGGTCATCATTAGTGCTTCACAGTTATCGATCTATGTTTGTTCTCCAATGTTTAACATAATTTCTTGACTGGCATTCAGAAGTGTTCATGTCATTATTGCAAAAGTCATCTGTGTGTGTGTGTGTGTGTGTGTGTGTGTGTGTGTGTGAGAGAGAGAGAGAGAGAGAGAGAGAGAGAGAGAGAGAGAGAGAGAGAACTGGCTGATCCTCCCTCGAAAACCCTTGTTCTGTTTATGACATTGACTCTATGTTCATCTCAACTTGAGTTTGACGCCGCACATTCCTCCTGGGTGCTACCTTCAGCCACTACCATTTTAGTGTTCTCATCACTGGTAGGTTTGTCATCAGTGGTGCTATCGGACGAACGAGCAGGTGATTTATTTTTTACTGAAAAAAATGATGTGAATCCTGAATTCAAACTTGACTTTGATGTCTCACAGGGCATTTCTCCTAAAACCAGAGGGTGCGCTTGGCTCTCCATTGAACAGTGGGGTCCACCAGGATTGTCCTGAACAGTTCTGGACATCGTGAAATTTTCAGCCCGTGATTTATTGAAGATGCTGTTGTCTCTAGGATTACTGATCCAGTGTTCAGTCTCAATTTTGTTGTTTTCATTCCCAGCACTGGGCCCTATTATCCAAATATATACATGTATACACACAAGTCAGAATACTTATTTTAGGCAAACTATTACCGTAAGTCACATTGATTCTGTGTATTTGTACAGTTACCTTTGGTTTTGTTTCTGCGCTTGGGACACCAAAACCCAGCAGTAATAGCAGCAGTCACAGCCAACAGTCCCAAAAGAACAAGTACTGTGAGGCCAGGGTTTCCTAAGATATAGTAAAAGATACTGTTACTCTGTGTGTGTTCTGTGTTCTGTGTGTGTGTGTTTGTGTGTGTGTATGTGTGTGTGTGTGTGTGTGTGTGTGTGTGTGTGTGTGTGTGTGTGTGAGAGTGTGTGTGTGTGTGTGTGTGTGTGTGTGTGTGTGCATGCCATGGCATAGTGACCAGTGACCATAGTGTATATGCGATACACTTGCATTAGCACTGACAGCCTTATTGTTTTGTGTAAATCAAATATATATTTCAAATTATGGCAAAAGCTCTGGTAAGTGGTTGGAGAATTATGTAATACAATAAAAATAACTAACCTGAGTCAAAACAGATGCTGGCATGGAAGGACACATTGCTGTGGCTAACTGGGTTGGTGACCTCACAAGTGTAGACTGAGTCCTGGTCCTCCTTACTGATCTGTGGTCCTGTCTGCCCCATCATGCCTGCAGTCTGTTGTCCAGGCCCTGACCAGCTGAACGTCAGACTGTCACCTGCTGCTGCACAGTGTAGCGTTGCCATAGTAGCATTGATGTGACAGGTGATCACTGCCTCAGTCACAGGGTCTGGAACAAACAGATAAAACAAGATGAAGATGGACTTTATGCGACAATGAGAAGCAGGGACTTAATAAAGCTCAGGGGAATTAAATCTGTTTCTCTGCAAAGTTTATCTAACTACTGTATGATTTGTCTAGCTACTGAGCGAGTGCAGTTCCAAGTTTTGCAGTGCAGTGTCTTTTGTCTGTTATTCTGTTGCCCTGTGTGTTACACCATATCTTTTTCAGACATCATGGCTGCATCACCAGGCTCTGCACTAGTTTGAACTAAATCTAATGATAAACATTACTGTTGTTCAACTACAAAAATCACAGTGTTTATTTGAGTTAATCTTACATTTAAAAAAATACTGTGATATTTTTTCTATGATGGTATAAGCACACCAGAGGATTAAAATTGTGCCTAAAACTTGATGTTCTTACCAATTACTTTAATGTCATGTGTAACATTTGTACGTTGCAACGCAATTCGAATTTTTGCTTCATACAACCCGCTGTCTTCTTTGGTCAGGTTGATGATGGTTACATCTCCAGTGTTTGTGTTAAGCTTTGTCCGCCCCTTAAATGTTAAATATTCAGTGGGATCAGTCATCACTTCCCACTCCACCATCTTGTTGCCATTGTGCTTCCACAGAATGTCTTCTATCTGCCCTTCAACCCCTGTCTGTAACGTTACATCTCCATAAGTGGGTGTATAGATGCTATTTGAGGATGCACCTGAAAAAAAATTACAATGTAAAATATCATTGTAAAATTATGCTTATCATAATAAATATATATATGCATTCTGTAATAGGCATTTACTATGAAGCGTGTGTCTATTGATGTCCACTGCATGTTTCTTGTTAAAAGATTTTCAGGTGTATATGTTTACAACTCCTAAGATGCAGCCAAGTTATGGGCATGTGACTTACAGTAAAACGGTTGCCCATCATTGGAGAAAAAATCATTAGGCAGCAAAGACACACATTATAATATTGACATATTAATTGAAATAATAAACCAATTGTATCGGCTGAATTGCTTTGAGACAAGCAAACTCGGTAGAAAATCTCATATAAAATGGTAAATACCCGAATACTGTTCCTTTATGAAATTAGCCACTACAGTCTGTCTGTCAGTCTAAACCTAAAATGCCTTCAGATTAAAGGTGCCATTTTTAATGACCGCAACTTGGATAAAACAAATGAAAAGTGCAACACTGCTTACTTGATGGACGGCCATTTTAATAATCAACTTGTTTATTTCTATAACAAGAAAGTTCTTATCTCTTAACAGTACTATATGCACTGGTATCAAAGGTCAGGGTAATTCCCCATGCAGTAATAAATGCAGCACTGAACAAAGGCTGCCTGTTATTGGTGTTGTCTTCATTTAGTGTAAATGCGTATAGAAGTATTTCATGATGCTACACAAATTAATTAAACAGTTTTAAAGAAACTACAGACAGGCTCCAAATAATAAACAAACATAATAAACCTAATAAATATGATTGGTATAAAACAATAAACACACACAAAGTAATCAACAAATTAATAGACTTTTAAAATATATAGCCAAACCTAAAAATAAATGAATACCAAAATCAATACTAAGAACTACCAGCTACCACAGTCAAACCAGATTAATGCATAATATCTGCTGCTGTACTTTATAAGCCGTCAGCTTCCATAACCATAAATCTCTGTATCCAGGGCTGAGTTAACAAGCAAGTCAACTGAGGTGAGCCCAGTGGGCTTACCATACCTACTACAACCTGCAAGTTACCTCAGTAATGTTAAACACTTACCATGACACAGAGTGAAAATGATCATGAAAATGGTCCTTTTCTTTGAATTTTTCATGACTATGCTATCAAAAGACTGCTCCGTTCTCCGTTCTCTCCGTCTTGAGGGAAAAGAGAAACTGCAACCGCAAGTCAGAGATGATTGGTTAATTGTTAACCCTGAGCTGAACCCTGATTGCCTATAGGAGGGAGAGTGTTGAAGGAGGTGATTGTCATGGAATAAGCCCCTTCAGAGTGATTTAATAATAATAATAATAATAACCTAACTGTATAGCACAGTTCATACATACAAGATGCAGTTCAAAGTGCTTTATAGTTTGGCAAGACCACAACAAGACAGCATTTCTTGCAGTCCAATGGCATCGGATTTAAGACCCGACAGTGTTACTGTTCTGTTTACAGGCCCACATAAGAAGCATCACCTTCTCAAGACAACCACCACTGCTATTTGTCAGCCATTTGTTCTTTATTTTGAAGATGATTTGAAAGATTGTTTTAATTAAACTTGTGTAATGTCTTGAAAAGTTTCTTTTTGACAATAACCCAGAAGATAGAAACTCGCTGCATTTTGACCACCACAAAGCTGTACTGTAGACTACTTGAACCTTAAATATATTCCTGAAACTGATTCCATTTTTGTGGCACACCTGCTAAGCAATATGTATTTAAGAACAGTGTCTAGTTTTTATTATTTATTTTCAAAAGTGTAAATTCTGACACAGGACTATACCTGCTTACACTGTTTAGATGGTTAAAGATTTCTGTGCCCAATTTTACTTAAGTCATTGCAACTTTCTATTTTTGGGTAACTGGAAGATAAATAAGTAAATAAAATATCTATTTCGGGTTTTAATTATAATAAAAGCCTTTAGCTTTGGGGTGTCGGCTGACTTTCAGTTCTCTATCATCTTGAGACACTCTCCACTCTGTTACATATTCCATACGTACGGAGAATGACCCCCGCATGCTAAGGACCATAGACAGGCCTGAAGGCACACTAGCTCACCTGGTTACGCCCATACCTGGGCCTAAAAAGCACCTGTGTTGCCATGTTGTTGTCCAAAAATTCGTTATCAACAAAGTAGAGACAAAACCAAGCCAAGTAGTGGTAAATGACAAAACCCTCGAGGTTTATTGTAACGGATCCGGGAGCTTAATACAGTGTGCACCTAAGGCTGCCACCATACAAACTCAATTATACGGGGCACACCGCCCTCCTTATATACAGGTGTGACGGCTTTGTTTCGTGTGGCGGGAGATCCGGGAGATCTGGTTGGGGGTTGGGATACACGTTGTAGCGGAAACACCTTTTAACACACACGTATCTTTGATTTTTTTACTACAATGTAATCACTGATAGTTTGATTGGAACGAATCTCCGAGTGGCCTGGGGACTTGAGAGATGGTCTCTTCACTCAGAGAACCAGATAACTCAATGTTTTGCAAGCAATTTGACTTGGGTCTGGGAGGGCTACTGAGGTGTGTGTCGGGCTGTGACTTCTGTCACTGTGTGAATGAGCTTGTGCATGAACAGACAAAGAAACTCTTGTATCATTAGTCTTTTACCCTTTGATTTTCACTGCTGGTGTGAGCCATCCATATTTTTCGACTAGGGGTATTTTACTCTTTTTTTACGATGATAATACTCTGATTTACTATAATGACTATTTACTCCAACATGCATACTATTACTTTACAACATTATTTTGTCATTCTACTCTTCTAGGCAGACAGGATACATGTCCATTACATCATTCCTTGCCTGTGTAGGGAACCACTACTCAACTGAGTATGGGATCCAGTCTAAACAACAGAATTTATCTGCATGATCTGGTGCCAATTTGCTCACAATGTTTAGATAGTTAAGGATATTTGTGCAGAAAATTGCAACTTGCTATTTCTGGGTAACTGGAATGTAATAATACCCCTCTGCGTGGAAAAAACACCCATATTGGCTAGGTGTTGCTGCTTATAAAGTGTGAAATAGTTCAGGGACAGTCACAGTGCACCAGTTACAGTTTATTACAAACACTGGCCCAGTCCATATTTTTTCATGTATATACATTATTACAATGCAGAATGAAGCCTGCTTACATACTGTTTCATTACAAAGTTATCATGACTTAAGGTTCTACAACACTTCAGATTAACAATCAGTTTACAGTAAAAACAGAAAGAACAGAAACAAACTCAATTCGTCAAAAAATGTGAAGCTAAGTAAAAAAAATCTAATATAGCTGAACATTAACCCCACATGCTTAACACATCATTATTAGTGTTCATAGTTACTTCATAGTTATTACTGCAACTGTATTCTGTCCTTCAGACATTCCCTCTGTACTGTGTTCATTATGTGAGCTGTGTTAACAAGAGCATCTGTTTACTGTTTAAATGATTAGTAAAAATGTTTTGTCACATTTATAGTTGGTACTGCAAAAGCTATCTGTGTGCACCTGCTGTCTGGGCAATCAAAAAAGACTAATTCAGTCTCTGACAGTGAATTAACACTTATCCAAATATGAGTTTGATGTTTTGTCATAGATCATTTCTGCTGCCCAAAAAAAGATGTGTTACATCGAGTTTAGTGATACCTGGGTGTACTGTATAATGGTGTTTGGATGCGGTGGTGTCACCTTGGTGTGTTGATAAAAACACCTCTCACTCCAGAATACAATCCGTGGCCTTTCTAACAAGATGTTTGGCGTGATATAATGGATACAACGTTCAGTGCTCAACAGACACTGATTCTGTAGCACTCCCTTTCTCATTATCAGTATTTGAACTGTCCTCACACACTGAGTTACCTTCACCCTCATTATCAGGTTGGACGTCAGTGGTGCTGGAAGAATTGGCAAGTGTATTTTGTTCTTCAGGAAATGATGTATCAAGGTTATCATCTGAAATATGACTGGCCCTGTCAGCAGGCTCCACTGTATCCCTCTGTTCTCCGTGTGGTGGAGTGTCAACGTGCTCCCTGATGCATTGTGTCGGGTCAAAGAGGGATGGCTTGATGGTTTGGCTTTGCTCCTCTCCAGTAGTGTCTGCTCCTTTCTCTGATTCACAGGCTTCCTCCATAGACTCTGTATGGCCTAATGAATTACGGTTATCAGCAGAGGCATCAGCAGTAGATCCAGACTGTCTTCTGCAGGATCCAGAGGAAGGATCTTCATTTTGGAATGACTGCACTTGTAAAACAGATGCAGTGTTGCCATCGGGCTTTGGCACAGTATTACAGCATTGTTGTTCATCATCTATAACTCTGTCTTTAGGGATTTTCTGTTGTTCTTGACATGTGGCTATTGCGTCAATTTCTTTAACCCTGGCTTTCACATTCACTGGTTGATGATCATTTGCGGCATCCACTGTGGCGGTATTGCCTTGAACATGATTTGTGAGCTTTCCTTCAGTTGAGGTGGGAGATTGATTCTTGGCTTTAGGATGTGATGTATCCAGGTTATCAACTAAAATCTGACTGGCCCTGTCAGCAGGCTCCACTGTATCCCTCTGTTCTCCATGTGGTGGAGTGTCGACGTGTTCCCTGATGCTTTGTGTCGGTTCAGAGAGAGACAGCTTGGTGGTTTGGCTTTGCTGCTCTACCATAGTGTCTGCTCCTTTCTCTGATTCGCATGCTTCTTCCATAGACTCTGTCTTATTTTCAAGTTCAAGTTCTTCGGTAGATTCACTGTTAGGTTTGACATCAGTGGTGCTGGAAGAATTAGCAAGTGTATTTTGCTCTTCAGGATATAATGTCTCTTGGTTATCATCTAAAGTCTGACTTACACTGTCAGCAGCCTCCCCTGCATCCTCCTCCTCTCTGTGTGGTACAGTGTTGACGCTGTCCTCACCGATGCTTTGTGCTGAGCCAGAGAGAGACAGCTTGGTGGTTTGGCTTTGCTGCTCTACCATAGTGTCTGCTCCTTTTTCTGATTCACAGGCTTCCTCCATAGACTCTGCATGGCCTAGTGAATTACTATTATCAGCAGAGGCATCAGCAGTAGATCCAGGCTGTCTTCTGCAGAGTCCTGAGGAGGTATCTGAGGAGGTATCTGCATTTTGGAATGACTGAGCTCCTGAGAAAGACTTTGCATTGACATCAGGCTTTGGAACAGACTTTGATCCCTCACAGGATTGTTGTTTCTCACCTATGGACTTTCCCCTATAACTCGACTGAGCTGAATTGATAACATTTTTTATAGTTTGTGGGCTCAATGCTTCAATTTTGTTAATAATGCCTTTCACATCCCCTGTCTTATTTTCAAGCTCAAGTTCTTCGGAGGAGTGATTCAGCGGTTTGGAAGGTGTATTTGCTGGATATTGTGTCACTGCAGAAGGACTAGTTTCAGGAATGAATGGTTTCC
The DNA here is from genome assembly GCA_030347295.1 of Setipinna tenuifilis. Taxonomy (NCBI): domain Eukaryota; kingdom Metazoa; phylum Chordata; class Actinopteri; order Clupeiformes; family Engraulidae; genus Setipinna; species Setipinna tenuifilis. The sequence goes on along the minus strand of CM059274.1, from coordinate 19,093,350 downwards.
GCTCTTCGTCTTTGTGATGTGGTGTATTCTGTTGTCTGACATTATTTCCTGTCATTCAGAGATACATAGATTGACAAATACATGTAGATGAGCATACATATTACTTTGATGAAAAATGCAGTAGCCTTTAGCCTAAAGATCATACCATAATTGAAACAGTTTACATTTATAGACTTACCGCTTGACTTCTTGATATTGTACCAAATCACAACTGCTACACTAATAAGAATAAGAATAATAGCAGCACCAGCACACACTGTGCCTACTATGATTAGCAGATTTCCTGAAAGACAGAGAAAAATATATTGTTTAAGTTTTGTGCGTGTGTGTGTGTGTGTGTGTGTGTGTGTGTGTGTGTGTGTGTGTGTATGAGTGAGTGAGTGACATGGCATGGTGACCTACAGTAAGTAAAAGTATTAGTGGGTTTGTGACAGGATTAACAACATACTGTATATGCTGTTTACCTGCAGCAAGATTACTGCTTTGTGCAATGCATGTTTTTAAATATGTTTCCACCATGTTGCCATGTACCATGCAATAACCTTTTACAATCCACAGCAAAACCATTTAAAATAAAACGATTTTAAGAAATAAAAAAATAATGTATCTTTTATTTTAGATTGTTACATAATGAAGACGATTTTAAATATAAGGGCTCACCTGATCCAAAGCAGTCACCAGCATGGAAGGACACACTCCTCTGACTAACTGGATTGGTGACTTCACAGGTGTAGACTGATTCCTGGTCCTCCTTACTGATCTGAGGTCCTGTCTGCCCCATCATCTCTGCAATCTGTAGTCCAGGCCCTGACCAGCTGTACTTCAGACTGTCACCCGCTGCTGCACAGTGTAGCGTTGTCATGGTAGCATTGGTTTGACAGGTGATCACTGCCTCAGTCACAGGGTCTGAATGAAACAGACAAAATATGATACATTTATTAGCTATAAGACATTGAGGAGTAGGGACTTGATAAAGGTATGGGAAATTAAATCTGCTCTGCAGAAAGTATTCTTAACAACTTGCTGTTGTGTATTGTACATATATTTTAATGTGAAACAGTTATTTTTAAACTAAAGGTTTTAGTAATTATTACTGCTTAAGAAATAATGAGAAATTTGTGAAGTTTCAGTATCATTAACACAGCCATTGTACACTTTTTTCTAACTGTTCATGTATGCAGGGTGGGCCAAAATAACTGGACAACTTTTTAAATGATTATCTCCTCAAACTGTGAGGGTACCACAATATCAAATCATGCAAATTGAAGTTTATTCCATTCTCTTTCCAGTGACATTCCAGTATATATGTGTGTATGGCAGCCTTGCACCAAGGCCTTCACCTTATTTTAATGAATGTTACTAGCAGCATATGAGCATAAAGATTAGCATTAAAAATCCCCAACAACTGTATTTAAATTATAAAATCAGTTGTAAGGATCTTGATGACTGTATCTCAGCATGTTTTAATGTTAAATCCAGAGGATTCTGTCAATGATGAACCTTAATAATAAGCAGTTTGTCGAAAATGTGTGCTGTACAATATGTGCAAAAATATCTGACGTTTCAAGTCTGGTTAAATTATCCATCTTGTGTAAAGAGTAGTACTTTACAATTGTTTTACAATTTCTAGAGAAATAATAACTAAATGGGAGAGTTTTGGAAATATCATACTTATGGTTGCAAACTACTATTATACAGCACCACCAAAAAGCTCATTTCAAAAATATTAGTAGTAAAAACAAATTTCTATACATGACAAAAAATACTGCAACAATTTCCCCATTACAATTGATAGTAATTATTTTTACTAGTAATTTTGTTATACCATAGATGATTATGAAGGCTCAGTCAGCATGGAGGAGAAAGCAGGAACAAGGCTTTATTCTTGCATTGATGCATCAATGGAGAGACAACACTTTAGGTGTTGATCCGTGGTATCTCTAACTTACTGAGATGTACACAATACTAAATAACAGGTCAACAGGGGGAGTAACCCCTTAGACCCACCCTAAATTAATATGCATTAGACAACTGTGGCAAAGTCTCTTTGTTTGACTTGGCGGGAATGAGCTCTTTGTTTGACACGTCTGGAGACAGTCAAATGAATGGGACAGACAATAAAAGTGACAATACACACAACACCTCAACTCTGGAGGCAGACACAGATATGGCCAGGAAAGTGTCACACAAAGCTCTGATTGTGATAATAAGAGTTACAAAATAACAGGAATATAAAATAATAATAAGGAAATGTGTCAATAAAATGTAACCTTAAAAATGTTATGTACAATGTCCTTATTATTATTCAGATTCCTTCACAATATGGGCACAGTAGAGGTTTAACATTGTCCCTTTAGCTAAATAAAACTAAAATGTTTCTTACCAATTACTTTCACATCACGCTTCTTATTTTGTAACATCTCAGCAATTTGAATTTCTGCTTCATACAACCCGCTGTCGTCTTTGATCAGGTTAATGATGGTTACATCTCCAGTGTTTGTGTTAAGCTTTGTCCGCCCCTTGAATCTTAAATATTCACTGGGATCACCACCAGTCTTCACGTCCCACTCCACCATCTTGTTGCCATTGTGCTTCCACAGAATGTCTTCTATCTGTCCTTGAACCCCCGGCTTTAATGTTACATTTCCATTAGTGGAAACATGGATGAAATTGGAGGAGGATGCACCTAAAAAAATAGACATTGGAAATGATCAGTACAATATATGCATCCAGTTATGTGCATTTATCAAAAAGTGAAATGATAAAAATGACAGAAGGATACAAAGGGGAGAAAGAGGGAAAAGGGGAGATGAAGAAAGAAAAGGGGAGAAAGACTTATATTAAACTGCTATTAGATCATTGGTATTACTCTTGGTTTGAATTGTAGGCTGCTTCATGGTGCAGTGTGTTGATTGGATGAAATTGTACAGGGTGGGCCATAACGGTGGGACACATTTTAAATACGCCTTGTTTTGTTTGTGACCTTGCCAAACTGTAAAGCACTTTAAGCTGCATCTTGTATGTATGAACTGTGCTATACAAGTAAAGGTTATTATTATTATTATTATAACAAATTCTTAAACTGACATATGGTATCAAATATAGATATTACCATATCTGATATAAAGGAGCTCAACATATTATTAATTATTTTGTTATTTCTTGTTGATAGTTGGCGTTGGTGATGTTGGTTGCGCATTAAAAATATGTCATATCAATATGACCGACTTGCATGCTTCAACTCAAGCTATTGTGTTGATTTCCTATTTGCACTGGCAGTGTGACATGGTGAGGAAATACCAAAGCACACAAGCAAATGGATAGCTGGAGAACCCTGAGGAACAGTTAGCTAATTTTGCTATAAAGTGCATACATGGCCTTTTTTCATGACATTAGCAATGTTGGATATTGTTGTTTCTTTACTGGATATGACAGGAGCAACAAAACTAGTTCGCATGGCAGGTGTGTTTGGTGATCCTTTACATGCCATCACTGTAACATGTATTTAATGATGATAGGAAATCACACAGAAAGTAGTACATTTCTGAACGCGGTCTCCTTGTGAAATTAGACACTGCATTATCTGGTTGATGAATCTAAATGTAAAATGCTTTCAGATTGATGTTGCCGTTTTAATGATCATGCGGTTTTGTCCTATAACAATATAAGTTAAGGTTAAGATAGGTGTATCTTAATAGGCTACCGAAGGTCAGGGTAATTGTCATGTAGCAATGAATGCAGCACTGAGAATGAGTTCTAGCTTTTGTCGACATTTTGTGGAAACGTGTATAAAGCAGCCAGTAGCGGTTTTAGGCACGGGGGAACAGGGCAGACGCCCGGGGTGCCATGTCGTGGGGGGCGCCACGAGCGCTTGGGGAGGGGGGGAATAAAATAAAAAGATCCGTGTATCATGTCACTGCAATCGACACATTGGCGCCCCCAAAAGTGAACTGCAGGCGCAATCGCTTGGCGGGGGTAAAAATCACAACAAACACACAATATTCGCGGTTACTTAAAACACATGTAAATGCATAGTAGGCTACACAGTTTACAACATTTTAGCATACAATTAGCTTTAAAAACAAATAGACCAATAATTAGGCCACCAGAGCCAAATCATCAAGTCATTGCGTAATGTCTGCTGATTCACAGGAGGACATGTTGGAGGACAGATTGCAGATTGCAGGGGATGTCTAACAAAATCCTCAGTGAAGATTCTGCGCCGGCTGTAGCCTCTTAGTACATACTACTCCGCAGGCAGAATGAACTTGTTTACTACAATATTACTACTACATTACAGAAAATCTGTATTAATAAATTACAACTTGGCCATGTCGGGTTGCCAAAAAAAAGCAAAATAGGGGATAACGCCTGTCAGCTTCCATAACAATGCCCCTTCAGTTATGTAGAATTTCAAAATGGACCAAATAATTGATACGTTATAATTCACCGTATAATGCAATGGTAAGCAGGGTGTCATCGTGTAGTCCAAGTGAAGGTGGGCTTACCCACTACAACCTTACCCATTACAACCTACGGATTACCTCAGAAATGATTAATTTATAATCAAAAAGTAACACTTACCGTGAATCAGAGAGAAAATGATAAAAAGAACGATCCTTTTCGTCGAATTTCCCATGACAAGGCTACGGAGAGATTGCGCTCTCTAGCTCCAGTGAAAGTGAAAGTACAACTGCAAGGCTAGAACATTTGATTAATATGTAACTCTGTTTGCAGCCCACATAGATAAACCATCTCAAGACATTGTTGTGTGTAAATATGGACTGGTCCTGCAAGGTCAGTTCTTTTCTGCTGTTATAATAGATGTTTGGTCTGGACTTAAATCCATAATCCAACCCAACCGACACACCTAACTTGTGCTCTTTAAAGCAAATGTTTTAAAATCTTTTGCTACTTATATAGAACTCATATAGAAGACAGGGCATTTAGACCATAAAACTGCATTGTATCTGCAAGCCTACCTAAATCTTAAAACACTTGACTTGTAATTTTTCAAGTGTTCAAAGTAATGGCATGGAAAGTGCATGAATGGTGATGAAATGATTATGCATGTAGCTTTTTTGTTGTTGCATTCACTATCTGGGACAGGAAGTAACAATGTAAACTGACTGTGCTTGATTGTGTTAACCCTCCCTTACCCTAAGTCTAAAGCCACAACCAAGAAAAGAAATCAGACTCATGCATTATTTTATTTAATTCGATTTCACTTACAGTCTATCTAAGTTTGCAATGTTCTTAGGCAAGATATCGTTTGCCAAGGAAATCTTACATACCAGTGTATCTAAAACATGTAATGAGCCTTAGCCCCCTCTCTTGCTCTCTCTCTCTCTCTCTCTCTCTCTCTCATGTTCTCACTAAGGCCATCTTGTGGGCATTAGTGAACTGCAATCTGAAGAGAGCTTCCATTATTATTATCCAGTATTATAAAACAGTCTCAATCTGTTTTCCATCTCAGTTAAGTGACCTTGGTTTTGAGAAATATGTCATATAATAAACATCCGCCCCGCACCCACACACACACACACACACACACACACACACACACATATATATACACTGTTTAGTCTGTCCACTCTGTGTCAAATACATATTAAATACATATTCCATGTGACATAGATGGTTCCATTACTGGTGGCCAGTATAGCAAGGCAAGGTAGCTTTATGTGTCCAATAACAATTCATACCACAAAGTAAGTCACAGTTAAGTAGACTGTAAACAAAATATTTCAAATACATTCAATTATCAACAAAAAGTGCAGAAGACAACAGAAAAACATATTTAAAGGAACAGAGCACCAAAGGATTTTACAGGGTAACACAATAACATAACCGTTGCGGCAAATGACAACTTCCATGACAAAACTTGTGACCTCATTTTTACATCCCTAACAGAAGAAATATAACACTTACAGTATGTTAAACATCACATACAGTGATGGCTTCACATGAATTTTCAACGTTCACAAACAGGCTTTAACTCATACCCCCTCATATACACACATAAACATACACTGCTGCATGATTACCTGGTTATTTGCCATATTAGTCATTACAAACAAATTTTCTCTGTTTTTTAACTGGCTAACTGGGTGATCCTCCCTCAAAAAACTTCTTTTTGTCCTTCACATTGATTTTATGTTCATTCAACTCACAACACAACTCATTTCTTCTGCAACCTGAGGGGGTTTAGATGACTCATTTCCTGTGTGATTCAAAACTGGGGACACTGGTGGAAACTGGGTGATACCTGTACCTGTGATACCTTGGCATATTAGATCTGCAGAGAAAGGCTCAGCATTTTCAGCAGACACTGAATCTATAGTGTTTCCCTCAGCACTCACTTCATCACTTTGTTGAGTTGTAAAGGGCCTTGCTTCCTCAGTATTTGAGTACTTAACAGTTGATAAATTACTTTTTCCTTTAGTCACAACTTCAAGTGTGTTATCAGTAATGTTACCAGACGAATTACCATGGGAACTTTGTTCTGAAAGAACTGATGTGTCCTGCATGTCGTTTGAAGCCTGGGTAAAATTTGAACTGTCCTCAAACTCTCTTCCCTCATTTTGCTTTCCAAATGATCTGACCTCTACAGTGGGTGTGATGTTGATGGTACTCTGGTCTTGCTCTTCTCTTGCATTTGTGTCTCCACACTCACATGTTCCCTCCATGTTCACCTTACGAGAAAGAGGGGGCTTTTCACTTCTACCGTTGGGTACGCACGGAGAGAAATCTGTGTGTTGACATGTCCGAGCAGTTGAGAGAAGCTCTGTATTTTCATCAGGCGTTGCAGAGTTTGCAGAGTTGATTCCTCTGGGATGTGTTGTTTATTACCTATTTCCTGACTTGTTAATTCTGTGTCATGGCTTTTACTCTGCCCAGTCTTAACCTCAAATGGAGAGCCTAGCTTGTTTTGGGGAATATTGCAATATCTTAAATCTTTTTGCAATATCTCATATCTTTTTGAGTTACGTACATGACCTGGACACGGAACTGAGATTGACACTTCATCTGGACCACAATCTGCACATTGAACAGAGGTTGAAGCTTCAGTGGGTTGTGCTGGAGAAGTTGCTATGTTCAAAAGTGGTTTTTGTTAATCAGCCTCCTCTTGCAAAGGTCCGGCCTCATCTCCAGGGCTTCTCTGCCCTGTTATTCAGATACATTTGATTTAGCGAGTGTAAGACATCAGGCGACATATACATATATATATACATATTAAGTCACAGTTTGTATTTATGGAGAGTTACCTCTTTGTTTTGTTATCTTATAACGGCACCAAACTCCAACAGCCAAAGCAACCAAAACAATAAGAACACAGGCAGCAGAAACAACTGCAATTATTGTGGGATCCTGGTCTCCTATGAGATAAAAAGTAAATATTATTGGTGCTGACAATTGTGTGAGTGTGTGTGTGTGTGTGTGTGTGTGTGTGTGTGTGTGTGTGTGTGTGTGTGTTTAGTGTGCCTGTGTGTCTGTCTGAATTTTTTTATGTGACTGCCTTGACTAAAAGAGGATTGTAAGTAATGCATTGTAATTGTAAGAACTCATCATGAGGATTTTCATTTTGATGACTCATAGCATAAGCAAAAATAACGTATTTTTAATTTTAGGTTGTTACGTAATGAAGACGATTTTAAATATGAGGACTCACCTGAGCCAAAGCAGGCACTGGCATGGAGGGACACATTGCTCTGACTAACTGGGCTGGTGACCTCACAGGTGTAGACTGAGTCCTGGTCCTCCTTCCTGATCTGAGGTCCTGTCTGCCCCATCATCCCTGCAGTCTGTAGTCCAGGCCCTGACCAGCTGAACGTCAGACTGTCACCTGCTGCTGCACAGTGTAGCGTTGCCATGTCATCATTGGTTTGACAAGTGATCACTGCCTCAGTCACAGGGTCTGAATCAAACAGATAAAACATAACAAACACATACTTTATGAGACAGTGAGGTAAATAAACCCCATATTTTGAAATAATGTGATAATGTTATCATTAAATAATATTACAATAGACATTTTGTTTAGCAGAATGACCATCTATGTGCATAATGTGTAGAAAGGAGTGGAATGGAAGTCCAGCTAATGTTGACTTACAAAAACCCTTGAGCCTGTGGTTACTCCAGCAACTATATCATCTGATCTCCAGCTCGCTTCTTCAGCATCTGCCTGCACTGGCCTCTATGTCTTCTAATACCACGCTGAAGGGGATGCTCAAGACCTGTTAAGCTATCCCTGCCTTTCTGTTATCTGAACCTTGTCACTTCACATCCTCTATTTTTCAGACTTTCTGTTTGCATTTGGTTCATACTGGACCTTGTGTGTGTTGGACTCATAAAGTGAGTCACAATAAAATCCACTGTACTTACCTATTACTTTTACTTCATACTTCATGTGTTGCAACATTCCTCCAATTTGAATTATTTCTACCTCATACGACCCACTGTCATCTTTAGTCAGATTTACAATGGTGACATGTCCAGTTCTTACATTCAACATGGTCCGCCTCTTGAATTTTAAATATTCACTGATATCTGTAGACCTAATGTCCCACTCCACCATCTTGTTGCCAAGATGCTTCCATAAAATGTCTTGTATTGTGCCTTTAATTTCAGGCTGTAATGTTACGTTTCCATAAGTGGCAACATTGATGGCATGTGAGGATGCACCTGAAAAGAATAGATATTGGGAATTATTCCGGCATAACATATAGGCTGTCCTGTATAAAACAGACAAATAATTTTGAATACCAAATGAATTTTCATTTTCATGTTGATAATGCATTAATACATTTAAGTTATTTTCACTTAGTATGGCATTAATACTTATAAAGGGATAAAACTGTGTTTAATAGAAATTACAGAATAGATGAAGTGATTAACCCTTGCTACTGTCATTAATTACAACATCACTGGACAATCCACCAGTAGCCCACATTGGCCCCAGTGATAACCTAGAAAGTCTATCTTTGCATTTGGAAGTCCCTACCGACTGACTCAAGTACTGTAGCCTCAGCCTGTGTCCGATCTCTGACCTACTTATCAGAGGTATGCATAAGCTAGCAACCAGCTCAGCCAGTTTGACTAGACGTCAGGTGTAATAGCAAGACACGCCCATTTCACATCACACAGGGATTTTGTGTAAGTGCTGTTGTATTATATAATGACTTCTGACCATTTTAAACAATGCTAACCTACATGTTACAACAGAGGAATGACAACCATAGTCTTTCCTTAAAGACTAATAATCATATTCAAGGCACACATTTCCCTGTTTGTCATTTCAAAATGACTGCTCAATTCTTGTTTCTCTGTCAAACCAAACCATGCTGCTGCCAAGCTCTTGTTTCATGCCCGTCATTAACTCAAAAATGGAAAACGCGTCATAGCTGCATACAGCATTATGCCAGTGTAACATGATGGTGGTTTGAGTGCTAGGTACAAGGTAAAAACAGAATGTGTTTCTCCAGAACTCTAATGCCACATAAATGTTAGGGAGACAGCACAACACAGTTAAACCAGATATACAGTACATCATAAATAATACAATAACTACATAAATGCTTCCATAAAATGTCTTGTATTGTGCCTTTAATTTCAGGCTGTAATGTTACGTTTCCATACGTGGCAACATTAATGGCATATGAGGATGCACCTGAAAATAATAGATATTGGGAATTATTCCAGCATAACATATAGGCCGTCCTGTATAAAACAGACAAATAATTTTGAATACCAAATGAATTTTCATTTTCATGTTGATAATGCATTAATACATTTAAGTTATTTTCACTTAGTATGGCATTAATACTTATAAAGGGATAAAACTTTGTTTAATAGAAATTACAGAATAGGCTAAAAAAAAACAATTAAAAAACCCACAGTACTGACAACAGGCAAAACCAGCAAGTACAAAGGCAGTTAAAATATGAAACGTCCAGTTTAATGTGGGATTAGATGCCGAGTGGTTACCTAATTTATCTGAAATCATACATCAACATTTGCTGTAGCATCCAGATGCATCTTAAAGTGTGTGACAACGTGTGTGAGTGTGTAATTAACCCTTGCTACTGTCATTAATTACAACATCACTGGACAATCCACCAGTAGCCCACATTGGCCCCAGTGATAACCTAGAATGTCTATCTTTGCATTTGGAAGTCCCTACCGACTGACTCAAGTAGCCTACTGTAGCCTCAGCCTGTGTCCGATCTCTGACCTACTTATCAGAGGTATGCATAAGCTAGCAACCAGCTCAGCCAGTTTGACTAGTCGTCAGGTGTAATAGCAAGACACGCCCATTTCACATCACACAGGGATTTTGTGTAAGTGCTGTTGTATTATATAATGACTTCTGACCATTTTAAACAATGCTAACCTACATGTTACAACAGAGGAATGACAACCATAGTCTTTCCTTAAAGACTAATAATCATATTCAAGGCACACATTTCCCTGTTTGTCATTTCAAAATGACTGCTCAATTCTTGTTTCTCTGTCAAACCAAACCATGCTGCTGCCAAGCTCTTGTTTCATAATTGCCCGTCATAAACTCAAAAATGGAAAACGCTTCATAGCTGCATACCGCATTATGCCAGTGTAACATGATGGTGGTTTGAGTGCTAGGTAGGCCTACAAGGTAAAAACAGAATGTGTTTCTCCAGAACTCTAATGCCACATAAGTGTTAGGGAGACAGGACAACACAGTTAAACCAGATATACAGTACATCATAAATACAATAACTACATAAAATACATATTTGCAAGGGAAGAGCAGACATAGTGCAGGACAGCATAATACAACAATAAAGATGTTTAACACAATGTTTAATGCAATCAACACTGTCTGTGTATGGATGGAGTGCAGAAGCTAAATGTAAGTTGCTGGAAGAACAATAGCCTAAGCATCAAGGTCTGCCTTACAGTTAGGCAAGTTAAAAATACAATATTCGTTTACATGAAAAAAACATGCCCCTTCTGTTTTTTTTTACACCCTGTTCATGACGATATCTCTGGGTGCTGTTATCAGTGTCAATGTGGGCGCTAACTAACGACTGACTATATCGGAATAGAAGAGTTATGGTCATTATCAATAGTCTTACTTAATGAAGTAAAGATGCATTGAGTACTCGGGCAACGTGCGATACCATGACTACCATGTCATTTGCTATGCGGATCTAGCCTTATTCTACGAGACGGCCATCCACATTATAAACTTCTTCCTTATAAAACCCTAAATATTTTAAAGTAATAAGAAATGGTGCTTACCGTATAACAGAGTCAAAATAACACAGAAAACTGTTGTTTTCTTCAAATTTCTTGGATCCATAGTCATTTAAAGGCTTCTCTCTGTCTCCAGGCATCTTAAAATGAAAGTGAAACTGGAATATTTCCTTAGATTAGAGATTAGCGATACTTGTAGTAAGAGGAGTTGATTTCAAATCAGGTTGGACATGTTTCAGCCGACACAATGAATATAAAAAACGTTTGACATAATCAATAAAAAATTGTTAGAAACGAATGAACTTCAATAGTATCAATCGTATGTATGTATGTATGAGTTTATTGCATACAATAAATGAAGATGGCAAACTAATTTTGAAAACAAGTGTTGGAAGAACTGATTCCTTGCCTCAGTGCTGGATGTTAATGTAATGAAATGTTAATGTAATGTAGGGGTGTAGGTGTTTAGGTGTAGGTGTGGAAGATTAGGACATTTAGCCCCTAAAACTGCATTGTAGACTAAGCCTACATGAATCTTAAAACACTTGACTTGCAATTTTTCCCAAGTGCTCAAAGTCATGGCATGGAAATTCCAGTACATTACTGTAACATTACCATAGTCTGGTGTAGGCAATGCGATGACTATGACTGTAGCTTTTTTGTTGTTACATTCACTGCCTGGTGAAAAGAGTAACAATGTAAACTGACTGTGCTTGATTGTGTTAACCCTCCCTCACCCTAAGTCTAAAGCCACAACCAAGAAAAGAAAACAGACTCATGGATTATTTTATTTAATTGGATTTTACTTACAGTCTAAGTTTGCAATGTTCTTAGGCAAGATATCGTTTGTCAAGAAAATCTTACATACCAGTGTATCTAAAACATGTAATGAGCCTTAGCCCCTCTCTTGCTCTCTCCTTCCCTCTCTCTCTCTCCCTCTCTCTCTCATGTTCTCACTAAGGCCATCTTGTGGACAGGGCTTCCACTGCAACATGATGAACCAGTCAAGATCTTTTTTAACGTCTCAGTTAAGTAACCTTGGTTTTCAAAAGTATTTTACAGTCATATAGATGGTAAACAAAATATTTTATATAAAAAAATATTAAATTTCATGAGAAACTGCACAAGATAATAGAAACACTTAAAGGAGCAATGCTCCAAAAGAACATAAAAAAGATTTTACAACATGACATAATAGCAACATAACACAATTAACTGTTTCCAACAGTCATGAAAGAACTTGACCTAATTTTACATCCCTGACAGTAGAAATATAGGCTACAGTATATAACTGCTTAAACAACAGATATAGTGAGTGACTGTACAAAAAATCAATCAATAAACTGATTATGTAAACCATCACAACTGTAAGCAATCACAATGTATTGCTCTTCCACACCTTAATGTAACAGATTTCTTGTAACTTTTAAATATTTAGACAGTACATTCGTTTAGTTTGTTATAATAACAGGCATTAGTAATAAAAATCTAAGTAAAAAACCTACTGTATCCTCTATCCACACAAATATGTGTGCGGGAGTTGTGTACACAGACACAGAAAAACACATTACCCTGACAAATAAAAACTCATCAGTTTGACCGTAGTTCTTGTTGGGCTCAGCATTCACTAACAAGTACCATGTGTTTCAAGTTTGTCTTTGTCAACACTGTATGGCTATGTTGTGATATATAATTAAAGAATTTCTGTAATGTAGCGGCAATGTATGTAAACAATATTTCATTTTGCAACATCAGTGGAGTTAGCGAGTGTATGTTATTCTTCAGAATATGATGTATCCTGGCTTTCATTTGAAGCTTGACCAACACTTACAGCAGCCTCCACTGCATCTTCCTGTTTTTCTTGTGGTGCTGTGTTGACATCATCCTCCCCGATTCTCTGTTCCAAGCCAAAGAGGGGTGATGGATTTGATTGGTTTTCCTCCTCTGCTGCTTCTTTCTCTGATTTCTATTCTATTTCTATTTTTTTATATTTTTTCCCCCAAACGCTCGTGGCGCCCCCACGAAATGGTTCGCCCGTGCCTAAAACCGCTACTGCATCTACCCATCACTAATATGGACTCATCATTCATTCACTCAGCGCCGTACCCGTCTCCATAATCCACACGCATTCCCATAACTTCACGACAAACAAACATTTCACTGGTGCAACAGCAGTCTGGTCCGAGAGGAAACCAGAGCCTCTCGGAACCACGGTTCTTATACACTGATCTGGTGCAGTGGGAGAGAACATTTGGGCATGCAGAAGTGTAGTGTGTTTGGAAAATGGTTTGTGCAGTTTTATTTTCAATTATGGATGCATGGTAATGTGGTCTGTCATTTTTGTTATTTCTAATGGGGGGGGGGGGGTATTGGGGTATTTTCTAGGGGAATTTAAATGTGTTTTAAATACTTTTTGTACCTTTTTTGCATTGGTTGATTGTTGGACCAATCAGCAGTGAGCTGCAGCCTGTGAGCCCTTTAAAAGGGCAGCTCTTTTCATTGTAGAGAGAGAGGGCGAGGGGAATGCAAGCTTGCTGTGAGGTTGTGCAAAACAAGTGTAACTGAGAAGTAAGTGCAAGAGAAGTTTGACATTTATGTTGCAGTTATTATTTGAGTTGCCCAACTGAGGCCGGTTTTGTTTTGCGTTTATTTTTTTTTTCTATTTTGTATGCACTTTTTACTGTAAATAAATTTGTGTCTTCGTCTTCTTCCATCCTTTATTGTTGAGGGCCAGTCCTGATGTGAGGTGTGGGGTGGAGAAGCCCCTTTTTCTCACAGTTGGTGTCAGAAGTGGGATAGTGGCGCCTCAGAAGACATTGAAGAAGACGATAGGCAGACGGGTTCCGCCTAAACGAGGCATGGCCTATCGGCGGCTACCCCAAGATGCCGTGAAGGGGGTGACGGCCGAGGAGGAGGAGCAAGAGGCTGGTGAGGAGACGGAAGGAGCCATGGGCAGAGCAGGTGATGCTCCACAGACACTGGACATGAGCAGGCTGTACAGTCGGTTACAACGTGAGGCATACAAGCAGGACATGAGATGGCGGTGCGTCTAGATCCAGCTCAACAACGTGCATGACGAGCTCAAGAGAGAGTGACGAAAGGCAGCAGAGGAGCGGGACCAGCAGCCAGATGACGACAGTGCCGGGGCTCCTCGACGACTAAGTCCTCAACACAACCCAGTAGCACCGTCGCCAAGGCTCCAAGCAGCGGCAGCAGCACCAGCACCGGCAGCACCAGCGCCTGCAGGACCAGCAGCACTGACTCCGGTAGCCTGGACAAGGGCAGCAGTGCCGAAGATGGAGATGATATTGAACAATATCTTGCCACATTTGAAAGACTTGCCTTGGCTTACAGGTGGCCTAGGTCAGACTGGGCCATCTACCTGGTACCATATTTGAGGGGCCAGACCCAAGTGGCATACGTCGCAATGTACATGAACGAGGCCATGGATTATGATCATGTGAAGGTGTCACGGTGGTCAATAGGTGTTAACAATGTTGCCCGTGACCAGGCAACTCAAACAATTAAGAACGCGGCAGGCAGAGAAATGACTAGTCGGACAAGGATGTAAAATGAAATATAATTTATTAAAGACAATATAAAATAAAAGCAATTGGTGACAATTAGTCATTGGGGCTAGACCCAGTCCACGCCAAGTCCCGTAGGTAGCAGCAGAAGCCTCGCTTCCCAAATCCGCCCCCACACCAAGGAGCAGCAAGCGGCGGCAGAAGAGGCAAGTGCCAGCAGCAAACACGGCAAGGCAGGCAGGCAAGGCGGGCAGCAGCAGCGAGCACGGCAAGGCAGGCAAGCAAGGAGGGAGGGCAGCAGCAACCACGAGCAGAGCAGTGCAGTCAAGCCGAGCCAGTACTGCAACACAGGGAAACACAGCGGCAGAACAGAGTGAGCGGACCACATACGCAGCAGGCACGGTGCAGGCCCCAAGCACTTACTTCTGCCGGGCACAGACAAAGTCTGTGGCCCGGGAACTGTTGTGTGCGCCTGACCTCGGCCACGGCTGCCGGAGTCCTGGCCAGCCTCTTTCCTCTACGCAGGCAAAACCCGGTGATCCGCCGTCTGGTGCAGTCCCTGCTCAGTTCTCCTCCCGCTGCGTTCGACGGCTCAAAGACGTCCCTGCTGCCTTTTTGTGGACTACCTGCCCCACAAATAAATAGACAACCCAGCCCGCACACACCTGGCATACAATTAAACACAAACACAATCAGCTGTCCTTGCCATGATTGGAGGAGGTTAATTGGGTCGGTTATCAGGTTGCAAATGGGAACACCTGGGGGAAGTTAAACCAATAAAGAATGTGACACGACACTGCAAACAAAATAAACCACAGCAGTCCAAAGAAAACAAATAACACTGCAAACCAAATGACACTGCAAACCAAAGTACACACATCAAAATTTCACACTGTGACAAAGGCAGCAATCCTCAAG
This sequence comes from Setipinna tenuifilis, assembly GCA_030347295.1. Taxonomy (NCBI): domain Eukaryota; kingdom Metazoa; phylum Chordata; class Actinopteri; order Clupeiformes; family Engraulidae; genus Setipinna; species Setipinna tenuifilis. Next base: position 19,077,667 of record CM059274.1, on the reverse strand, counting down.
TATGAAATCAACGGCGAGACACCCTTCACATGCCATCATTGTAACAAGCCTGACATCTGCCAAGATTGCCAAACGAAGGACAAGGAGTTGGAGGAGCTTAAGAGAAGGTGTTGCCAGCTTGAGGAGGAGGCACCCAAGTCCAAATGGTATGTTTTTGTCTTAAGTTTTCTAAATTATTTACGTCGGCCTATGGCTCGTGACTTTCCCACCGCACATACCAAAGCAGTGTGAAGAAATGATGATATTGACATGTGCTAACCAAAGTATAAGCATACTGTATCCTCTTCAGAATTGGTGTGCTAACTGGCAGCCTCTCATTTCTGTCGTTTTACAGACTCAGACCATTATCTTCCTAAAAGGGGAATACAAGTTGAAGTAGCCCCACATGTAAGTATAATGTACAGGGTGTCCCAAAAAATGTATGCACACTTTAAACCATTGTAAAGTAGGTGTTTAGCAAAATTCATGTAATTTTGAAAGTGTAATATAATGCACAGACCTTTTATTGGAGCACCCTGTAGTTTGTATTTTTGTTCTAAATACAAATTCTAAAGTTTGTATTTTGGCAAATATCTTAATGACACCTTGTGTGTTTTCCCTCATATCTCAGGTTCTTCTTGAGGAGGGGCAGGAATGCCCCCCTGACTATGAAATATCACTTTCAAATTTGGCAATTTCCAAGGCCTGGATAGTCTGTGTGGTGGACAAGTGCAAGGGATCCAGTTTCTTAATTAAGAAACTAATAGATGGCTTTGTCGAGGCATCACAACTACATAACCGTAACCACAGGCTACCCAAAACAACCAAGCTGGCGAAGGAACTACAAGCACACACACACACGCTGAACTAAATACTCTCAAAAAACAGGGTGGAAAAAGAAAAAACTAAATCCTGCTTACCCCGGTATGGCCGATCATGCACTCCAGTCCTCACTTTAAAACTACCTGTCCTGGCTTGAGGCCACTGTCCTCCAACGAGTACAGCCGTTCTTACGAGCCTAATGGAAGTCTAATTACTCCCGCCCAGGATTGTTTCCGATGAAGCAAAAACAGTGTGTGAAAAAAAATAAACCCGGAAAATAAAAACAGTGCTCGATGGAGAGATCTTCCGACCCAGCTGAGCAGCTGCTTTTTACCTGGAGTGCTTGGCGGGTGACGTCACCGGGCAAAATGTATCAATGGATGAGTAAAGACACAGCGCAAACGGAAAAAAATAGCATCCCGGAGAGCTCCCAATTTTATGTTACGCCCGGCTCGTTACTGGCGCAACATAAAAGAGGTACAACACAACGGGTTCAATACACAGACATATATATTATTGAAAAACAGAAAAACGTAGAAAAAAAGCGTCCAGGGGGAAAACAATGTATGGATGCGTGTGGGTCGAATGTCTGTAAGTAGGAGAATGTTCGCGTGGCGTGGTGTGTGTACTCCAAAAAGGGATGTCAGCAAAAAAAAAAAAAAAAAGGTGAGAGACGAGCAAAAAGTGCTGCCAAGGAGAGGGTGAGGCGTCCTTAAATGGCTACACCTGTCCAGGTGTAGACAATTCTCCCCAATTACCCGCCCCTTGATGCAAATTAGGCACCTGAGCCTCATTTGGTAGTGATGGGCAAATTGTTTCAAAAATGGGTTCATTACTTGAAGCTTCAGTAACAGTGACCTCTCCTGGTGAAAAGCCAAAGCTGCAACTAAATTGGCCCACCGTCATAGTGGCAGGAGGCTTTGATACAGTGACAAAAAAGTCCCAGAACTAGTGTAGAGGAAACACATCTAGTGTGAACGTACCAAAACACACACACACACACACACACACCTCTATACAAAGTTTGTGATATTTTTACAAATAAAGATTAATTCATCTTTGTATTGTGTAATTGGGGAGAGTGCTTAGGGAAAGGATGTGCTTGAACTTGGGTATTAGGGTGTGAAGGGAAAAAGCCTTTTTTGCTGGGTTGGGGGTGCTAAAAATGTAAGTGCTGCAAACTTGCCGCAAACAATGAGCATTTTAAAGCTATAAGTTTGCCAGAAGTTCACCGCAAGTAAGCATTCTAAAGCCATTATTGCCAGAAGTTCACCAGAAAGTTTGACAGAAAGACACCATAAGTTTGCCCCAAAACCAATTTGCATGTGAAAATGTGACCTTGGTTCACCACAATGGTTTGCCAGAAGGCTAATTTTTTGTAAGGGTGACCCGCACAAGTCAGCAACTGAGGAGAGAAATGGAGGAAAGGGGAAAAAATGAAAAAGCAGAAAATAACATGATCTCTACCAGATATGAACTTAGTATGCAATGCATCACAGCCCTGACAAAGTGAACCAGCTTGCTAGAAACTTTGACCGAAGATCTAACACAGAAGATAAGGTATGTGGAGACAGAGAACCTGCATCTCAAGGAGGCAATGCAGTGTTGGAAGGCCAAAGAAAAAATGATGGCGAACAATCATATGACAGATATGCTTGAGCTGAGAAATGCTATAAAAGGTGTAGAAGATGATGAAAAGAAACAAGAAAAGGAGATGGCCATAATCGCTAATGATTAAAATGACGTGAGGACCTCACAAACAACTCAATGGATGAGCAAAGACAGGAGATTGTCAAAATACAACAGGATGTTAAACAGGAAGTTTACCTGCAACTCAGGGCAGAAATGCAGTGTTGGAAGGCCAAGGAAAAAATGATGGCGAAAAATCATATGAAAGATATGCTTGAGCTAAAAAATGCCATAAAAGGTATTGAAGATGATAAAAAGAAACAAGACAAGAAGATGGCCATAATAGTTAATGATTTAAAATGACTTGTCAAATTACGACAGGATTCTATATATATTTTATAATGGATTACAGAAGGCAGCGGAGTAGCAGTTAAACTCCACTCATAATCAGCTAACAACTTGTAGAGAAAGTCACAAGTTTTAAAAACCTTTGTGTCCACATCACTGAAGATCTTCCATGGACTGTTGACACACAACATTTACTGAACAAGTACAAACAATGACTCTTTTTCCTTCATTAACTAAGGAAATTTAAGATTTCTACATCTATTCTGAAGGCCTTCTACACTTAAGCTGTAGAGAGTGTTCTAACAGGTAGCATCAGGACCTGGTATGGGAATTTCACAGCCAGAGATTGTAGTACTGTGCAGAGAGTAGTACGTTCAGCTAAAGACACCATCAGAACTCCACTACCTGCTCTTCAAGACATCTATTCTAGAAGAGTGCTTTTAAGGGCCCAAAAGATGTTGAAGAATGTCTACTGCGGTCTACTGCACAAACTCGTGGTGAAGTTTAGTGACATTGGCCAACAAACCCAAATATGATAAACTGACGTTGAAGTAGATGCTGTAGAAATTGCTGTACAACCACGCTAACTTAAATTGAAAGTTATTATTATACTTAAGGACTTGATTCTTCTTTTACTAACTTTGCTTCCAGGCAAGCTTACAAGCTAGCATGTCGAGAGAGCTAGCTAGTTAATATGTACATGCCAGGCTAGCGTGTAGCTTAGCTTAGCCATCTTTCTTTGGGCTTCACTTGCATCGAATGATAAAAATCCATAAAGATAACAATCCCTCTAACAAAAAAAATACTCCAATGCTACCTTTGTAGGAAATGTTGCTGGAAATGTTTCCCCGACATAAACAAAGAACTAAATGGACATGAGTATGGCTATGTCTTAGTATGGTAAAGTATGGTAAATTTTCTCCTGTGCGACAGAAAATCACTAGCCGCCACTTAATTTGTGACATGATTTTTAGCATAATGTCAGATAAACTTTTTTTTTTCAGATCAAGGGAAATATGTTTTGCTGTGTTTATTTCATTTCAACAATGCTAAAATCAAGGTTCTGGATGTTTTTAATGTAAAGGTATTTGGTTTGAAAGTGACACTAAAATGAATGAAAGTCAACGAAATGCTAAAGCCTAGTGGGCCCTTCCCGATTTTTTTTCGCCCCATGGGTGTTTAAACTGCAGTGTCTGTTTCTGCCCCTTTGATTGCTGTCCCACAGGAAAAATTTACCGTACTGTCTGAATAACGAGTCATACCCATAATAATACTTAGCCAATAATAAGTTATGATGCAGATAATTAACGAAGAAAACAAAACAAAACAGAGCGCACCAAAACATTGAAGTAGCCATCTGTGCCACCATTTTGCATTTCATAATTATAGAAATGCCCAGTGTCATCCTTGAATTTCCTAAGAACAGAGGTAGCTGTGAACCTGTTAGTACAAGAGCCCAGGGCTTCACTCTCTTAACTGAATGCCAAAAGGTTTTTCTTCTACCAGATTTATGTCTACCTTGAGGTTAAATAAACCATGTTTGTCACTTAACCACCTTTTAAAGTATACCCCTATGGTTAGTGTGTGTTAGTGTGAGTGCGTGCATGCGTGTGTGTGTGTGTGTGTGTGCTACATGGTCAATATAGATGAAACAGAGGCAGACTGCAATGAGATCAAGCTTAGACTTTCTGTTTGTACGTGGGACAACATGGTAACCACAATTGTTCCCCCACCCCCTACACATACTGGAAACATGTAATTCTCACGCTCAAACTCTCTTTGTCTCTCTGTCTCTCGTCACGTATACTGCTATTTTTTAACATATATGTATACACAGTACAGAGTGGACTGAAAAAAATTTACCACTTTTTGAATAACTATATCTTCTCAATTATTGAGGCTACCACAATTTAAAGAAACATGCAAATTAAAGGTAAACCAGATTTCTTTCAAGTGAAATGTTGCAGCATTGCAAAACTGCTACTTGTGACCAACAAAGAGGAAGTCACACGACACGCGCACACACACACGTACACATTCACGGCACACAGCCCCAGCAAGCACTGTGTTCCTGATTGCCTGTCCTCTGCCTCCACACCTAACCGTCAAGTGTACAGCACAGCTTCCTCCCTTCCTGTAAGTCGCTTCTTCTACTTTGATGGTCTGACTACATTAATATAATACAATAGTATTTAGCTCATAACATTTACTTTACTGTATGTTATGCTATTATTTATGTATACTCAAAAGGTTAAATTGAGGTGACAATGTGTCTTTTTAACTTGTCTGGCGATGTATGTATGTTTTTAAAATCCCAGACTGTCTTTGAGATGTTACAAACCTGTATTGTGAAGATTACATAATAATGTAGTCTGGACCCGTAACTGGACCCGGAGATGTCTTAGTGAATGTAGTCTTGACAGCTGACCTTAGAGATGCCATAATAAAAACATAACTGTAATGTGATAAAAGAATTATGTTTGTGGCAACAGGCTTCTGGACATGCTAACTAAAATAAAGAATACATGATGATGATCATGATGATGATTATGGCACCCTCTCAACCACTGATTCTGATCTTAACGGCTGGATTTGCACTCGGACAGGTACCACAGATTAGGCAACAGGAACTGACCTGTTTTATAATATCCCAGTTTATGAAACTGGTGAACCATTCATATCTGTAATTTAATATAAGTAATTTCAAAAGTATAACTGGACCGAAAGCTTCAGTAAAAGTTCTACCAGGAATACTGTAATGCTTTGTCACTTGCTTATTACTCCATGTGACTATTACCACTCAGAAGTATTGCCCAGTCAGCTGCCTCTACCTGCTGCAATACATCTCGCTGATGGTGCTTGGCCTGTCTTGTCTTTGCAGGATGCAAGAGGACAAGCACAGGTGCTTTCACTAGACATGGCGGAGGAGTCTGCTGACGACCAGTACAATTTATGCACAAAGAAGATGGCAGGCTTAGTAGAGCAAACTTTTCTTACATGTGAACTTAAGAATGCAAGCACTATCTTTAGTGTGGCTTGGAAAGACGAGGAGATGAAAGGTCACTGTCAAGAAGACACAGGACGTGGCTTGACCAAGAACCACTGCCTTGCCCTTCGCGTGTACACTAGTATAAAGGGTGACCGTCACAGATACCTTGCAAGTGGTATAAATGACGTGTACGAGTCTTTCAATACTGCTGTCCGTGAGGGTAAAAAAGGATACAGGGCTCGTGCATATAAGTGGTACTCAATGCAGTTTTATTTAACTGACGCCTTACAGATTCTCAATACGGAAAATGAATGCAAGTTGACTTATCATGGTACGAAGCTCAGCTTCGATGAAAATGTACTAAACAAAGAGATACGGCTGGGGTCGTTCGTGTCTTCCTCTATTAAGAAAAACAAAGCAAAGATGTTTGGGACAAAATCTTGTTTCAAGATCCACACGTGTCACGGCGCCTCGATGGTGAATTTTTCCATGTACGAAGACATGGACGAAGTACTCATTCCTCCATATGAGAAATTCAAAGTGACCGCCATAGTGAACTCGAGTTGGTGTGACACTGTGTATGTACTGAATAGCACTGGCACCAGGAGTGACCTGAACTGTGTTGTGTTAATGGATAGATGGTACATTGTGCTAATTGGCTGTCTAATGCCTCTAGTTGTCTTTGTGCTTGTAGGACTGTATTACTATCGCAAAAGTATGCGAGAAGGGTAAATATTGTACAGGACTGCTGCAGCTGTGATTGGAACCAAGTGTGGTGAATAACATAGGGGAAAGTGGGGTGATTTGTGCCAGGGGGGAAGCAGTGCCACTCCTTTCTAGAAAACCATAGAAAAAAATGGTTATTTGACCACATATTTTTGAAGAGCCATCCATTTTACTCATCCTCCAAAAAAGGGAGACACATTGCATGGGAAGAAAGCACATTTTAGCTAAAAAAAACGTCTTTCACTATATTTGTTTTTCAAAGTAAAATTTCTATGACTTTTGATTGTGTCTCAACAATCACAGTTTGAAGTTTGAAAACATTTTAGAACTTTAGTAGGCTACACAATGAGTCTATATATTTAGCATGATGTTAGCTCTAAACAGCTGGATCATGCAAATTTTTCAAAATTGTGGGGTTAGGGTAATTTGTGTCGAAGGGCCTGGGTTAAGTTGGGCTCATTCCCACTTATGGTTATTTTGCAACATGTTTTTTATTGTAATTATTTATTGTTTTCCTACATTTAATACTAAAACTTAGTGATTGATTATATCTAAATAAACCTCAAATGAGAAAGTTGTATTACATTTGTCTTGCTTTTATATAACATTACAGTTTATGAGTTTTTTTGTTTGTTTTACTTAACATATTTTTCCTAAAGGCACAACTTACCCCGCACCAGGGCCAAGTTGTGCCACGAGACCACTTTTTCTGAAAGCTATATTTCTAAAACAGTTCATTTCAGATCCATAGTTTTTGTTCCCAGAGAGTGATGCACCACATCCTGAAATATTTGCACATACTTATGTTGGATACATTACTGTCATGACCTCACTTTAATGTCACTTTGAGTAAAAACTGGCGCAACAAGGTCAAATGTGCAGCCATGGGGGGTGGGGACAGTGAGAGTTTTGTCAATTTCCTGTCTGGTGCAATTATGGCAGCGTTCTTGCAATGTGTTTCTGCAGTGTGAAAAAACCTGTAAAGCAGTTATCAGTTGGTTTTTGCTAATATTCATATTTTTTATATGGTCAAACAAAAATACTATTATAAACTGTTGCTTTTTGTTATTAGACTCTTACTGTCTTTGCTCTCACCTGATTAAAATATATATTATAGACTATAGGTATTTTTAAAATAGCTGTAGTGTTTAATGTATGCTTGCATCAGGTGTGGTAGGCAATCTGAGGCATGCATTTCACTCCAATAATATTAAAATCAAGTTTTGGCGACTTCTGTGTTAGTATTGAGCGCTAAATTTGGAGGGCAGTAATCTTCACGACAAGAGTATTAACATACTGGTTGCAGAGAAATCTTAGTGAGTAGTGTTTAATGTTTTACAGAAAAAAAACACGATGGCATCCAGATCCGTATATCAGAGCCCTCTATAGTTACTATAGAGGGCTCTGCCGTTTATCAAACTCTGATGGCATCTCTGGAATGCTGCCATCTTGTGGCACTGGCAGATAGGACGGCCACCCTACACCACAAATACAGGTGCTGGTCATATAATTAGAATATCATGAAAAAGTTTATTTATTTCAGTAATTCCATTGAAAAAGTAAAACTTGTATAATGTATACATTCATTTCACACAGACTGGCATATTTCAAGTGTTTATTTCTTTTAATATTGATGACTATAACTGACAACTAATGAAAATCCTAAATTCAGTATCTCAGAGAATTAGAAGATTACTTAAGACCGATACAAAAAAAAACCCTAGAAATGTTGGACAACTAAAAAGTATGAACATGAAAAGTATGAACATGTACAGCACTTAATACTTAGTTGGGGTTTTTTTCCCCGAATTACTGCACCATTGTGGAGTGGGATGGAGTCGATCAGTCTTTGGCACTGTTTAGGTGTTATAACAATCACAAGCCCAGGTTGCTCTGATAGTGGCCTTCAGCTCTTCAACATTGTTGGGTCTGGCATATCACATCTTCCTCTTCACAATAAAGGCCTTTGCAGGTGTTTTGAGTTAATTAGTTGATTAGAGTGTGGCACCAGTTGTCTTCAATATTGAACCTTTCTACGGTATTCTAATTTTCTGAGATACTCAATTTGGGGTTTTCATTAGTTGTCCGTTATAATCATGAATATTAAAGTAAACACTTGAAATATGTTAGTCTGTGTTAAATAAATGTATACAGTATACAATCAATATGTATAGAAATATTAAAAACTAAAAAGAAGAGAAATGTGGTAAAAGAAAAAAAATCCCCTCATATGATGTTTATGTCAAATCTCACTACATGTCTATTATATAGCACTATAATAAAATCAGTAAATATAAGATTAGGTATAATGTTTTTTTAAGCTAAATCTCAGAGTATCAACTGACAAATTCAGTATCTCAGAAAATTAGAATATTGTGGAAAGGTTCAATATTGAACACACCTGGTGCCACACTCTAATCAACTAATTAACTCAAAACACCTGCAAAGACCTTTAGATGGTCTCTTAGTGTAGTTCTGTAGGCAACACAATCATGCAGAAGACTGCTGACCTGACAGTTGTCCAAAAGATGACCAATGACACCTTGCATAATGAAGGAAGACACAAACAGTCGTTGCAAAATAGGCTGGCTGTTCACAGCTCTGTGTGCAAGCACAGAGAGGCGAACGGAAGGAAAATATGTGGTTGAAAACGTCTATAAGCAATAGGGATAACCGCACCCTGGAGAGGATTGTGTGTATTGTGAAGAGGAAGATGTGATACGCCAAAGCCAATAATGCAGAAGAGCTGAAGGCCACTATCAGAGCAGCCTGGGCTCTCGCAACACCTGAGCAGTGCCAAAGGCTGATTGACTCCACACCACATTGCTGCAGTAATTCAGGCAAAAGGAGCCCCAACTAAGTAATGAGTGCTGTACATGCTCATACTTTTCAGTTGGCATTTGGGATTTTCATTAGTTATCAGTTATAATCATTAAAATTAGTGTAAACATTTGAAATATATCAGTGTGTGTAATCAATCAAGTTCAAGTCAAGTTCAAGTTTTATTTAGCCATATCAACAGTATAAAAAATACAGTCGTTAGGAATGTTGCTTGGTGTGCTCACAACACAACAAAAGACACAAAACTGGTCGGGGGTGGTGAAACAAAAACAACAGGGGGGTACACAAAATAAATAAACAAGGAGTGGCATACAAAACATTGGACACATAGAAAAGTGCAATGGGATATTTAAAGTGCATGGTATGTACAGAGCAGTAGTAGCATTGTGCAAAGTAACAAGGAGGTAGGAAGGCCAGGTAGTGGAGTAGCTGTAAAGTGCTAGTGCGTATTTAAGTGACGGATGGCTTGTGGGTAGGTACTGTCCCTAGAGCGAGTGGTTTTGCTTGGGATACTGCGGTACCTTTTCCCTGAAGGCAATAGTGTGAATAGGTGGTGTGCTGGGTGTGAAGGGTCAGAGGTGATGTTTTTGGCTTTCCTAGCCAGTCTGGTGTTGTAGAGTGAGGCTAAAGTGGGAAGACTGCGGCCAATGATTTTGGAGGCCCTACGTACCACCCTCTCCAGATGTTGCTTTTCTTGGCTGGTGGAGCTACCATACCAGACCAAGATGGAGAAGGTGAGCACGCTTTCGATGGTGGCACTGTAAAAGTGGATCATGCCTGCTTGGCTGACTCCAAATTTCCTCAGTTGTCGGAGGAAGTATAATCTTTGTTGGGCTTTTGAAATGATGAGACTGGTGTTCAGATTCCATGACAGGGACTGATGGATGGTGGTGCCTAGGAAACGAAAGGAGTCTACCCACTCCACTACCTGGCCATTAATGCAGATGGGGGTGTGCTGGCCTGCGCTTTTTCTGAAATCCACTATGAGTTCTTTAGTTTTGGATATGTTGAGAGTGAGATTGTTTACTGTGCACCACTGCACTAGATGTTCGACCTCATCGCGGTATGATGTTTCGTCTTTGTCGCGTATGAGGCCTATTACAGTGGTGTCGTCAGCAAATTTCAGGAGTTTGACAGATGGGGAGTTGGATGTACAGCTGTTGGTGTATAGAGAGAATAACAGGGGTGACAATACACAACCTTGTGGCGCGCCAGTGTTGAGGACCTTAGTAGATGAAATATTGTTCTGAATTTTAACACATTGTGTTCTGTTGGTCAGGAAGTTAAGCAGCCAGTGACAGAGAGATGGGTTGACATCCATGGACATGAGAGAGTTAAACAATCTGATAGGCAGGATAGTGTTGAAAGCTGAGCTGAAGTCTATGAATAGGACACGGGCATAGGTGGATTTACAGTCAAGATGTTGAAGAATGAAATGGATGCAGAGTGAAACAGCATCGTCTACTCCCCTATTTGCCCTGTAGGCGAATTGGTGAGGGTCCAGTGTTATGTGTGATAAAAACTTACAGATTAGACGTTCAAAAACTTTCATTACAACAGAGGTGAGAGCGACAGGCCTATAGTCATTTAAACAGGTGATGTTTGTTTTCTTAGGTACTGGGATGATTGTAGCTGATTTAAAACAAGCAGGTACAGTGGCACAGTGGAGAGACCAGTTAAAAATGAAGCATAAGATAGCAGCGAGTTCATTGGCGCAGTTCTTGAGGGTGGCTGGTGTTACGCCATCAGGGCCAGCTGCCTTGTTGGTATTTTGCCGCTGTAGCAGTCTGCGCACATCATGCTCCGAGATGGAAAGAGGAGGTTGGGTGTGGCCCACCCCCAGTGAATGAGGGAGGACACTCGTTTGTGCGCAGGCGGCATCGAAACGGCAGAAAAAGTCATTAAGTTGCTCAGGTAGGGAGGGGTCACAGTCCAGTATATGATGTTTCATTTTATAGTTCGTTATTTCCTGAAGGCCCCGCCAGACCCCCTTAATGTTGTTATCCTGAAGTTTATTTTCCAGTTTGTTTCTGTAGCTGGCTTTTGCTGTGTTTATGGCTTTCTGTAGTCTGTATTTGATATAATGAATGAATATAATACACAAGTCTCACTTTTTAAATGGAATTATAAGTCAACTCTTTCATGATATTCTAATTATATGACCAGCACCTGTATATGGTCCAAAGACTACAGGCTCCACAGGCAGTGCCATGTCAGGTCTTCATTTTGTAAGGGTTTTGGCAGCAAATTTGCAATGAATTTCAGGGGTAGCTGTGGCCTAGTGGTTAAAATGGTGGTCTTGGGATCAGAGGGTTGCAGGTTTGGACCCAGAGTTGGGGAAATAAATAACTAGTGCTCTCCTTCACCCTCATCCATGGCTGAAGTGCCCTTGAGCAAGGCGTCTAACCCCACATTGCTTCAGGGACTGTAACTGAAACCCTGTACCTAAATAACTAAGTTGCTGTGAATAAGTGCATCAACTAAGTGTAATGCATTTTAACTTCAAGACATTGGCATGCCCATATAATGTAAAGTTCAAATACTGAGAACTTGAAACCGAATAGTGTATAGCTTGCACAAACTGATCCTGGATCAAACCAGATTCCCACAGCAGTCTTTGATAATCCAGACTTCAGTGTTAAGACTTGAAATTAGACAATTTGTTACATCCCTTATCCTAGGGATCACAGTTTGCCTAAATGGGTATTGGATTGAAACAAGTCTTGCAAATATGGCTTTCAAAAACTAACGAACTGCCACAAGCATGAATATTACACCACATCTAAAAGCACTATTTTAATTTTGTATCTATAGTGTCTAAAGGTGAAAACTAACTCTAACTCTTTGGCTTGTGTAATTGTCACAATTAACTCAAGGTAAGCTTATTTAAGAAAAAAAATCATCATCATTTATTGCCTTGTCAAAAAATACCAAAAAACAAAAAACACGTACATGTCTTTCTTTTTTTTTTTACAAGAAACCAGTAGAGTCCATAATTTCCCCAAAGGAAATGGTGACACAAAATAAAAACACAAAATAGTAAAATACAGAAAGTGGGTCATCAGAGAAGGGGTGTATGATGTGTGTATGGGCAAAAAGGTGTGTGTGATGTGTTTGTGCTCGTGTGTGTGTGTGGTCTTCATTCTCTCATCTCTCCATCTTCTTCCTCCTCCTCCACTCCTCTGATGTACAGCACATTATTACACCTGGGAAAAAGGGAAAAAGAGAGGGCAAGGTGGTCAGATGATGGACCTTTGGGGATCAACAGGCATTTAGCCATCTAACCATTCATCCATCCATCCCTCCTACCATTCATGCATACATGCATCCGTCCTTCCATCTTTCCATTCTTCCTTCCAACCAACCAACCAACCAACCACCCATTCATTCATTCATTCAACCTTGGATGCAAATATTAATTAGTGTATGATTCAAATGATAGAAATTCAATCATTATTTAATTATGGACATACTTGAATCTTCTAATTGCCGTTTTATTAATACTCCCTCCTTTTCTGTTGGCAGAGCAACCTTTTGTACTTTAAGAGAGGTAGAGCTAAATGCACTCGGCAGCCTTTTCTCCCTGAAGTAGTTCATTTGGCGGCATCTAGTGGTCCAACTACATATTGCGACTAACTGAATATTGCTCCCTCTTCTCAGTGTCAATGTAGTAGGCCAGTCAAGCTTCTCTTAAAAGGGCCTTTAGTTTATAAGCGTTTAATCAACCTATCTGGTAAAAATGGAAGCCCTTTAAGCCCTTTTGTACACTCTACTTCTGTGCAAAAGTCACCAAATTAACAACTATGTAAACCTATTTTTTAACTCCTTTTGTGTGAGATTTTGAGTGCTAATGTTTTCCTTTGTCCTCTCTGGGCTACTGTAGAAACATGGTGGGAAAGATCCCATGTTAGGCAACA
>CM059274.1:19056916-19059416 GCA_030347295.1 Setipinna tenuifilis | reverse complement strand
AACCAACCCAATGCTCAAGTCAATGTAATAAAATTATTGTGGTCCATGGTACAGTGTTTCTCAAAGTTTGGTCTGTGGACCACTGGTCGAAAGTCGTATGTGAGCAGTTGTGCTGAAATATTTATTTTTCACGGTTCTTAGGCTACCTATACGTATAGGGACATGTATATCATGATAATGACCTAGTTAGGGCTGTGACGTTGCAAAGAAATTGTGCATTTACATACCCCTGTTAGCTTCAGATGGGGGGGGGGGGGGTCTGAAAAACTCTGACAAACACTGAACTGGAATTGTTGTTTTTTCAGCACACATATTAATTAAGGTGAATATTATATATAACTTTGATTAGAGCAGTGCTGTAATCGACTGGAAACCTGACTAAAATTTGTCAAAAAATATAAAAGGTAAATGTATAAAAGGCTTAAAGCAGCACTATGCAACTTTGAGTGTTTTTTTTTCTCAACGGAGCTTCCCCTAGTGTTTTCAACTCAACATTGAGACTTTGTGAGTCTGAGGGTTAGACAGACACCCTAAATTGCAAGCGTGGTATTCTGTCCACGGACAGTGTGGGTGGTCAAGAAAGCTTTCATTCGGCTGGTAATGACTCATTTAAGCATCTACTGACTTAGGAAGATGATTAATTAACTCAAAAAGTTACATAGTGCTGCTTTAACAACTGATGTTTTCAGAAAACACTCCAGTCTGCAATGATATCAGGTGGAAAACATTTTTTTAAGTTGGTAGGTAGACTATCCAGTACAGATGTGGAAGAACACACACACAAACATGCAGAAAATATACTAGAGATTAATGTAGGCACACACACAGTCTCCCCCCACCTTCCACACACACACGCTCACACGCACACACACAGAAAAAAAACAATTCCCATGAACATCCACAACTCTAGTTTAATCACCCATCAACACACTTTTGAAACACACACACACATACACACACACACACTCAAACACAAACATGCACATGTCATCATGTTGGAAGCCATCCTTGAAATGTTTGGAATAACTGCGTCTACGTCACTCTATTCGGAAGCTGTCGAAAAACACTCTCCCCCTAAGGCAAACATTCCACAAGCATACACATGCACACACACACACACACACACACTAATGCACGCACATGCAGACATGACCACAAAAACATCGACTCTCATTATTTAAAGCTTCTACCCAGGGGGCTGAAATTATCACTCACTCACACACAAACACCTCAAAGACACACAAAAATACACACGCGCACACACACACACACACACGCACACACAAATCACAAATGCTCAGTATTCTGATTGGGTTGTAAAGGTTTATTGGCTATGCGTATATACCAGCTGATGAGTAGAATCATCTTCTATACAGAGGTCTCACACACACACACACACACACACACACACACACACACACACATACATACTCACACATTCCAATCAACACACATACATATACTCACACAAAACATACATTTACAGCAAAACAATTACAAAGAAATAATATTATGTACAAAATTCTCTTCAATCTCACCTCCATAAGGCAACATGGACTTTATGGCTTTTAAATTTAAAACAGACAGTGTAATAATTACTTTTTTTTATAAATGCAACTCTGTATGTTTTAGCTGTGTGTGTGTGTGTGTATGTGTGTATTGCCACATGTTTAAAACATTGCAGAAAGGTATTTTTGCCTTTTCACACCTTCAAGCTCCAACTCCCACACACATGCATGCAGACACAAATGCGCGCGCACACACACATGCACACACGTATAGAAGCACATTTGCTCCGAAAGGTGGAACATCATCTGTGATGACGTCATATTGCAATGTGACACAGTTTTGTGGAATGTGTGTGTGTGTGTGTGTGTGTGTGTGTGTGTGTGTGTGTGTCAGTGTGGATGAGTACATGTGTCTGTCTGGTCATGTCTGTGTGACTAAGTGTGTGTGTGTGTGTGTATGCGTGTGTGTGAATGTGTGTATGTATGTGTGTGTGTGTGTGTGTGTGTGTGTGTGTGTGTGTGTGTGTGTGTGTGTGTGTGTGTGTGTTCCAGCAGGAATCCGACAGTGTTGACCCATTTGGGTTAAAGTGCATTTACGACAGACATCTATGAGAGTCTCTCAGTTTCTCTCTCCGTTTTTCTCTCTCTCTCTCTCTCTCCATCGTTTCCACCCTGTGGCAGTCCTGCCAGGAGAGAATGAAAGTCCTTTTTGTCAACATTCCTCCTCTTCTCTCCTCTTGTGTCTTCACCTCTCCTCCTCCTCCTCCTCCTCCTCTTTCTCTTCTCCTCCTCCTCCTCCTGTTCTCCTCTGCTAGGCACAGGTCTGTGTGTGTGTGTGTGTGTGTGTGTGTGTGTGTGTGTGTGTGTGTGTGTGTTGCTGTCAGGCACAGTTTTGTGTGTGTATGTGTGTGTGTGTGTGTTTCTGCTAGGCAGAAGTGTGTGTGTGTGTGTGTGTGTGTGTGTGTGTGTGTGTGTGTGTGTGTGTGTACGTG
>CM059274.1:19039416-19044416 GCA_030347295.1 Setipinna tenuifilis | reverse complement strand
TGTGTGTGTGTGTGTGTGTGTGTGTGTGTGTGTGTAAATGTGTGCATTTGTTTTTCCATTTGTCTTTGACTATAAATGTAGGAAATATGACTATGTCTTTGTGTGTGAGACACACACACACACACACACACACACACACGCACACACACAGACGGCTCATATGAAGTGTGTTTTGATTATGCTGTTTTTTATGGGAAAGTCATGTGGCGGTAGTCCAATACAGAGGCATTGTCCATTGTTCAGCAATGTCAGCCTTAGCTAATTAATGATAATAAGATCATAACAAGATAACACAGCCACCAGGAAAACATTCAGCAAAAGAAGTATGATTAAAAGTACACACACACACATATACAGACACACACACACGCATGC
Organism: Setipinna tenuifilis; assembly: GCA_030347295.1. Classification (NCBI taxonomy): domain Eukaryota; kingdom Metazoa; phylum Chordata; class Actinopteri; order Clupeiformes; family Engraulidae; genus Setipinna; species Setipinna tenuifilis. The sequence goes on along the minus strand of CM059274.1, from coordinate 19,044,041 downwards.
ACAGACACACACACACATGCGCGTGCACACACAGACATGCGCACACACACAAACATAGATACATAGATACATAGATATACACACACATACACAGACACAGACACACACACACACACACACACACACACACAGACACACACACACAAACAGAGTCTTCACCAACCTTACCCAGACAAATGTTTCTTGTGTTCTGTGGCCCTTCAAGCTCATGTTCTGATTCTCATTATGACTCACCAGCGTATAGCTGTCTCATTTATCTTGGACACACAGACAGATATGCACGCACACACACATGCATGCACACACGCATGCACACACACACACTTACACTTTAACTAACTCACATATACACCCTCGAACCAACAGACAAATGCACAAAGAGGCACACACACGCACGCACACACACACGCACACACACGCACACACACACACACATACACATGCACACACACGCAAACACATGCACACACACAGACACATACACACATATGCAGACACAGACACACATGCACACACACACACACAGGCACAGACACATGCACACAAACATAGACGCACACACATGCACAAGCAAACACAGACATGCACAAACAAACATGCACACACGCACGCACATACACACACTTGGACACACATGCACAAGCAAACACACACACCCTGCATGCTGCTGTCCTGCCTTCCATAGGGGGTAGGTGGTGTGAGGATGGGGGCATAAATTCTTGATAAGGCAGATGTGAAAACACACTTTCCCTTCTTCTTCTTTCTTTGTGTGTGTTTGTGTGTGTGTGTGTGTGTATGAGCATGTGGGTGTGTGTATGTGCGTGTGAGTGCATAAGTGTGTCTAAGTCTTCTGTTTTTCATGTTCACTGATTGCACTGAAATGTGTGTGTGTATGAGCATATGGGTACGTGTATATGTGTGTGTGTGTGTGTGTGTGTGTGTGTGTGTGTGTGTGTGTGTGTGTGTGTGTGTGCACGTGCATGTGAGTGCATAAGTGTGTGCCTTTTTTTTCCTGTGTTCCCTGATTGTGCTGAAATGTGTGTGTGTGTGTATGAGCATGTGTCTGTGTGCATGCATGTATGAGCGTGTGTGTCTGTGTGTGTGTGCGTGCATGCATGTATGAGCGTGCATGCATGGGTGTGTGTGTGTGTCTGTCTGTATATGTGTGTGTGTGTGTGTGTGTGAGTGCATAAGTGTGTGTCTAAGTTTTCTTTTTTCCGTGTTCACTGATTGCGCTGAAATGGAAACCTGCCTGCCCAGCCTTAGATGACACAGATAGGCATCACGCTCCAGTCAACACACACACACACACACACACACACACACACACACACACACACGCACAGACACACACACACACATTCAAACCAACCATTAGCCTGCAAGCATCATAACAAACAACATACACTCTCTTTATGATCAAACATTCTCTCGGTCTTGTACACATGCACACACAGACACACTCACATTCAGACTGCAAATTAGCGTCTTAAAATCACAATAAACAAAACGAACTTTCCCTGTTATCACACAAACATTCTTCCTCCCTCATATTTGCATTCGCAGACACAGACACAGACACACACACACACACACACACACACACACACACACACACACACACACACACACACAAACATTTTTACTCATGATTAGCCTGGCAAAATCCTAATAAACACTTTCTCTCCCTCTCCCTGTCCCTGTCTCTCTCTCTCTCACACACACACACACACATACACACACACACAAACACATTTTATGCATGTAGACTCATTGGCCTTGTCTGTCTTCACCATGCTATCTCTTGTTTAGAAATGTACTCTCCCTTTTTCCTGCTAACTTCCCGCACACAGATGTTGCCGCCTGATGTCTGTGTTTACGAGGAAAGCCCTGTCTACACACATACACGCTCGCATACTTGTCATTTTTACTCTCGTTTGCCCTCTTGCGTGTGTGTGTGTGTGTGTGTGTGTGAGATTTGTATGTGTATGTAGATGTGTCTATCTGATTGTGTGAGTGCATTTGTGAGTGCATTTGTGTGTGTGTGTGTGTGTGTGTGTGTGTGTGTGTGTGTGTGTGTGTAGTAGTGTGTGTAGATGTGTGTGTGTGTGTGTAGTAGTAGTGTGTGTAGATGTGTGTGTGTGTGTGTGTGTGTATGTGCATGTATCTGTGTGTATGCATGCGTCCCTGTATCTTACTACATGTGCATTTGTGTGTGTGTGTGTGCACATATGTCTTGCTCAAGTGAACTCCAATAGCCAACTTCAAACACAGATTTAGATTTGCCTATCGTCTATCTCTGACTACAGTGTGTGTGTGTGTGTGTGTGTGTGTGTGTGTGTGTGTGTGTGTGTGTGTGTGTGTGTGTGTGTGTGTGTGTGTGTGTGTGATCTGTCTATCTCTTACTATGGGCCTTTCATGTACATGACACACACTGATCTCTGCAGTGTAACTTCACTATCTCGCAGGCTGTATGGAAAAGTACTGATAACCAACATATGCATCCACTAACAGTAGTGGTGACCTCAGCTCTATCACTGACTCCTGCATTATATAAACTCAATGGCCTGTGTCCGCTAACACATTTGTTTTTCGGTAAATACAGACAGTTGACTTTATGTTATCTGACAGATGTGGATAATCATCATCATACATGTACAGTTGTCACACACACACACACACACACACACACACACAAACACACACAGTGTTTGCCTTTTTCCAGTGAAAAGCATTCACCCAGTAAACGTCTGTGTTTTAGATCATCTAAACATGAACACTGAAACACTCTTTCACCCACACACTCACAAAGGCAGCACATAAAAACACATAAGCACAAACACATACACATGTGCAAAAAATGTACACCCATGCTCTCTCTCTCTCTCTCTCTCTCCATTCCTGACACACACACAAACACACACACACATACACACACACACACACACACACACAAACCAACGTCCTCACCCACCACATGATTGGTGCAGTCACAGCTAGGCTGGTAGCCCAGTGAAGACACAAACACCAACACACACACACACACACACACACACACACACACACACACACACACACACACACACACAGAGCAGCATCCTCAGCCACCACATGATTGGTGCAGTCGCAGGAAAGCTGGAAGCCCAGTGCGGGCACACACACACACACACACACACCAGCATCCTCACCCACCACATGATTGGTGCGGTCGCGGGCAGGCTGGTACCCCGGGGCGGGCACACACTGGTCAGCGTGGCCATTGCACAGGCAGCTGCCCTTGACGATGAAGTCGTAGATGGCGTAGTGCTGCCCAGTGGCCAGAGGGGGCGCTGGACCTTCCTTGGGCATCTCCTTCAGCTGGCAGGGGCAGGGCTGGTGCTGCAGCAGGCGTACCCGCAGGTTGGTGACCGTCAGACGGGCACGGGCCACTGGGCTGTAGGGGTCCAAGGTGTGCCATGGAGACAGGGCACGGTAGATCACCTTTCCAAAGAAGGAAGGGGGGGGCATTAGGTTAGACGTCAGACAGCATACACAGATGGATGCGCACACACACACACACACACACACACACACACACACACACACACACACACGCACACGCACAGTGGACTGTAGGGGTCCAGAGTGTGCCATGGAGACAGGCCACAGTAGATCACCTTTCCCAAGAAGCGGGCAAGCATTAGGTTAGAGGTCAGGTAGCATACACAGGCGGACGCACACACACACACACACACACACACACACACAGTGGACTGTAGTGGTCCAGAGTGTGCCACGAAGACACAGTAGAACACCTGTCTGAAGGGGGGAGGGGGGGGGGGGGCGCAGAGAGCAGAGAAAAGTTACTAAGTGTGTAAGCGTGGGTCGTAGACTGTACCAAGGACAGAAATTTCGGCAACACTTTCCATGAGCCTATAGCCTTTATTAAGACATTTGTAAATGGTTATAATGCCTTCATAAAGCTTAATAATGGCTGAAATTAGTATTCATAACTATTTAGTCAGGTAAGACTTTATAACCAAGATTGCACTGTGTCACTTACACTTACACTGTGTGCAGAATGGGGCTTATGATATGACATAGCATTATAATGCCTAAGGAGTACAGCTATGGGGATGTATTAATAATTCTAAATACAGTACATACTTTATGAACGCATTATAAGCCCTTTATGAATGTCTTCATAGAGTATGTGTTTATGAATACAAGCTTCATAGAAAGTGTTACCAAAATTTCAATCATTACCACTATGGAACGTGTTGATTACTAGGCTAAAAGTCACACACAGGGCTCTTAAAAAAGCTTTGGAGGCAGAGTTCAACATGACTCATGTTGTTGCTGTAACTACAAACAGTGCTGCTGAACCTTTAGTGATGGCTGTGGTGTTTTGACAACAACATCAAAAAGCTACCTGCCTGCCCACCATAATTGGGGAAAATGGCAGAGTCAACAGTGATTTTCACAACTGCCATTAAGGTTTATGGATTTGGGAACACTTAAGGTGTTAGCTGCTCTTGACATGCACTATGTCTGTTTATTTTTGTGGAGTGGCAAAACACTTCAGGTCTGTTTTGATGTGTATGTGCATGTGTGTGTGTATGTGTGTGTGTGTGTGTGTGTGTGTG
>CM059274.1:19019416-19034416 GCA_030347295.1 Setipinna tenuifilis | reverse complement strand
CACACACACACACACACACACACACCAATGCTTCTCAAACCATGGACGCTGATCTGGCACAGCCCGGGGTCAGTGGGAAGTTGAATGAATCCGTCCTGAAGTCTCCCCATTGATTGTCTGGAATGCGGCTTGGCCAAATACGATTTCCGCTCTAATCTGTTTGCGTGGATTTGCGTGGAACTTTGCTTCCTTTAATCACACAACAAAAACGCGGATCAAAGCGGTAATGTCACTAGGCCTAATTTCGATGGATGTTTTTGAGCTTTGCTGCATGCTTAGAAACAAATTGTAGACATGGGCTTTGGGAAATAAATACTGGAAATGTTATAATAAGGGTCATATTAACAAGATGAGCCTATCACACAAAAAAGTTATTTTCAGAACAACATTGCTGCCCCTAAGTTTTCCTAACAGGCGCTGGATGAGACAACACTGATTCGCAGTAATAAGTAATTGGTTTTACTGGCAAATCAGTGTTTTTCAAATTCATGTTTCCAAACGCAGGTTGAAGTGTGTCAGTGCGAAAAAGTCGACGTTCCCTTTGTTATGTCGCCATCTAGTGTAAAAAAAAAGTGAGCTCTTGGTTGGTTTAAGTTGTAAACACCAGCAGATGACACAGCAGAGGATTATACTACTAGACTTGCTGTAGGCCTAGAAATAGTTCGTCCCCAGACACACACACACCAACACCGTTATTAGACTTCTTAACACCCCTACTGCTTGACCTTGAAATTTGAACCATATAGACTTGAAACTAGTACACTTTATCTCACTTCTTCCTTTATAACTGGAAAGAGTTGACTCTTTTCTGTATCATTTTGTTGAACTTCTGCTTTTTAAATTATTATTATTGTTGTTATTATTGGTGTTGTTGTCATTATTATTATTATTATTATTATTATTATTATTATTATTATTATTATTATTATTATTATTTTCTTCTTCTTTTAGCATGGAATGAGTTTACTCTTTTCTGTATGAATTTATTAGCCTTCTTTTGTTGATGTTTTAAAATGATTGTTCTTTTATTGTTTTTTTCCAGTTGCATCAGTTGTAAAGATACTGAATATTAGTATAAATGACCACTGGAGATGTTTATTTTTCTTTTGTGTAAGCATGGCTTGTGTAGTTGTGTTTTGTGCTGGTTGTTGATTTTATGTTGATTACTTTTTAATTGGACATGAACTGAATAAAACCCTCAGAATGCTCAAAAAGAACTTTCTTAGCCTACAGAACAACTGTACCAAAAATCTGAATGGTACAAACTTGTTAAATAAATAAATAGCCTACATGTTCTCTGGTGAGGATATATTTAGGATACAGATAACTGAACGTAGCATTATGTTGCTTGATGATCCTTTAGTGACAGTAACAGTCCCCCGTTGCTTTCGTAAAAAAATAAAAATTAATTGACCCTGTTTCACGTAGTAAGACCGCGTGGCGTTGCGGTGTAGGGAGAATAATAGGCTAAAGCTATGTTTTTGAAGGGCTGCCATATTTTCTGGTCAGGCTTGTTACTAACATAGTTATTAACCCACGTTCCTGGCAAACCACCTGTCAGGAATACAATGTTTCTCAGTCACCTTGAACGCTACAATGTAGCCTACAAGTTGCTTCCCTCCCTCGGGCTACTAGTGGGCGTGTTCGTTGGTTACGATGGTTGGTTATGACAGAAGAGAATACTTAGCTACATTAACTGTGTCTTCTAGCGATGCAAAGGACGGGTTTCATACATCCAGAAATGAATGTCTGTTTAGGTTTGTACAACTAAGTGTAACAGCACGTGTTTTCTTTTTTTTAAGTTAAGGACAGGTCGTTAAACTTCAAAACAACCTGTGAGAAACCCAAAGTGAAATCTCGGTAGCGCTCAGAAACCAACGTCACTTTACAACTGGTCTCTGACGCACTCTTGCAAATACCACGCGACAAGAGCAGACAAGATGGCGACTGCAATGCTACTATGCGACTAATCCAAGTGCTGTGAAGAAGCTCGGTATGTTAAATAGATGATTTACATTCTTTTTAGACTATTTAAATGGTACACTACACATATCACGCTGGTTCTGTTATAATTGTACGGCCACTCATTAACGGAGTTGCCCTCAACAAATGTGTTGATATTGGAAGCTATTCGATAGCCGACTAGCATGTAGCAGGAGATAAATAAGTTATCGCTTAGAGAGCTGCCAGGGACAGCTAAATCTGTAGCTAGCCAACTTTATTGTTGTTTTTGTGTGTGTCTTGCTGAGTTTATCGAAGGAGTAACATATTCTTTAAGTCATAACTTAGGGTTAGCTTATCGCGATTTTGGCAGCATTGATCCAGACAGTGACATAGTCGTCCAGACAACAGTATGTCAAATAACGTTATAGGGTGACAGAAAAACATCTAAGCGCGCTTAAAGGATTTGTTAGCCAAGTGGGGATAGCTAGAATGCTAACTGTCGCCGCTAACACGAGAGAATTATAATGGCCAGCGCAATGTAATTTCAAATAGTGACTTTTATGAGTTGGGTTATTACCCGCTCTATCTATTTGTATCTTTCAGTTAAAATAACTTTTAGGCCTAGCGTATGGCATCCCATTTGGAAGATCAAAGTTCCATTATAACTGAACGGCAATTATGTTAAACAGGCGTCAGGCTTAAACTTACATAGTTCAAAGCCATGACTGGTAACCAATGTTGTTTTTATATTGAACAGAGTCTCTCATATATGTAGAAATAACATGGGTGAATCAGTTCACCTGCCGAGTTTAGTGTCCATGAATAGCTGTTATCTGTTTCGCCGCTTTAGCTAATATTAGCTAAGCTAGCTTCTACTAGCTGTGTGCACTTGTTCCAATTGTGAAAGTCTTCGCTAAATATTACCTAAACTGGGCTATCTAGCTAACCCATCTTTGGCTCTGCCAGGTTGGCCAACATTGCATCAGCCTTTGTTACACAGAGCTTGGCACTCTTAACGTTGTAATGTTGCCGTTTGTTTGGTAGATTCTGGTACAAAACAGTCTCAGCTATTCTGCTAGCTACCGAAAAGCTTAGCCACTAAGAAAAGGTATCCAGTCTTGATAATCGCAGCATGTTTATGAATGGGGCCGTCTCCAGCGTAGAGTAGCAGGCCGTACACTGTTAAAGAAACCGGTTATTTTGTAGTTATTGACTCTATCTGAAGTATTAAGGCCCTCGTCTTTTTTGTTTGAAGTCAACTGGGTTGGTGGTTTTACTAAATTAATTCAGTACGAGTTTCCAAGGTAACCTTTCACGTGAACACTTCATCTTTGGCAAACTCTGATTGGTCGTTGAAAAATGCTCACTATTAGTAAACTGTTAAGCAGTTCATCGAGTATCTACACAAAGATCTTACAGTGTTCAACTTTCCGCCCTAGTTAGCTGATATATGTAATCCAGATCTTTATGGTTGTTAATTAGGAACAGCTGTCCATTCCTGTGACCTTAGTCGGGTCTGGAAACTGTGGGGTGTGTCACCACTGTACTTTCACCCTGAGCGACCGCACACAGACACACACACTGTGATGTGGGTGAGTGTCTTATCAAATCCCAGATTACTCACACACGCATACTTTTCTTTTCATACAAGAACGGTTGGTGTGACTTAAGAGTTGTTATACCAGCAGGCCTGATCCAAGAGAGACTAGTAGTACAGTTATGAACTATTGCTTTGTTGTGGTTCCAAGCTGACACCGCTTATATAAATTTCACTAACCATTCACTTCCTCTCTCTCTTTTTTTGTCGTTTTCCATTTTCATGTTCCTTTCCCTCCCCTGGCATCTCAACCTTTTCCCCTCTCTACATCCTCTCCCCTCTCTACCTGGTCTCTCCTCTCTGGTCTCCCCCTCTCTGGTCTCTCTGTATGGTCTCTCTCTGGTCTCTCTCTCTCTCTCTTCTCTCTCTTCTCTCTGTCCCTCTCCCAGAGCTGTAGACTCATGATGCCGTGGCTGGGCCCCCTTTCTCCGCCTGCCAGCGTGGCCCCGGTCATGTGAGTTCCCCGAGAGGCGCACCCGTCGCCTCTCCATCGCACTCCACCCCCCCACCCACCTCACGTTGTTGTTCATCCCCCCCCTACCCCCACCCCTTACCCTCTCTCCCCTCGTCTCGCCCCCTTTACCCGTACCTCTTGTCTCGTCCCCACCACCACCACACCCCGCCGTGTGGAGATGGACCGGTGTCGTCACGTGTTGCGCCTGCGTCTGGCGCGCGACCACTCCATCCTGAACCCGCAGAAGTGGCACTGCGCCGTGTGCAACACCACCGAGTCGGTATGGGCGTGTCTCAGCTGCGCGCACGTGGCCTGCGGCCGCTACATCGAGGAGCACGCGCTCCGCCACTACGAGGAGCAGCGCCACCCGCTGGCGCTGGAGGTCAACGAGCTCTACGTCTTCTGCTATGCCTGCGACGACTATGTGCTCAACGACAACGCCACGGGCGACCTCAAGCTGCTGCGCAGCACGCTTAGCGCCATCAAGACGCAGAAGTATGAGGTCACCACGCGCAGTGGCCGGACACTCAGGTGAGACACGCTAACGAGTGAAGAGCTTATGAAGTACGATGTCATGTCTGTTCGTAAAGGGCTTGGGTGTTGTTTGAAATGACTGACTGGCTGACTTGATTGCTTAAAGCAATGCACTCTGGGCTTGAAATAGTGATTCACCACATGGGTGGGTGCAGTATGATACGGTGACATTCGCACATCGTTCAGTTTATGTATCCTGGTTATAGGGATAAAATAGGCCTAGTGGGGGGGTGTTGTCACTGAGATGGCTTGAAAATTTGGGTGGCGACTTACTGGTGACAGGAAGTGATGGACTCATAGGCCACACCAGAGAAGAACCACTGTTCTAAAGTCAAGACAAGTCAGCTTTATTGTCAATTCTTCACATGTGCTAGACATGCAAGGAATCAAAAGTAAGTTTCTTACTGTCCCATACGTAGGCAAGACAGGACAAACATTAAAGAAAAACATTAAACATTAAACTGCAAAGACATTAAGCATTAAAATGCAAGACAAGACAATATGGAGTAAAGTGTTTGAGCCGTCTGTGTTTTTCCTTCCGCGGCAGATCTTCGGCCCTGGGCGCCCTGGTCGGGGACGGTCTGGGCGGCACCCTGCGGGCCCAGGAGCTACAGCTGCGAGACGAGGACCGCATGTTCACGGCCCTGTGGCACCGGCGCCGGGCCCTGATCGGCCGGGCCTTCCGCGTGTGGCTGGCGCAGACGTCCGGAGGCCAGCGGCTCCTGGAGGAGGAGAGGAAGCGGGAGGAGGAGGAGGAGCGACGGAGGGAGGCGCGCGAGAAGAGGCGGGCCCTCAAACGGCAGCTGAGGGAGGAGCTAGAGAAGGCCCCTCCCAGGAAGAGCAGCCGCCTGCAGAAGCGCAGCAGCCGGCGGGGGCGGCGACGACAACAGAGCAGCACCGTAACCACGACGACGGTAGCCACGACGACAACGGCGATGGAGGAGAAGAAGCCGAGGAAGAGGAAGAAAAGCGTCAGCCCGGCGCGAGCCACCGCCACCACCACCCCCCCGCCCAAGCGAAGGACACTCTCTCAGCGGCGTTCGTCAAAGACGACGGCCACAGTGGCGACGGAAAAACCGACGTTACGCAGACGGCGAACGCGGCGCCTCAAAACCCCCCCGACCCCGACCACCCCCCCTCCTCCTCCGTCTAAGTCCCGAAGAGCAGCCAGAGCCAAACCCAAACAGCCCAAACAGTCCAAAGCACAGTCCAAACGAGCGTCCGGCCCACCTCCTTCAGCGGGCCGCAAACGTCCGAGATCCCAAACACCCCCAACCACCACCACCACCACCACCCCCCCTCACGCTGCCACCAAGAGCGGCGACTCGCCCTCGCCCATCAAGCGCAGGCCCACGGTGACCCCGGGCGTGACGGGCCTGCGTAACCTGGGCAACACCTGCTACATGAACTCCATCCTGCAGGTGCTCAGCCACCTGCACCTGTTCCGCGAGTGCTTCCTACGCCTGGACCTCAGCCAGGCCCTGGAGCTGCTCGCCTCCGCAGTGGGGGGCAAGCTGGTGGCCAAGGGTCACCTGGGTCGCCCCCCCTCATCCTCCGGTCCCCCCGGGGGGCCCAAGGCCCGGCTGAAGGGCCCCGGAGGAGGGCCGGGCCGAGGCAGGGGGGGCTTGGGTCCGGGTCGCGGAGGAGGAGGTAGTGGCGGCCCGGGTCGTGGCGGGGGAGGGGGCGGGGGTCTGGGTCGAGGGCTGAGTGGCGGGGGGGCGGCGTCGTCCAGCGCGCGCAGCATGGAGCTGATCCAGCACAAGGAGCCCAGCTCCGCCCACCTGTCGCTGTGCCACGAGCTGCACACGCTCTTCCAGGTCATGTGGTCGGGCAAGTGGGCGCTGGTGTCGCCCTTCGCCATGCTGCACTCGGTCTGGCAGCTCATCCCGGCCTTCCGCGGATACGCCCAGCAGGACGCCCAGGAGTTCCTGTGCGAGCTGCTGGACAAGGTGCAGCGGGAGCTGGAGAGCAGCACGAGGGGCGCCAGCGGTGGAGGTGGGGGGGGGAGCGGGACGGTGGACGCACACACACGTGGCAGCTTGCCGCACGGGACGGGAATGGGAGGAGGATCCGGATCCGCGTCTGGTTCTGGTTCTGGTCCTGGGCCGGCACCACAGAAGAGGCTGGTCAAACAGGTGCTGAGTGTGGTCAACACCATCTTCCACGGACAGCTGCTCAGCCAGGTCAGACTCACTCACCTTACGCTGTGCATGTTCAACACACTTCACTCATTGCATTACATTGCATTACATTACATTACATTACATTACATTACACTTAGCAGATGCTTTTATCCAAAGCGACTTACAAAAAGGAGGACATAGGCTGACAGAGGTGTAGAGGCACAGAGTAAGCAGGCAACCTTTACACATACAGGGAGATGCATGTGCCTAAGTAAGTTTCCCAGAGCAGGGACACTACAGACACACATACTTCCTACATGGGGACAGAATGTAGAGAGAGTTGGTTTAGTGATTGTTAGTTTTGTTAGAAAGGGAAGCGGTCTCAGAAGAGAAGGGTCTTTACAAGCTTTTTAAAGGTAGAAAGGGATGTTGCTGTTCTAGTAGCAACTGGTAGGTTGTTCCCCCATTGAGGGATACAGGCTGCCTTCAAACTTGCTGTATGATAGAAAACCTGCTAAGCTGTATGAAAGGAAAGGGTATGAAGCTTGTATTTATAAGACTCTATAAATACATTCATAAATGGTTATAATGCCTTCATAAAGTTTAATAATGGTTTAAATTATTATTCATAACAATTTTTACATACTTCTGAGTCCTGACTGCACTGTGTCACTTAAAGTTGGAAAAGTGCCTATGGCACAGCAGATGCCTAACAGTTGTGAGAATGTATAAATAGTTATGAATGTGTTTATAGAGTCTTACGAATACAAGCTTAATAGAAAGTGTTGCCAAGTTTTTTTTTTTGTTTTTTTTTTTTATGTCAGATTCTCAGTAAAAAATTTCAAAGTTGCTAGTAGGCCAGTAAAACTCCAGAAGAGCTCCTTGTCTTCAGTAGACGTGTCTGTCTGAGAATTCTGGCTGTGTACTGCAAGTGTGAACAGTCAACTTCAACAAGTTTACAATATGTCCAAAATGGGTTTAAGTTTAAAAGCAGCTAAAGGAAAGTACATACATGTGCACACATTTAGATTCATATTCATTCTTCATTTGTTTCTAGGGGGAAATGTGTTTCTCTAGTTTAGCACAAAACATTGAAAATGCCATTATCACCATGCACAATATACTTCTGACAAAACATGTGGTAAATGGTGTTTTCCTGTTCCCATGCTCTGCATGTCACAGTAATTCACACTTAATATGTCAACATATTCAGCCAATCAGACAGAGCCCTGCCACCTTAGATGACTTTCCCCAATAGCAAATGCTGTAGTGAACACAAAGTGAAATACATGAACCGTGTATATTGCCGTATTTATTAAGTCATATCATCGCAGTATTCAGCAGTGCTTGTCGTGTAGGTTATTGCACCTTTTTCTAATATTGTCCAGCCTTATGGTACACTCACACCTACATGCAAGCATACCTTCTCTAATGTATATTACACACACACACACACACACACACACACACACACTACACACACACACTACACACTACACACACACACACACACACACACGGCATATTCACCTACAAAGTCTCTGACTCACACACACGCATACACACAGGCATACACACACACACACACACACAATGGTGCACATACTCTGCATATACACATACACATATCTGCATATGTTGTTTACCTATGTTGGCACATATTGAAGGAATTATAGAATTTAAAACCGCATTTACCTTGTTGAATATTGGCTGCTTGGTGTGTCAGACAGACTAGACCAAAACCTCAGCCCCATCTCCAACCTTCTCTACATGCCAGTTTTTAAACTAAAAATGGCCGCAGTAAAATGGGCTATTCTGACCAAAGCTGCAGTATGTTGTCAAAGGAGCTCTAGCTCCTTAGATACAGTACCTTAATCAGCTACACTTCAGTTGTGGTTGCCAAAAGAGGGCGCCATTTATCCTGAATGGACCATTTTAATCCCCAGTCTAAATTTAAAATGTTATTGGGCTTGTGAAATTGTAGTTGATCTTATATGGGATGAGACGAATGCATTTTATTTGAACATCAGAGAGTATGGTCCCTTTCAATATTCTACGCCCCCTTTGAACCGCAGTGGTTAATTATTAGTTACGTTAGCGTCACTTTAGCTGTTTACAGTGGTACAGCTTTGTCACAGGCATCAAACAGAATATATGCACACCAACTGTTTATGTACATGTGTAAACAAACAGATGTGTGAACAGATGCGGACATTTGTCTGTTTCAGCTTGTACAATCTGTGCAAAATGCATCACCCTTATTTGTGTGGACATATCCCTCAGAATCTATAAACTTTTCCTTGTTTGTTGGGCTAGAACATAAATAACTAATGCCTGTCAGGACTGCAGGCTTCACCAGACTGTGTTTCAATGCTCTTGCCCAGTGTGTATTTATGAGGCACTAAAATTGCATTCATAAAGGTTTATAATGCCTTCATAAAGGTTATTAATGATTTAAATTGGTATTCATAGCTATTTTTACATACTCATGACTGCAAACACAGGCAAGTAATGCTGTACAACCAAGACTACAAAGCTGCTACGTAGGTAAGATACGCAACAGCAAACTACAGCACTGCACACATATGCCTACAGTGCATACAGACGACACGTAGAGGAGACTGAACTTTTCACCTCTCATTCCGGTTGTTCCACATCGCAAAACAGTGGCTAAAGAAAATCTTACAAGTCAGTCAGTGAAAATGTTTTTACATAGCCTCCTCCTTTCACCTGATATTATAACCCACTTAAACAATAAGGTGGTCTAAACAAAAACGTAATACTCTGGCACATCTTCTATGGGCTCTGCACTGTTCCTACTTAATAAAGACAATAAACAAACTTTCTGGCGGCATACAAAGATGGTGTTCCAGGAGTTTGACGCATTCGCGTACGTGTTGTACATTCTGCTGTGTTAGGAAGTCCGTATGAAGGAACAAACTGCGTTTTTTATTTCGTGGATACATGCGCAAAACCAATCCGATTCAGTACACATGGCAGCACCAAGTGGTTTAACACCGGCCCAAGCCTGGCGTTTCAAGTGGTTTCGGAAAACCAATCTCAAGCCAATCGTTATCCCGTACACATGAAGCCGGTACGATCCCAAACCAGTTCCAATTGGTTTCAACTCATCCACGTGAACGCAGTGACTGTCACTTCAAGTCAGAAAAGGGCTTCTGGCATAGCAATTATAATGCCTAACAGTTGTGAGTTACCATAGGGATATCTGGGTTAGCTTTAGGGGGTAAACAAAATAAATCCGTGAATGAGTTCTCAGCTTCTACTAGCATAAAGATTAAGTATACATACTATGTGGTGTAAAAAGATTTTACATTCAGGTTATCTATACAACCCAATGGGGACTAATTATTATGTACCATAAAATATGCATTTGAATTATTATGTGAAAATACTCATAGCAAGCTGGGGATACTTGGTAGTAAGGCTACCAATAAAGGCTTTTTTAACACTGTGGAATACTGAGTGGCTAGACTTGGCTTTTTTCAGTTCTTTTTCTTTTTATACAGTGATCCCTGTCTGTTGTAGTAGTTATGTACCAGAACCCCCTGCAGTAGGTGGAAATCCATAATGCAGCGAGCCCATATAGAAAATATTTTATTTTATTCTTTAAGCCGTAGAATATTCCTTCAATATGTAGTTTTAATTCATTTCCTGTATTATTGAAAATAAACTTTTCTTTAGCATGCATAGGGACATAGGATGCATATATAAATGAAAAAAATTCCCAATATAATAGCACCAGGAAAGGTGAACCTAAACATAGCGTGGAATCACTGTAATTCCCCTCCAAGAGGACCAGTTGTAAGGGACACCAGCAGCAGTGCTCCACCAAACCTTGTTTGTTGGTTTCCCTACTTGTCAAAAATATGTATGTATGTATGTTGGTTTGTTTTTCTTTTCCCACTTGCCATTGATTTACGTGTGTGTGTGTGTGTGTCCCACAGGTGACATGCCTGGCGTGCGAGCACCGCTCCAACACGGTGGAGCCCTTCTGGGACCTGTCTCTGGAGTTCCCCCAGCGTTACCATAGCAACAGCAAGGAGCCGCAGGACGGCCAGTGCCTGCTGACCGAGATGCTGGCCAAGTTCACCGAGACCGAGGCCCTCGAGGGCAGCATCTACGCCTGCGAGCAGTGCAACCGTGAGTGTGCACACACACACACACACACACACACACACACACACAGGCCCTCGAGGGCAGCATCTACGCCTGCCAGCAGTACATACACTCACACACACACACAGAGGCCCTCAAGGGCAGCATCTATGTTTGCGAGCAGTGCAATAGTGAATACACACACACACACACACACACCGCCACACGGACACATGCATATACATACACACGGGCCTTGGGGACAGCATCTTCACCTGCAAGCAGTGCAATACTGAATACATACACACACACACTGGCGGCATTTGAAGTCAGCATCTTTACCTGTGAGCAGTGCACTGATGAACACATACACACACAACTAAATGGCAAAGCAGGGCTGGGCCGCATATACACCTGTGCGCAGTGCAGCTTTTAGTACGTACACACACACACACACACACACATACACATCCATATACACACAGACTCCCTCTCCTTTCAATCATTAGGTTTCTCCCTCTCTTCCCATTCATTCTGTTTTATTGCGCGTCTCTTTTCGTCATGTCCGAACCATTCTTCTCATTCTGTTTTGTGTGTGTGTTTTGTGTTTGTAGTGCGTGTGCCCTCTCCAGAAAAGCATCGGC
Organism: Setipinna tenuifilis; assembly: GCA_030347295.1. Taxonomy (NCBI): domain Eukaryota; kingdom Metazoa; phylum Chordata; class Actinopteri; order Clupeiformes; family Engraulidae; genus Setipinna; species Setipinna tenuifilis. The sequence continues at coordinate 19,023,004 of CM059274.1, read as the reverse complement.
GATCGTCAAAGTCTCTACTTCTGACGGAAGCCCAGAAGCAGCTCATGATCCACAAACTGCCTCACGTTTTACGACTACACCTCAAACGCTTCAGGTAAACACACACACACACACACACACACACACTCTTAGAAGCAGCTCATGATCCGCAAACTGCCTCACGTTTTACGACTACACCTGAGGTAAACACACTTCAGGTAAACACACAAACACTCACTGACTGTTAGAAACAGCTTGTGATCCAGAATCTGCCTCACATTTTACGGCTACATCTTACGCTTCAGGTAAACACACACACACATACACACACACACACACACACACACACACACACGTATGCATATACACACACACACACACACACTTTCTCTTACAGGCAGCTCATGGTCCACCAATTGCCTCACATTTTACCATTGCGCTTTTGACACATGGGTAACATGAGTAGCATCTCACAAATATTCTTCCAAAATGCTACTTGTTTACACATTATTCATTCACTCACACACTGATGCCTGTGGTATCTCATGCAGCCTCCAGTAGTCGCACACACACACACACACACACAGACACACACACACACACACAGCGATAAACACCCTGATGCCGGTATTTGTGGCCCCTTTTACAGTCTCCAATAGTCTCACATACACACACACACACACACACACACACACACACACACATACACACCCACACACACGTTATCAGAGGCACTACACACCCATAGAAACCTTTAACCTTTGTTAATCCCACGCATATTGTCACAGGTTCCATTAAACAGTATGACTCAGACTGTCATTTATTACTGGGACTCAAACTCTTTGTGTGTCTTGTGTGTGTGTGTGTCTTGTGTGTGTGTCTTGTGTGTGTGTCTTGTGTGTGTGTCTTGTTTGTGTGTCTTGTGTGTGTCTTGTGTGTGTCTTGTGTGTGTCTTGTGTGTGTCGTGTGTGTGTGTCGTGTGTGTGTCAGGTGGTCAGGGCGTAACCACAGGGAGAAGATCGGTGTGCATGTGGCCTTCGAGCAGACCCTGAACATGGAGCCCTACTGCTGTGGAGACTCCGCCCCCTCTGGCACTCACTTCCTGTACGAGCTGTCCGCCGTGGTCATGCACCACGGGAAGGGCTTCGGCTCCGGACATTACACTGCCTACTGCTACAACACAGAGGGAGGTAGGTTTTACACACGCACGCACGCACGCACGCACGCACACACCGACACACTCACACATACATACCTCATTGCCTAATGCTACAACACAGAGGGAGGTAGGCTTTGTACACACACACACACACACGCATGCATACCTCACTGCCTACTGCTACAACACAGAGGCAGGTAGGTTTTAGAGATTTAGAGACACGCACACACACCTCATTGCCTACTGTGTAAGGAAAAAGACCCAGGCTTACCCACACACACATGAAACATTGGATTAGATTAGAGACATTGAAATGCACAGACAGGCCTAATTTGTCCTCCCTGATTGCAAATGAATTATGATTAACCAGTTGTATCTTTTTTTTTTGCCCCCCCCCCCTCCATCTTGCTCTTTCCCTGCCTATGTCTCCCTCTATCTTTCCTCTTCTCCATTGTTCCCCCTCTCTCTCCGTCCCTCACCCCCCCCCCCCCCCCTCTCTGTCCATCTCTCTCTGTCCCTCCTCTTCCTCTTGGGTCACTCTTTCTACCTCCCTCCATCTCCCTCTTACTCCGTCTATCTCTCCCCCTCCCTCACTCTATCCCTCCTTCTCTCTATATATCTCCTCTTCTTCTATCACTCTTTCTCTCTCCCTCCCTCCCCCTCTCAGGTTTCTGGGTGCACTGTAACGACTCCAAGATGAGCATCTGTTCGGTGGAGGAGGTGTGTAAGGCGCAGGCCTACATCCTCTTCTACACGCAGCTCCTTTCTCAGGACAAAGTCAAGAGTGCCGCCTGACCTCTCCCTCACACACACACACACACACACACACACACGCAACAAATGTGCACACACATACACACACACATACACACACACTCTCACTCTTGCACACACCTCCACCAGCCTCCCTTTGCTCTGGGAAAGACAGACTCTGCATTCGAGCGTGATTGTGTGTCTGTGTGTGTGTGTCTGTGTGTGTGTGTGTATGTGTTGAGCGTGCAGTGTAATTGTTTCTGTTTGTGTATTTTTGTACATGACGTGTATAGGTCCTATCTTAGCTGTGTGAACTCAATGCTGTTTTTATATTGTACATAGTTCTATGGACAGGCCTTACCATATCTCCTCACACACACTTAGGGCAGCTGAGGACAAAGTGTGTATGTATGTATGTGTGTATTTGTGTATTTTAAAAAGAGTGAGCAATGAGTTTTGTGTGCGTTTGTGAAAGGAAAGAGCTACGAGAATGTTTTAAATGTGTGTGTGCAGCTGTACGTAAGTGCAATAGATAGTGTGTGTGTGTGTGTGTGTGTGTATGTGTGTAAACCTGGCACCATCTCAGCGTTCAGGTTAGCTCCGGATCCCCCTCTGTAGGACATAATGGAATCACACACACGCATGTCAGGATTGTCTCTCACCCACAGCAGTCAAAGGGTAGCTTGTGTGTGTGTGTGTGTGTGTGTGTGTGTGTGTGTGTGTGTGTGTGTGTGTGTCACTCACAGTGGTCGAAGGTTAGCTGGAGTTTTGTGTGTGTCTCATCAACACCGATAGAAGCGTAGCTTCATTGTGTATGTGTGTGTGCATATGTGCGTGTGTGTATCTCTGTCTCACCCACAGCAGTAGAAGCGTTGTGTGTGTGTGTGTGTGTGTGTGTGTGTGTGTGTGTGTCTGTGTCTGTGTCTCACCTACAGCGGTCGAAGCGTTGCTTGATATTGTCTCATTACCCAGTGTGACCCAAAACGAATGCTTCTCCAGAACCCCAGTCTGGGTTTTTAATTTTTTGTTTAATTTTTTTTTTTTAACAGACTAGGGCATGTGGGGTGTCTTGTTCGGAGTGTCACACACACACACACACACTTGCTCGGGATCACCTGAGACAGGGTATCAGGTAATGGCATAACAACTATACTCTCAAACTCATCGTTCTATCACACAAATGGGTGTCGGATGTTTCTCTTTGTATCTCTGTCCGAGGGAGGTGCCCTTTGTGACATCACAATTGGAATTCTTTCTTAAAGAACGCTGATTTTTAAAAAAAACTCAATTTTTGGGGAAATGTCTGTACAAAAAAAAGTTTTATTTTTATATCAAACTTGGAAATTTCTGGGTGTTTGGGCTGTTTTGATAAAAAAAAATATTTTTCTGTGTAGTTATTTTTTCTGTAACGTGATGGACACCAGCAGCATATTGTGTGACAAGTATTACTTGAGAATCTGTGCGTGTGTGTGTTTGTACTTTGTAGTGTAAATAATCTGAAGAACATGCTGTGTAGTGTATCATAATTGCATCTCACACACACACACACAAAAACTTTTCCACAACACATATGTACAGTACAGAAAGCAATACTATGCAAACTGTTACCTCAATTTCTAGAGAAATTTACCTCAATAAAAGGAAAATATTTTTTCATTTTTCTAAACTGACTACATTCTTGTCTCGAACCAACATAT
>CM059274.1:18999416-19009416 GCA_030347295.1 Setipinna tenuifilis | reverse complement strand
GCTCCTAATTATTTACTGTATATCAATGTTTCTGACAATGTGTGTGTGTGTGTGTGTGTGTGTGTGTGTGTGTGTGTGTGTGTATATACATCCTCCTTAATCAGCACAGCTGGGATGGGGACAGAAGATTTTTGTTAATGCAATGTCGTGTGTGTGTGTGTGTGTCTTTATGTATACATGCTTCTTAATAACCGTATGGGAGCAACTCTCCAGACATTTGCTGGGGGGGGTGAGAGAATATCTGTGTGTGTGTGTGTGTGTGTGTGTGTGTGTTTATGTATGTACAGCCTCCTTACTCAGCATGCGAGAGCGACTCTATAGACGTTCACTAGGGAGGGGAGACAGAATGTGTGTGAATGTAATGCCCTTCGTGTGTGTGTGTGTGTGTGTGTGTGTGTGTGTGTGTGTGTGTGTGTGTGTGTGTGTGTGTGTGTGTGTATGTGTACAAGAGCATCTGTCCAGACGCTCACCAGGGAGGGAAGGGGTAATGTGTGTTAACATAATGTCCTTTGTGTGTGTGTGTGTGTGTGTGTGTGTGTGTGTGTGTTCACTAACAGCTCACTAACAACGACTCTGTGTGTCTACCTGATTAGGTAGCGGTATAGCTGTGTCACAATATATAATATCATGTACTAGTGCTGTGCTTGCATAATGTATTTTTGCCACCAAATATTTTTACACTCTACCTAATTAGGTTGACACACTTTAACACAAACACTTTAAAATAAAGTGTTTACCATGTAATGCCCTTTGTGTGTGTGTGTGTGTGTGTGTGTGTGCAGACATCTCAACCTGCAGAAACGTGTTTCAAGGAGGTCAACATCTCTTAAAGTTGACATTATATTATAGACAATTATTAAATTATATATACTATTATATTAAATAGCCCTAATGAGACAGAGGTTGTTTATTACGTCTGCAAAATCACTACAGAGGACCGATGCTCACCCTGTCAGTCTCCCTCACACTCCCTGTCACTTCCTGCATCTGTCACCTGTTCTAACTAGATAAAGACATTTTGTGCAAATTGCAGGTGATTACCTGCAGGCATCCGGGAGTTGCGTTTCAAATGCAGGAGACTCACGGAGGTCCCTGTGTGTGTGTGTGTGTGTGTGTGTGTGTGTGTGTGTGTGTGTGTATGTATATGTATATGTATGTGTCCGTGTGTGTGTGTTCGTTCTCACCAGATCTCGATCATGGTCATGCTATGGTCATGGTCGGGTGTGTGTGTGTGTGCGTGTGTGTGTGTTCTCACCAGATCTTGATCATGGTCATGCCATGGTCATGGTCCGGTGTGTGTGTGTGTGTGCGTGTTCTCACCAGATCTTGATCATGGTCATGCCATAGTCATGGTGGTGTGTGTGTGTGTGTGTGTGTGTGTGTGTGTGTGTGTGTGTGTGTGTGTGTGTGTGTATGTATGTGTCCGTGTGTGTGTGTTCGTTCTCACCAGATCTCGATCATGGTCATGCCATAGTCATGGTGGTGGTGTGTGTGTGTGTGTGTGTGTGTGTGTGTGTGTATCTGTATTTGTGTGTGTGTCCTCACCAGATCTCGATCATGGTCATGCCTGGGTGTATCCAGCTGCGGACGTACTGCCTGACCTGCCTGTGGGCCTCGGCCGCCTGCCTGTAGTCACACCACATCTCCTCGTTGGCCTTGTCCATCACACGCTTCTCCTCGCTCGTGCCACGCCACGCCGCGCTGCGACTAACACACACACACACACACACAGGCACACACACACATACACACAGACACACACGTACACACACACACACATACATACATACACAGATACAGACACACATACACGCATGTTGTCAAAAAACACTTATACACAGTAAATATGCACACAGATTTCTATAAAACATACACACACACACACACACACACACACACACGCAAAATCAGAGCATCCTGACACAGAGTATCATATACACATATAAACACAAGTACACACATACACACACAAAAAAACAAATGTGGGTGTACAGACAGAGTGAAAATAGGCACACATATACACACACATCAGCTGTCTTTTAAACAATTGGTACAGATCCCAACACACACACACACACACACACACACACACACATAAATCCACTGAAATGAAAGACACGCCACAAGAAAAGAAAAGAAAAAAATAAGCTGCATCATTGCCCACCCTAGACAGAGGACATCTAAAAAAACTCAAAAATATCCCCCCACCCTCTAACTGCGTCCCATTTCCTGTATTGTCTAAATGTTTGAGACAATAAGGCCAGCAGCCTATTTAGCGTGTCCCCGGGGACCCACACTGCTCCGCTTCCGAGAAGCGCTGCGCTGTCCTCTGCCTCTGCCGTTGCGGAGTCGAGTTGGCCGTGACCTCACCTCCACACACACACACACACACACACACACACACACATTCACATTCACACACACACACACACACACTCTCACTCTCACACTCACACTCACACTCACACGCGCACACTCACACTCACACACACACACACACACACACACACTCTCGTCGCTTGAGGACACTTTAAAATAGTTGAGCGGTTTACAGTGCAGCAACAAGGTGAGTGGCGGACACTGAGCACACAAATGCACAAAAAAAAATTCTCCAGGATGCCTCAACCTCAAGCTGCCCTGCCCACACGCTGCGCAAGAACCAGGCTTCCGTGAGACTGGAACCTGACAGGGATAGGGACAGTGACAGGTACCAAAGACCCCCCCTAGGTGAGTGTCTGGACATCCCAGGGTCGCCCAGTGGGAGTGTGCCTATGTTCCCATAGCCCTCTATGTTCCCACAGCTCCTACGTTCCTAGCCTGGTAAACCAGCTCCTTGTACGTTACTTTGTTTTGTACAGAGGGTCTGGCTGTGTTTACAAACGTTTTTTCTTCCTGGAGGTGTGGACTCTGCTAAAATTTTTAAAGATTTGATTTGGCTTTATCCAAACATTAACGTGAAGGAAGTTATGAAGCTTTCTGGAAACTAGCGGACTAACTACTAACGCTCATGAACGTTCACATACACTCGCTCTGTGCGATGATTTGGCTAGGAGGGATTCTGCCTACAACCAACCCATTTCAATGAGAAGAGTGCCAGACCCTCTGTACAAAACAAAGTGAAGTACGAGGGGCTGGTTTGCCAGGCTACTACGTTTTCACATGTGTATGTAGGTATGTACAGTATCTCACTAAAGTGAGTACACCCCTCACATTTTTGTAAATAATTTATTATATCTTTTAGTAGGGCAACACTGAAGATATGACATTTTGATAGAATGTTAAAGTGGTCAGTGTACAGCTTATATAACATTGTAACATTGTAAATTTGCTGTCCTCTCAAAATAACCTAACACACAGCCATTAACGTCTAATCATTTATTATATCTTTTAGTAGGGCAACACTGAAGACATGACATTTTGATAGAATGTTAAAGTGGTCAGTGTACAGCTTATATAACAGTGTAAATTTGCTGTCCTCTCAAAATAACCCAACACGCAGCCATTAATGTCTAATGTCCGCTGGCAACAGAAGTGAGTAGTGCACGCCAAGTAAAAATGTCCAAATTGTGCCCCATTTGCCATTTTTCCCTCTGCCCTCTGGTGTCATGTGGCTCGTTAGTGTTACAAGCTCTCAGGTGTGAATAGGGAAAAGCAGGTGTGTTCAATTTGGTGTTATCACTCTCACACTCTCTCACACTGGTCATTGGAAGCTTAACATGGCACCTCATGGCAAAGAACTCTCTGTGAGTTCTGGCCAGGGTTTCCCATGAAACCCTGTACTTAAATAACTCTAAGTCGCTCTGGATAGGAGCATCATCTAAGTGTAGTGTAATGTAATTGTAATGCATGGCTGTCGTTCCAGAAGGAAGCCCTCAAGAAGACCCTCAAACAGTTCACTAAAGACAAGCAGATGGTAAATGGATTGTATTTATATAACACATTCCTATACTCAGCAGAGTACCCAAAGTGCTTTACATTGAATGTCTCCCATTCACCCATTCACACAAGGCTGTGCCATGCGTGGTGCCAGTCAGCACACCGGAAGCAGTATGGGGTTCAGCGTCTTGCTCAATGGACACTTTGACGGCGCCAGAAGAAGGTGGAATCAAACCAGCGTGGTGGAAGAGGATTCCAGGGACAACATATGAAGCTCTAGTGAACTCCATGCCCAAGACAGTTAAGGCAGTGCTGGAAAATAACAGTGGCCTCACAAAATATTAATACTTTTGGCACAATTTAGACATTTTGAATTAGGGGTGTACTCACTTCTGTTGCCAGCGGTTTAGACATTACTGGCTTGGTGTGTTGAGTTATTTTGACGGGACAGCAAATTTACAGTGCTATACAAGCTGTACACTGACTACTTTATATTGTAGCAAAGTATCAATAAAATTTACAATAAAATAAAAAAGGTACAATAAAATATTTACAAATATATGAAGGGTGTACTCACTTCTATGAGATTATGAGACTGTATATGCATATATGTAGCGTGTGATTGTATTACATACATAATGAATATTTATGCATATCTGCCTATGCATATTTGCATACTTATCTGGCTTTGTTGTCTGATGTAAGGAAATGAAAACAAGGGTTCGACATCTATAAGCTCTGTTCCAGCCAAAACCTTTTTTGATCAGCCTATTATCCCTTTGGATCAGCCTATTTTATTTGTTCTTGTAATGATTGTGATTGTGATGATTTCTGCTGCTGATTAATCAAAATAAAATGACTAATTCACTGATTTACTATAAAGTGGATGCAAAACCAGTTAAAATTTAAAATGAGCCTGTTTCCCAAAAAAAGTTAAGTGTTCACTTAACAATCTAGATTGTAGGTTGTCATTTTGTGTATCACATAACCCACACAATAGTTGAAGTCCAGTTTAAAGCAGCACTATCACTAACTTTGGGTGATTTTTCTCAGTGCAGCTCCCCCTAGTGTCCACAAGTAAATAGACACTCTAGTAAAAATGGACTGTTTTCCCTTCCCCTCCCCCTGTGCCTGTCTCTTCAGCTCAGCTAATCTGAGTAACCAGCGAATATGAAAGTAGTATTGTCCATCGGTCCTCTGTAGTGTTTTTGCAGACGTAATAAACAACCTCTGTCTCATTAGGCTATTTAATATAATATTATATATAATTTAGTAATTGTATATAATATAATGTCAACTTTAAAGTCAGAATTGCTGTAGAACTTAACATAATCTCGCTTCTTGCGACATTCGAGACTTTGTGAGTCTTGGAGGGTGTCGGGACACACACCCGGGTATTGCAAGATTGGTATTTTGTCCACAGACAGTGGGGGCAATCGAGAGAGTCTTCATTCACCTGGTAATGACTGCTAGACAGATGGTGAGTAAGGGAGAGGGACAGAACGCACTTATGTGTGTGTGTGTGTGTGTGTGTGTGTGTGTGTGCATGTGTGAGTGCATATGCATACATGTGTGTGTGCGCATGTGCATACGTGTGTGTGTGTGTGTGTGTGTGTGTGTGTGTGTGTGTGTGTGTATATGTGTTGATATTCATGTTCTCTTACCCATCCTGAGAGGGGGGGTACTCACACTCCTGTCCCAGAGGAAAGACTCCGCTGGGGTACAGCTCACAGATAGGCACTGAGGGGGGGTCCGTCTGCACTTTGGCTGCAGAGGAGAGAGGGAGGAGGGGGTGTTAGGACAATAACATCTCTTAAAGAGAGGGGGGGGTAGAGAGAGAGAGAAGGAGAGAGAGACAGAGAGAGGGAGGGAGGGAGGGAGAGAGAGAGAGAGAGGTGCAAGATAGGTAGCAGCAAACGGTGAGCGTAGAGAAGGGAGAACAAGAAAAACATCTCTAAAAGAAAATCTCTTAAAAAGAGAGAGGGGGGAAGCAGAGAGAGAAAGACAGGTGTAAAAGTAGATCCGAAGGGAGGAGGTAGAAAAGGAGAAGAGAAAAGAAAGACGACAGAGAGGGAGGGAGGGAGGGAGGGAGAGATGAGTAGGCAACAGACCACACAGAAGGTGCAGAGGGAGCAGTGAATTACAGCTAAGAGTCAGAAAGAGCGAGAGAGAGAGAGAACAAGGGAGAGAAAGGGAAAGAGAGAAAGAGACAGACAGAGATTTCGTGATATACTGATTACCTGCACTATTCCAAAAGCTTTGGCAATACGAACTTTATTTTGTCACGTCGATAAAGCTCCACAGAGCGAAACTGAATTGAATTGGGAGAGAGAGAGACAGCGGGAAGAGACAAAAGAGAGAGATAGAGAGAGAGGGAGGGAGGGAGAGGGAGCGAGATACAGCTGTAAGAGAAGAGCGGGGAAGAGTGTGTGTGTGTGTGTGTGTGTGAAAAAAAGTGAGAGGGTGTGTGTGTGTGTGTGTGTGTGTGTGTGAGAGAGAGAGAGAGAGAGAGAGAGAGAGAGAGAGAGAGAGAGAGACAGAGAGAGAGAGACAGAGAGAGAAATAGACAAAAAGACAGACAGGGAGGGTAAAAGAGGACTGCATGCACCAAGGGAGTGGCTGTACTTTGGTTGCAGAGCAGGAGAGAGAGAGAGAGCCAAACGAGATAAGACAGGATCTGTGTGTGTGTGTGTGTGTGTGTGTGTGTGTGTGTGTGTGTGTGTGTGTGTGTGTGTGTGTGTTGGGGGGGATGTAGTGAGGAAGTTAGAAGGGGGGGGGCAAGGATACAGAGAGAGGTTCAGAGAACACTGTAAGCACCTAGGGAGGTTTTATTCCTACTCTCGTTGTTGTACGAGAGAGAGAGAGAGAGAGAGAGACAGAGACAGAGAGAGAGAGAGAGAGGGAGATGAGATTTAAAGCAGGGCAGAGAATAGAGAACGTAACTGAAGGGAGGAAGGAAGGAAAGAAAAGAAAGAAAGAAAAATGGGACTGAGACAGAGTGAGAGGAAATGCAGTGAATATAAACGAAAGCGAGAGAGGGAGGGAGGGAAGGAGAGAATGCAAAGGGGTGAACGGAGAGAAAGAAAGAAGGGCCAGGGAGAGGACAAAAAGCAGAAAATGAAAGAGAAAGGTGGATGCAGACAGAGACTGCAGACAGTGAAGGAGAGAACACCGAACGAAGGAGAAAAGATGGAGAGATAGAGGATGATGTAGAAGAGAGAGAATGTACAGAGTAAAAGAAAGTGTGAAAGAGAGAAATAGAGCATGGGTGAGAAAAAAGAAAGGAGTGAATCATGGAGAGATAGATGGTGATGCGGAGAGAGAGAGAGAAAGTGCAGGAGAATGCAAAGAGAAAGGCAATGAGGGAGAGAAAGAGAATGCAATAAATAAAAGAGAAAGAGGGTGAAGAGAGAGAAATTCACTGGTGAAAAAGAAAAAAAGGAAGAGAGAAAGAAAACGATTGCTGTGGGTAGAGGAGGTGGGTGAGGAAGAGAGAGGGAGAGGAAGGGAGAGAGAAGGAGAGAGAGAGGGAGACAGAGAGAGAGAGGAAGGGAGAAAGAGGGGGAGAGAGAGAGGGAGGGAGAGAGAGAATGTATGTCTGAAATGTTTACTCCTTCACTATATACTGCACTATACTGTATATAGGATACTAGTTACATTGTTTTGTCCCCTACACAGAGCACTATATAGTGGACAAGTGAACATTTCGGATTCAGCCAGAAAATCCAGTAGGTGAAAGAGGAAGAGAAAGAGGAAAGGAAAGAGTACAGGGAGAAGGTAAGGGAGGAAGGAGAGAGAGAGAGAGAGAGAGAGAGGGAGAGGGAGAGGGAAGAGTACAGGGAGAAGGTAAGGGAGGAAAGAGAGAGAGAGAGAGAGCGAGAGAGATGGAGGGAGAGGGAAGAGTACAGGGAGAAGGTAAGGGAGGAAAGAGAGAGAGAGAGAGAGCGAGAGAGATGGAGGGAGAGGGAAGAGTACAGGGAGAAGGTAAGGGAGGAAGGAGAGAGAGAGAGAGCAAGAGAGAGGGAGAGGGAAGAGTACAGGGAGAAGGTAAGGGAGGAAGGTGAGGGAGAAAGAGAGAGAGAGAGGGAGAGGGAAGAGTACAGGGAGAAGGTAAGGGAGGAAGGTGAGGGAGAAAGAGAGAGGGAGAGAGAAAGAGGAGAGGACATAGAGACGGTAAGAGATGAAGGGAAGGAGAGAGAAAAAGAGTGGAAGAGGAGAGGGCATAGAGATGGTAGGAGAGAGAGATGAGGAGAGAGTGTACTCGAGAAGAGGGAGGAGGAGGAGGAGAAGGGGAGGGGCTGGGTTCAACCAGGACAGGACACACAAGTCCACTCGGAAAAGTTACTGCTGCTTCTGGGCCGCATTGGAAAACAAACGTGAGCATACAGAGAGACACTCGAAGGGTGCGTTTGTGAATTTAAACCGCCACTCCACTCTGAAAATGGAGTTACGCTCTGAAGTTTGAAAAAGCCTGAGCATTTCATCTCCCTTTTGAATTAATGAACGGTTTTGTTTACATTAAGTGTACCTAACTCAAATAGCCCCAAAGGTAAATGTGGGCTTTTTATGTTTAATTCAGATGTTGCTCATCTCACTTCTGAACTCGATGTCAGTGATGAACATAATGTACATTGAGCTGTAAAAAAAAACGAACGATACCATTATACTCTTGTGAGACTAATAAAATCAAACTTTTTGGAATGTGTTAGCATCTGTTACCATACAGCTGGATGCAGCAGTGATACAACCAGTTAGTGTGACGTCACACTCTGCTGCTCTCTCTTTTTCGGAGTACACTCTCGACACTCTTGGAGTGTGACACTCTGTGAATAAATGAACGACAGTTCCAAAAGCAGAGGCGGACATCCCGGGTTCAAAAAAAGTCAAAGTCCTGACACAATTTTGTTCCAGCCAATTCACTCGTTCACCTGATCCTAATGAACACAACTCTTCAGCCAGGTAGTTGAGCTAATTAGTGAATATAAGCACATAAGCACTGAACATAAGCAGTAACTGCTGGTTCGGGATGTGAATCGGACTTAATCAGAATAAAGTCCAGATCAGACCTGACACTGCACTGATGCGGTCTTAGTGTAGCCCAGTTTAGTTTTGCTCGTGATATGACCCTGATGTCACTAAACTACCCACCTCTGTACCACCACTGCTATGTGCAACAAAGCCAAAGTATTGCCCTGCTCATGTGGCGCTAAAGCGGCCTTGATGCGGCCCTAAAGTGGCCCTTGTAACCCTGATACCTCTGTGATGTGGTCCTGATGTGGCCATAAGTGGCTCTAATATAGCCCTGATATGGCACAGAAGTGGGCCTGATGTGGCCCTGACGTGGGGGGTTGGGGTCTGCACAAGTGTGTTGTGGGATGGATGGCTGTACAGGGGAAGGGGGAAGGGATGTGTGTGTGTGTGTGTATGTGTGTGGGGGGGGGGGGGACTGGCGATGGAGATGGAGATAGAGTAGCACTGCAGCTGAGTAATTGCCTGAAAGGGTGTGTGTGTGTGTGTGTGTGTGTGTCTGTTCACAGTAAAGAAAATGTATAGCAGAATGAAGTGTGTGTGCTTGCTTAAGAAAATGTAAAGTATTAAGAATATGTACGGCACAGACAAGAGTGTGCATGTGTGTGTGCATGTGTGTGTGTAAGTGTGCAGCAGAGTGAAACATGTGTATGCGTCGGAGTGTGTGTGTGTGTGTGTGTATGTGTGTGTTGGTGCAGCGGACTGGCCATTAGCCAAACTGCTGTATCTTGAGTTAAAACCAAGAACACTCACACACACACACACACACTCACACACACACACACACACACACACACACACACACACACATGCACACACATGCACACATATTCTCTCTATCTCACACACACATGCACACACACACACACACACGCACACACACGTGCATATGACCTTGCGCATGTTCTTGATATGGTAAGCCATCTTTATTAGGCTAGTTTCATGCGGAACATGGGCACACTAAAAGCCCTGTGGACCACATGCCACAACGCCTGTCAATCGCTTAAGTGGCACATATTTCAGCTGTGTGTGTGTGTGTGCATATGTGTGTGTGGGTGCATATGTGTGTGTGTGTGTGTGCGTGCGTGCATGTGTG
>CM059274.1:18974416-18994416 GCA_030347295.1 Setipinna tenuifilis | reverse complement strand
TGAGGTTTTTAAGTTTACCACTTGATTTGGATTTTTTTTACTTGCACCCAAAGAAACATCTTTATCTCTGGAGTAGAGCGTGCCTGTTGTTCTTAACCTGTGATCTAAGGACCGGATGTGACTGCCTGGCATACAAACAAACATCACTCATTATTACATTACATTACATTACAGTTAGATGATGCTTTTATCCAGAGTGACTTACAGTGAATTAGGTGCAGAGAGCGTCCCCCTGGAGCAACTTGGGGCTAGATGCCTACCTCAAGGCCAGGGCATCTCAGTCCTTAATGGATAAGGATGCAAGAGAGCGCTGGTTGCTCACTCACCCACCCACATGTTTTTCCCTACTGGTAGAGTAACAAGATATTCAAAACTCAAACATATAAAGAAAAAAGCCACCTAAACCATCACCTCTATGAAATGTTAAGCCAGCTTTCCGTTTCTGTAAAGATTTGCCATACACACCTGTCTTGAAAGTGAAAGCGAAACGTAAGCAAAACCGACAACGAATTTTGAGCTAACTTTATTGTCACCCTGTCTCAACGGCTTGCAGCTTTTAAATTTGCTTTTTCCCCTCAAAACGCAAATGTACTATCTGCACATGTGCGAGTTATCGTGAAATTTTACTCATGCGGTTACCCCCCTCTAGGGCAGGACGTGGATTCCACAGGAAAAATGGGCATGGTCACAACATGCAGAAACTGAAAAAATGTTTGACTTTTTTATTTGATGTAAATTATTTGAATAGTAAATGCTACTTTGCTCGTTAATTCACAGGATTTTTTGTTTAAAAAAAGGCTGGGGTTTCAGTGCAACTACCGACTACTGATGTGATTTTGTGATTATATATATATATATATATTGTTTTATGTGTGTTGGTAAACATACTAGCTACCAGGGTGTGTATGGGGAGGGTAGTCATGTACTTGTTTTAAACAAAACCTGGAAGAAGATGTATTGTTTGATGTAACCTGTATTGTGCAATTCCTTTAATACATAAATATTTTAAAAATTGTATTTGTGCAGGGTTGTATTTGTACAGGGACCAGTGTGGTGGTGGTGTTGTACAGGGCACCGGTGTGAATGCCACCCTCCTGTAAGATGTGTGATCCGCAACACCTGGCACACAGTGACGGATCCTGGGCCCTCGTCCAGGGCAAACCCGCAGGACCTGGCCATGGCCTCTCATCTCACCACCTAAACAGTGTCTGTGTGTATGAGGGAGTGTGTGTGTGTGTGTGTGTGTGTGTGTGTGTGTGTGTGTGTGTGTGTCGTGGCATGACGTGGCCTCTCATCTCACCACCTAAACAGTGGCTGTGTGTGTGTGTGTATGAGGGAGTGTGTGTGTGTGTGTGTGTGTGTGTGTGTGCCGCGGCATGGCATGGCCTCTCATCTCACCACCTAAACAGTGGCTGTGTGTATGAAGGAGTGTCTATAATGTGTGTTTGTGTGTGTGTGTGAGTGTGTGTGTGTCGTAGCATGGCCTTTCACCTCCCTGCTAAACTGCCCACCCTTGGGGGAAAAATCAGCTTGGACTGCATCCCAGCTGCATCAGTCACAGAGACAGTGGATGTGTGTGTATGAGGAAGTGTCTGTGCTGTTGTGTGTGTGTAGAGTGCGTGTGTGTGTGTGTGTGTGTGTGTGTGGGCTGACATTCTTCTGCCTGTGCAAGTCAAGGGCCAAAACCTTTCAAAAGTGCAGCTACCCAGATTTTTCATCTTGCAAAACCTCCTTTTGTAAGTCTCTTTGGATAAAACTATCTAAGTGTAATGTAATGTAATAAAGTCAAAGTGAGCGGATATGAAGCCTGTACACACCATTTTATGTATTTTTTGTATTTTGCAGATGTGACAGGCAACTTTCCGAGTTTGTTGTATAAAGATGCAGAGGGACTCTTTGAAGACTTACACGTTAAAGAGTCATCATGGAGGTTTTGTAGAACCTTATGGAGGTGCTTATCTAAAATGCAGCCCGTGTTCTGGATTTATTTTCTCCATTTTCTCCACTATTTATCCTGCAGGTAAGGTATTGTGTAAGGTATACATCTTCTTTTATTCATCGGCGTCAAATGGTTCTGATTTTATTTTCTCCATTTTCTTCACTATTTATCCTGCAGGTATTGTGTAACTGTATACACCTTCTTTTATTGAATCGTGCGTTTATTGCTCTTTTGGCAGTGTTGTGCTGATGCTGTGCTACAATGTCAGATAAAATATGTACATAACGCACAGCAGATGGACCCCCCCTCTGAGCCTGGGTGCTGCTTAAAGTTTATTCTGAGGTTGGTTGTTTATTTATTTATTATTTATTCTGTTTACTTGTGTGTGTTTATTTCTTATATTCTATGTGTATTTATTTGTTTGTCTGCTTGTTATTCACGGTTTTGTGCCCCAATCCCCTAGTGTTCATGCTTATGGGATTTGAGCTTGACCTTGAGGATATGTATGTCAATGCTTCTTAGTTTTTGCCTCAAAGGGGGCAATGCAAGTCATAACCACAAGTCAAAGGTGGGCTGGAGTGTGCCTGTGCCCACCCACTTGTCAATCAGGCCCACCCAATCAGAAGACTGTTTTTGTTTGATTGACTGTTTATGTAATGATAGTAACCAATATGTTTGGGGCTAGGCCCACCTGATTTTTTTCTTGACCACCCATTTTCTGATTTCTGGCTATGCCCCTGCTGGTAGCCTACAGGTGACTTAGAACTGTGCATTGCCCACCCTAAAATGCTCCCCAGCAGCCCAACAAAAGATGACCACTACTCCTGAACTCCACCACTCCCTCTGCACGCTAACACCGTCCTTGAGGCAATCTCAGTTTTTATAAAACTGTAATGAAGTTCAAGTTAATTGAAAAAAAAAACAATTTGCAAACACTGCCAACAGCCTGGCTAATGATGTTTAAAGTGTAGTTACATGCTGGCTGGCATCTTTTGGTAATGATGTTTGCCGATGATTGCAAACGGCATCTCTGGTGCAGTACGGTTGTCAATGATTGCTGACTGGAATCTTTCGATGAGACACTGCAGGCAGTGACAGCTGACTGGGGTCTTTTGATGATACGGTTGACATTGCTGTGCTGTGCCTGCTTCTCTTGCATTTTTGTGGGGGTGGGGGACGTCTTTGACCTGGGCCTACAGCACTACATTGGACATATCCTGGACCAGGGGCGTAGCCACAAATCAGGTCTGCCTAGTGCCTAGCTCAAAAGACATAGGTTTTTTCTTTATTACTAAAACAGTCAATCAAACTTATAGAGCCCTTTTGATTGGCTGGGACTGATTGAGAAGTGGGTGAGCACAGGCAAACCCCAGCCCACCCGTGGCTATGCCCATGTCCTGGGCACATGGCTAGTGGGATCGTCGGCCATCTTAATCTATCCTCCTTATGACCGTTGTAGATCATTTGGTGAAGTGATTATCTTGTATTCTTTGTTTGCTATGAGCCACCACAAGTACAAGTTACAAGGTCCCTCAGTAACAGGGGGCAAGTTAATAGTGCGTTCCATTTGCAGTTGGAGCTCAGTTTCCGAGTATTGCATTCAAAAGCAGGAAATGACACCAAGTGGCACTCTAAAACATAATGGAGCCAGTACCGTTTCATCAGTGCCATAGAAGAACCTTCACTCTCCATGGAACCATCCAGACGTTTACAGAACCATTTAATCACCTTTATTTTTTTAGCGTATATGTGAAAGGTACTGGTTCTTCAGAGCCTCAGGTCATAATGATATGGCCTATGATATGTTACATCGGCGACAAATGGTTCTTTCAAGAACTGTTGCATTGATGCTTCTTAGAAGCACTAAAAAAGGTTCTTCTTTGGCATCGCTCTGAAGAACTGGTACTGGCCCCATTATTTGTAAGAGTGTGGAGGACAGGGCCCAGCATTGATTGTGGGCCCTTTGAGGACACTATTCATATTCATATTACTATTATTATAATTCTAATTATTATTATTATTATTATTATTATTATTATTAATGGAGGGGGGGGGGGGGGTTGTGAGGCATGTAAAAACTGTATTTTAAAAACCCAGGGTCCCGTCAGTGGGAAAAGTTTAGGTTGATTCTAAGAGTCCAGCACAGATGGGTGCGGGGGGGGCTGCACTATTAATATCATTACTAATAGTAAACGGGGGGTGGGAGGTGGGGTGGGGGTGTTGTATTCTTTGATAGGGCTGAAATTGGAGCAGCGCCCCTAAGGGGGGCCAAGTAAGGTGGGGTTGGTGGTCTCACCTTCTTCTCGTCCATTGTCATCCCCCTCTCGCTCCCTCTCCTCCAGACTCTGCTGCTCCAGCTGTTTGCTTACGTCACACACACCGTCACCATCCACCTCATTGTGTCCTGCTGCAAAGTCGTGCACACACACACACACGCACACACACACACACACACAACCACACACTTAGGTGAGTTCTTCAATACATTGGCTTTAAGCACTTTCTTACCCTGCCAGAAAGCCCACTTCAATTACACATGGGGACATCAAGGTTAGGGGATGCCAGTGTGTGTGTGTGTGTGTGTGTTTGATGTGTGACAGCGTGAGTGTACTCCTAGGTGTGTAAGTGTGAGGGAAAATTATAATAAGAGAAGAGGCGGAGCAGGAGGAGGGGTTGACAGCACGCGCTGGACTGCGTGGAAATCTTTTTGGCAACTGATCAATCTACACACTCACACACACACACGCGCGCGCGCACACAATTCTATTTCGCGGAGTGGGGCCATCAGCTTGGCAACTTGGCACGAGAACCAATGCGTGCTGGTGCTGCGTAACCTTGTGTTGCTCGTGCTAACGCACGTTCTCCTGATGCAAGCACAAATGGGAGTTTAGCTGAGCCGGCACCGGCACGAGGAAATTACGGGACACTTGCTGGATCTAAGGGAGAAAGAGGGCCCGTGCAACGGTGCAGGAACGCGCCCCTTCATAGGAGTATTTTTTACTGTTAATTATCCAACGCCTTTATCTGGGATTCGTTAGTTGACTAACTGCGCATTACCGCAAACGTGTGTGAACAACTTAACGCAATCAGGTTGAATTTTAAGGAGCCGGCTTGCGCTACTGCAATGTAATTTAATGCTGCATAGTACACATACACACAGACACACACACACACAGACACACACACACGCACAAAAATCCATCCTGGCAAAGCCGAGCGAGAGTGCACCAATTAACTAAGACGCTGACTTACAGTCGGTCAGTGAAGCACATTAAATCACGGGACAGGCGGGTTAGTGGAGTTAATGACACAGGCAAGAACTCATTACGCATCGGCGGTTAAACTTTGCTGCACAGCGCCAGTAAACCTGGAGCGCATTCTGACACAATCTGTCACTGTACATCAATGCAACTGTTGCCAACGGACAGGAGCGCAACTCCCTCCCTACTCAAGTCCCTCAACACACTAGTGCGTGTAATTTAACGGTATCACGCGCATCACCATCTGCTGGTACCCTGGCTACTGTATTCTACTGTACGCACCCGCATCGCCCTGGACGCAGCGCTCGAGCTCTTACCGGGTGCTGCGGACTTTGTCTTCTTTCTCTTTTTCCTCCTCTTCTTCGCTGTCTCTTCGCTCGGGTCTGCCTCCTCCCTCTCTCCACCATCCCCGTTCAACAGAGTTTCCTCTGCCGCTTTCTCTCCTTCTTCCCGCGGCAACTCTACATCCGCCATGATTCAGGCGCCGGTCGAAACTGGGGGAGAGTACAGCTAGAGTGAGCGGTGCGCGGTGACTTCTGGGAGTCCGCATAAAACCTGCCGAATCAGCCGAGTGACGACGCATGTGAGTGTCAATGTGAGATGAATGTCTAATCAGATACAGTAGGACCCCCCCCACCCCAACCCCAATCCCTCCCCCGCCACCACACACACACACACACACCCCACCCCGCCCGCCGCAAACTCCTGTATCACAATGCAAATGACCTACCCGGTGTGTCCTAAAAGACTCCCATTTTGTGTGGCAAAGAAGTAAGAAAGTTTTTTTGGTGGAAAGAGAGACAGATGGTGTCGATTTGGCGTCAGGTCGTTAAGGTCACACCGTGAATGGAGTGTTTGGAATGCCTGTACTGTGTGAATGAGTTATGCTGCTGCTAGTGATCTCTCACCCGGCAGATCAAGAGCATTGCATCATGACATTTATGAATGACTGTGTGCGTGTGTGCGCCCTTACAAAATATGTCGTTGCCTGCTATTAACCTTGCGGATCTCCAGAGACATTCACAACCAAAGAAAGACAGCGAAAGACAGAGAGCAGAAGATAAACCCAGAGGCATTATTGAAGTTTTTTTTTATTTGAAATAAGACAACAGACCAAGACCTAAAAAAATGTAGACAGTAACAGACAAGGCAAACATGGCTGATTCGAAAGACAAACACACACACACACACACACACACACACACACACCCACACACACATTTACAATTAACCAACGGTTTGCTTGAACAGTACTAAGTGATCATATTCCCCACCACACAGAAACAGCCATTCAATCAGAAGAACTGCAGCTCCTTCCAACATCCATCCTTCAAGGCCAAGCCAAGCCAAGCCAAATCTCCATATGGCTCTCATGTTCTCAGACACGACCTAACACCTCTTCAGCGCCAGAACTGGGCTAGAACCACTTTAAATCAGCCTCAGGTTTGGACTTTGCAGTACTCATAGGCCAGCCTATTCTTGTAAACCTCAATCCGATAGGCATGAATTGATGTCATTGGAACAGAACTTTGGAGAACCATCAGCCAGTGTTCCACACTCCAAAGCTTTCATGGCATTGGTTGACTCTACAGTTCCTGCTACCATTCTCTGGTTTGCAGCAGCCAACTACCCCCCCCCCACCAAGGACATCATATTACCAACCCCCACCCCTAAAAAAATGGCGGCATGTTCTTAAGACTGAACACACAGGTGAGTGCCAACCCCCCCCTCTCCTCCTATTTACCTTCCCATTCATACTTTTCAAACTGATTAGTTCTGTGGAGTCCAGGGGGGACTAACCCTAACCCCAACCCTAACCCCAACCACCTACCCTTCACATACATGACCACCATCATGACCAAGGCTATGGCCACTATCTGGACATGAGGAGCCTCAGGACTCCCTGCACCCATCCTGCCCCTGCCTAGGAGTGCCTACCTAAACGCAAGGCCAACATGGACTTCAAATGACCGTACGTAATTCTTCAAGTCTTTACATAGCTGGATTAAGCAATTTTTTAACTTTAATAGTTGGGTGGCAATCATGAAATGTTTCATCTCATCCTGGACATACTGCCACCCGATTTTAACAGGTGTCAAGATGCCCCCCCCCCCCCCCGGACAATCAGGTGAACACCTGCATGACGTGGTCCACCTGGGAGGATAGGATCGGCTTAGATATGCCCACACAAAGCCCCCTGTAGCCTGAATTCATATTTGGGGTCAAATATAACCACCCCCCCCCCCCCCCAAGCCTGTCATTGTCCCTTCAGGGGCTAGCTGTGACCTTAATAGTTAAGGAGTTTGTCTTTGGACTGGGAGGTCACTTTTGATGTCTTTGACTCCTCTACCCAGCAGGGTGGGGGACTGAATAACCAACACTCTCCTGTGCTCTCATTGACGTCTACATAAGACCACTGTGGTTAAGGAACTGGTCTTGAGGGGATTGAGGAGTTTCAGATTTGATTCCTGTACCTCTGGGAGGAGTAAATAACCAGTGCACTGCTTCAATCTCATCCATGGCTGAGGTGCCCTTGAGCAAGGCATCTAACAGTCCAGTGGGACTGTCTCTGTGCCCTAATTCACTGTAAATCACTCTCAGTAAATCCCACTGTAAATCTTCTCAGTGTCTTGGACTGAGATGGACATCAAAGTGGCAGGCACTAGATTCAACGCAGCCAATGTGTGTATATATATATATATATATAAACAGTCTACATTCAGTGCAGCAACTGTCGCCAATGAGGTGATGTTTATTTACGAATAGTGTGTCTTTCTGTCAGCCAAAGTATGCAAACATTAACAGGCTGACTTCCTTTACAATTTGGCAGAGATGATGCAGCACAGCCAAAAGAATAAGCCATTACATTTTGGCATGGCTCCAAAATATGGCTACAAATCCAGTACAAATTTGAGCTCAAAACTCAGAACTATGGCTCTGTTCGAAATGTCCACCATGTAGTGAACGTGTGGACATTTTGGACTTGGTCCTGTCCTTCTGTAAGCAGAAAGCAAAGCCAGGTTACACACATGCTACAACTTTCGCCAGATTGCCAGATTAGAACTCAAAGCTGAAGGTGGAAATTGAAAGACAGATCAGATCTCTACATAAACAGCTTCCAAGGAACTTCTGATTACAAATGCAACACTTCCTTCTACCTATGTGTATGTGTGTTAGTGTCAATCGTGTAAGTCTTAACTTAGTTTCTTAGCTTTGTAAGCTACTCGTTAGACATTGAGTAAAAATATCTCAATCAGTCAAGAGTTTGTAGGTACAGCATACCTTTATGTGTGTGAGAGATTTAACAAATGTCCATGTCAGGCATTGTACAATTTTGCAAGGATCAGCAAGACTGAAATGTTGCATTTCTAGTTAAAGTTTCTGGGAGCATGTAATGCAGGGTGCTGATCCTTTGTTTTGAGCCGTGTCTTGGGAATGGGGGCATCTGGCCTTGGTCAAGGCCAATACCCTTCTCCCAACCTTCAAAGGCTCAATTCAGAAAGGTGTCATTCCTCAGAGGTGTCTCTCCCCTCCATGACCAGAACCCCTCCCATACATCACTACAGTTCAGGATGTGCTCTGACTGCCGTTCCAATGAGCCTGGCTCTTTGCCGTTGCGGTCAGGGTGCATGTTTAGTACCCTGGAGAGCCAGGTACAAGGCTGGGAGGGGTGACTGGGGTGACTGCCCTTTGCTACAATTAGTGTCAGAAGTGGTATGACCAGTCGTGAAGCCACTGGAGCTGTCTGAGCTATATGACCCCCCCCCCCCCCCCCCCCCACCCCAGATCACATTCACATGAGACTGAAGCACTCATGACTACCTCTGGTCTAGTTCACCACATCACAGCGCTCACTGGTCAGCATCTCACTGCCATCATCAGGCCAACCCATCTACCGAAATATTGCTTTTCTTTCATGAGGACATTAACTCAATCACACTTTCCTTTTTTTAAACTACCGTTCGTTCTTACTCTATTGCACACTAACAGTAAATCTCTCTTTCACAAACATACACACACAAGCATACACTCGCACACGCATTCTCTTACATACATAGAAAATACGAGGGAAAAAATATCAAGGAAACCATTAGTAGGTACCTCATGCTAACATCCATCTAGAGATTTTGGTTTTGATCGACACATTCTGAAGTGAAGCAATTCCATTGGTTTACACACATGAAAGGGGTGTGGCCATCACAAGAGGCCACACCCAAAACCCTTGCTACATTTTGAGCATTCGATCAGTCTAATAATTTGATCCATCCACCCGCACTCATAAACCTTACAGTGGACTTACCAACACAGTGGGTGCGATGTATCCATTGTTTTATTCAAAATTTCATCGATGTTTGGGAGAAGTTATGATAATCAAATAAATCTGTATCCCACACTCCCATAATGCATCACTTTTCCTGAAAAGAGCAACAATTGGTTCACAAAGGCAAACCCGGCCCTCACCGAGCGTGACTACATGCAAAGCAAGTGCACTCGAACATTCAAAGTTTTTGTAAGGTTCCGGAAAGTTCCAACATTCTCACCGACCAATCCTGGGGTAGCGGTGACTATGACGACTTCCTGAAAGTGTTGTGTGTTTCCACCTAGCTCACTTCCTGCAGCTGTCACCTCTGACCCCAAATACTTCCTGTTTGCTATATGGTCCTGTGACCACATCTCTTCCTGCAAAAGTGACCTCCAATCTAAATGACTTCCTCTTCCTGGGGAGTATTCCAGAAAGCGGGGCTTAGGCCAGGTTTCCACTGGGGTTAACTTGCGGTTGTCTAGCTTTCATTTTCCCATTCATTCGTATGCAACACTCTTGATAGGCCATGTGGGTCTCCCAAGCCCCACCTTGCATTGTTATTCTCTCTGAAATGGACGTCGTATCAGTTAAAGGAAATTAAACTTGTACGATAGATTTTGGAGAAAGCACATGCAGCTGGTGGTGGTGTCTCAAATTGTCCAATAGTTTGGGTCCCCCCTTACATTGACCACATGGGGGGGGGGGGGGGGGGGGGGGGGGTCACCGTACGTATCTAGGTATACTGAATTTCAGACGTGCAGTGGAAACCCAGCCTTAGTCACATACCTCGCTACATTACCTCAGCGCTAGTAGTAAACCTTCTAAGAGAAGAGCCAAATGATTTTGTTTTGCTAGAAAAATGAAGCCATAAAACTTCCAATAGGCGTTAACGTATTTTTGGGTTAGTCACTAAACCAGCTACCTGGAATACCCCCCCTCCCCCCACCTGGTAAAGAAAGTGTGTCCACACACATCACACATTACGTTTTGATCGGTGACACACGGAAAGGAAGAAATAGAAACTTAAACTCTTATCTAACAGGACGGAGGAGAGGTGGGGACTGATTGGTTAGACTGGTTGACAGTAAAGAGGTACTGTCAGTAAGACCCGTATGTGTGTGTGTGTGTGTGTGTGTGTATGTGTGTGTGTGTGTGTGTGTGTGTGTATGTATGTGTGTGTGTGTGTGTGTGTGTGTGTAAGGTAAAGTAGATGTTTCAAGCAAACGTGTGTGTGTGTGTTCGTGTTTGACTGTGCATCTGCGTGTGCGTGCGTGTGTGTGTGTGTGTGTGTGTGTGGAGGAACGTATGTAAATGTAGGAACCTTCATGTATGCATGTGTGTGCTGAGTGTGTGTATGTGTGTGTGTGTGTATGTTTTTTGAAAATGCATTAGTCCTGAAGAATGGCCAGCTGAAGGAGGAAGTTTAAAAAAGGGGAAAAAAAACACACAGAATCATAAAAACAAACTCCAAACTCCTCTCCAATAAATAAAAGAAAAAAATAAACCTAGAGATAAATAGGCAGGCTGTACATTTTGCAAAATCTTGTTTTTTTTTTTTTGTTTTTTTTAACTTCTCATTCCTCTCAAAGCAGCACCAAGTCTCAGTCTCTACTCCTCTTCTCCTCGTCTCTGACGTCGCTCTGTCGTTCCTCCTCCTCCTTGGTCCTCCTCCTCTCCCTCCTCCTCTTTCTCTCCCTCCTCCTCCTCCTCCTCGTCTGAGTCCCCAAAGGTGTGTTCCTGCATGTGTGTGAAGGTGTGTGAGCGCGCTGCCACCTGGGCGGCGATGGCCGAGCTGAAGCTCAACGTTGCGGCGCCGTGGATCTCCGTCAGCCTGTCCATCACCGTCAAGGCGGGGATTCGCGGCACCAGGGGGCGGGACCCATCGCCAGACTCCGCCCCCTCCCCCTCCTCCTCCTCTGTCGTGCCGTCGTATTGGAACTCGCCGTTCTCCCGCTCCCCGTCCCCGCCTCCGTCGTCGTTGTCGTCGGCAACTGGTGCTGACTCGCCGCAGCTGAACTCGGTCGCCTCCTCTCTGACCTCCTGTTGACCTTGAGGCTCCCTGTTCTTCTCCTCCTCCTCCTCCTCCTCCACTGCCTCCTGCTTCTTTTCCTCCTTCACTTCTCCTCCTCTCCTCTCCTCCTCCTCCCACTCTCGCTCCCCTTCTCCTCCCTGTTGCGGGGTGATGTGGTTGCCCGTGGACACCTCTGATTCCGAGGGCTCCTCCGATGGGTTGTTTGGTTCCGATGTCTCCGGGCCGACGGGTTTCACAGCAGCTGGGTTGGGGAACGCCAACATGGGAGGAGAGGGAAAAAAGACGGTAACACATCAAGGTCAAAGTCAAAGTCAAGGTCAAGGTGAAGGTGAATTTGTCATGCAGCCAGCAGAAAAATACACACAACCAAAAATAAATACAAAGTTATACTCACAAATTAAAAATAGACATAAGAACATTGAAACCTAAATACTGACAGACGCTTAAAAACACTCAACAAAAAATATTTAAAAGGACGGTCACAGCAGGTAAAAATGAGTGTTTGAATCTGTTTGTTCTACACCTTTTTAACACAATTTTAATTTGCAATTCTTCATGTAGCATGTAACGATATACACTGTACATACCTAACACTAACCCTAATACTAACGTACAGTGTAACTACATAGTGTTACAGTACATAGTTTAAACTGTACCTAATTGATGTAAGAGACCGTAAAATAAAAGTGTAATCAAAGAGACTGTCAGTACAAGTACACCCCTTCTCTCTCTCCCTGTCGGTCTGTCTGTCTGTCTCTTTCTGTCTCTCACTCTCACTTTCTTATGTGCTCCAATGCTAACACCACTCTAATCTGTCTTTTTGTCCTCACTCATTCTAAAGCCCCTCAGTGGATTTGGATAGGAGAGGAGTAGGAGAAGAGAGGGAGATGAGAAAGGGAGGAAGGGATTGAAAGAGAGAAACAGAGAGAGAGAGAGAGGGGGAGAGAGAGAGAGAGGGAAAGAAAGCAAGAGAGAGACTTTGACGGAGAGACTTTGACAGAGAAACAGAGTGGGAGAAACAGAGACAGAGAGAGAGAAAGACAGAGAGAGATAGCAAGTGAGTGTGTATAAAAAGTGTGTACACAAAGTGTGTGTATGAAAGGAAAAACAGGCACAAAGATCTTGCTTTCGGAGCAGTGAAATGTGTAATGCAGCTCAAGATGGCCACCAGTTATTGATTTCTGGAGCACTGCAGACTCAGGGGATGGAGGAATCAAAAATAAGATGCAATTTTAGACACCTGGACACCAGCCAGAGAGAAAGACAGAGGGAGAGAGCGAGAGAGAGAGTGTTTTGAGTGAGTGAGAGAGGGAGGGAGGGAGGGAGAGAGAGAGAGAGAGAGAGAGGGGAAGAGAGAATGTGTGTGTGTGTGTTCACAGTGGGATAGGTTCCTGCCTGGGTGTGTGTGTGCCTGTGTGTGTGTGTGTGTTAGTGTCAACTGTTGGACTTTCTGTACCCTTGTGTTTCTTCTTTGATAAATATAGGATATTAAGTGAAATATCTCAACCTCTAAGTTGAGATATGAAAATATATACTTGTGTGGTGGTGTGCGAGAGTTTTAATGAATGTCCATGTCAATCTAAAGGTGTGTGTCTGTGTGTGTGTGTGAGAGAGAGAGAGAGAGAGAGAGAGAGAGAGAGAGAGAGAGTGTGTGTGTGTGTGTGTGTGTGTGTATACCTTGCTCGTTGAAAAGCAGTACTTGTCGTTTGTGTCTTTCTGTCTCTGAGGCACGGAAGCCCAGCACGGACTTAAGTTCTAGAAGGACCCGTTTCGACTCCTCCCCTTCTCTCTTCATGCGCTCCCGTTCCCACGGCGTCAACAGCGACAGTCCGCATTCTGGTTCCGAGTCAGAATCCGTCACGTACGCTTCCAACTCCTGGCCAATGGGAAAGCAGACATGACAGCATA
This sequence comes from Setipinna tenuifilis, assembly GCA_030347295.1. Lineage (NCBI taxonomy): Eukaryota > Metazoa > Chordata > Actinopteri > Clupeiformes > Engraulidae > Setipinna > Setipinna tenuifilis. Next base: position 18,980,974 of record CM059274.1, on the reverse strand, counting down.
ACTTTTGAACCAACCAATCACAGAAGGGCATACCACATACATGACATGCACTGGCCAATCACAAGAGGCGGCTCAATTAAAACATGTACTGCACTGACCAATCACCAATAACAAAACAAACCGATTTCCTGAAAACAAAACAAACCGATATTAACACACATCCAGTCAAACTTTCTTCGGTCAAACTGTTCTAAAACCTACTCAAGTAATCATGGCTAGAATTAAGGCACCAATGCCAGGCCCAAACACATAAACACCAATGTAGACTTTCACCTCATTCACTTTCATTCTCATGAATGCACTGACCCACCAACCCCCATACACACACATTAATCTACACTCTTACACACACAGACACACACACACAGCACACACAGACACACACACCTGCTCCTCTGGCACCGGGTCTTTGTCCGCAATGAGGCTGACGGGACGAAGGGTGGGCGTGGGTACAGGTGGGGGGGAATCTTCGGAACCATCTGGAGTCCCTGAAACACAAACACACACGCACATAAAGAGGCGCATAGATACACACACACACACACACAGTGTAACACACAAACACACACACACACCCATATGGGGGCACACAAACAAATGCATCAAAACAGCATCAACCATAAGCACACACACACACACACACACACACACACACACACACACACACCCAAGCAAGGAAGCAAGCACACACACACACACACACACACACACACACACACACACACACACACACAGAGGCATTATCCAGCAATCTGTTCAGTGAGCATGTGGGCAGGAAGGAAGGCCCAGTGGGTATCAGATTTACAGCAGCTCTGACGAGCGCCTTATTTATTAGCTACGCTCATACCAGTGGCCAAGGGCTTGTGTGTGTGTGTGTGTGTGTGTGTGTGTGTGTGTGTGTGTGTGTCTGTTGTACCAACTGAACTCACACCATCAGTTAGGGGTCTGTTTGTGTGTGTGTGTGTGTGTGTGTGTGTGTCTGTTGTACCAACTGAACTCACACCATCAGTTAGGGGTCTGTTTGTGTGTGTGTGTGTGTGTGTGTTGTACCAACTAAACTCACACCATCAGTTAGGGGTTTGTTTGTGTGAGTGTGTGTGTCTCTCTGTGTGCCCGTGTGTGTGTGTGCCTGTGTGTGTGTGTGTGTGTCTGTGTCTGTGTATGTTATGTATTAACTGCATCGCCATCATTAGCCAAGGGCTCAGTGTTGCTCTAAAAGTAGGGACCAGTGTAGTCTGTAGATCAAGCTGAAAGGATCACTTTTTATATTGTTATTAAAGACCTTGTATTGCTTTAAAATGTTTATATGCTATAGTGAGGGCTACAAAAGGTATGAGCCACTACACATAGCAAATATTAGCAGCCCAGTAATGAGCATTATAAAAATACTACAATAGTAACATAATAGAACTATGACATAGAGATTTTATGTAAAGCAGTGCTGTTGTGTGCAGAACTGTACCTTTAATTCTAGTTTTAACTTTATTTTTCATAAATGTAACAGTATTCTCTAGCTTGTAGCTGCTACTGTATGACTTTGAAAATAAAGTACTTTGACACTAACGCTAGCAGGAGGGTTTAAGGAGTAGTTTGGTGTGACTCAATCCACAGCGCTATTGTGCAAGGTCACTTGAGTGCTGTTTTTTTTATACAGAATTTGATACAGCATAGATCGAATAATGAACAGGTAGCTAGCACAAACTGAATGGGGCATAGAAACTAATTTTCACTTTCATTTCCCCAATGCCCCATTTAGTTAGTGTAAGCTACCAGATCATTACTCGGTCTATGTTGCAGCAAATGTTCTCGTTCTTTTTTTCCCCACCAACAGCAAGCAGTGACCTCAAACAACAGAGCTGTAGACTGATTCACACGAGCTTTTCCTTTAATACTAACAGTATAATACTACTGTTACTACTACTACTAGTACTACTACTACTACTACTAATAATAATAATAATAATAATAATAATAATAGTAATATTAACGAAAATAATAACTATATTGAATTAAGTATCTTAATTCAACATTGATGATGGTGGTAGGATTAATACAAGTAATATAGTATTTATGAAAAAACTAATTCTATGCAATAAAATTAATATATAATTATACCTTAAACACTGATTTTAGTGGTAAGGTTGATACTAATAACATTAAACATTCTAATTACTTTAAGAGCTCAGAGCAAACCTCCCTTGAGTATTTCCGTTTAACATCCTTCTTCAATCACCGGTGACATATAAGCAACATTTTATCAAGATTACCTGCCATAATTTATATAATAATTTTCTTACATATAAAGCAACATCTTAATCAATTTTGCCCAAAGGCATTATCCTGCATTAGTCCCAGGAGCACGACCGCACAGGAGGAGCACTCGCTCTCTCTCTCTCCCTCTCTCTCTCTCTCTCTCTCTCTCTCTCTCTCTCTCTCTCTCTCCCTCTCTCTCCCTCTCTCTCCCTCTCTCTCCCTCTCTCTCCCTCTCCCCCTCTCTCTCTCTCCCCCTCTCTCTCTCTCCCCCTCTCTCTCTCTGGGAGACGCTGAGCTCGGAGAAAAATGATCCACGCACAGGTAGCGAACACACACACACACACACACACACACACACGGTCTGACTAATGGACACATTAACGGCCGGCTTATTGTCCGGACGGACGTGTGTGTGTGTGTGTGTGTGTGTGTGTGTGTGTGTGTGTGTGTGTGTGTGTGTGTGTGTGTGTGTGTGTGTGTGTGTGTGTGTATGTGGCTACTGCTACAGTCAGTATGCACCATAAACCCTGTCAGCCTTTTGGATGGACAGCCAGATCTTTATGGGCGCCATTAAAGGCCAGGACAGCAGGTGCAGACAGGGCACCTGCACTGTGTGTGTGTGTGTGTGTGTGTGAGAGAGCGAGAGAGAGAGAGAGCGAGAGAGAGAGAGAGAGAGAGAGACCAGAAGGGTCTGTATGGTTGATGAATTGTGTGTGTGTGTGTGTGTGTGTCTGTATCTGTATTTACTGCACAGAGTCGCAGTAAAGAATAGTGAGTTGCTCTTGAACAACTGTTCTTTAACTATAGGACCAAACACAAACACACATACACTTAGTAAACACAAACAAGTAAACACAAACACACATATTTACACACACACCCATACACACACACACCCATGCAGTTCGTGGCTTTGGTCAGCATCTTGTCCACCTGCGGGAGTGTGTCGCCCCAGACACCTATATCCTTATCCGCACACACAGGTAAACAAACACACACACACACACACACACACACACACACACACACACACACACCTGTGCAGTTGGTGGCCCGGCGCAGCATCTTGTCCACCTGTGCGAGTGTGTCGTCCCAGACACCTATATCCTTATTCACACACACACACACACACGTACCCTCACGCACGGACGGACAAAGACACACACAGACACACACACACACCTACACCTACCTGTGCAGTTGGTGGCCCGGCGCAGCATCTTGTCCACCTGTGCGAGTGTGTCGTCCCAGATGCCTATATCCTTATTCACACACACATACACGTACCCGCACGCACGGACGGACACACACACACACACACACACACACACACACACACACACCTACACCTACCCGTGCAGTTGGTGGCCCGGCGCAGCATCTTGTCCACCTGTGCGAGTGTGTCGTCCCAGATGCCGGTGCTGGCCTGCATGTGTGGCTGCAGGAGGCTCAGGCGCTGCTGGAGCTCCTGGTACCCCGCCACCGTCATGGCAACCGTCTCCCGCGCCACCATCAGCTTCTCCAGCTCGTCCTCCAGGATGATCACCCTGAGCAGGAAACACAGACACAAACACACACACACAGTCAGAGACACACACATATATATACGGACATACACAAACACACACACACACACGTAGAGACACAATGCCAAATACACACACACACACACACACACAGTCAGAGACACACACATATATGTACGGACATACACAAACACACACGTAGAGACACAATGCCAAAAACACACACACACACACACACACACACAGAAGCATACACAGAGACACACACACACACACAAAACCACACGATTACTTGTGCAGGTCAAACTAAGAGTTCTAATCAGGGTGACAACGACTCCAGGGAAATAAAACAGAGACAGACAGAGGCAGTGAAAAATTAACGACAACTTGAAGCAAGTTTAATCAGAAATGTAAGCAAATTTCCAACATGTTTAAGATGTTTACAAATTTAAGTTTGATTTGTGCCCAATTACAAATGCAACAGAACTCTCACTCCAATCGGCTCTGAGGTTGCGTAGGATTATTGACCAATCACATTTGAGGAGTGCACAGGAAAAATGGGAATAGTCACAAAGTCATATTTTTCAAGTTACTCTCCCGATTGGTAGTTGCATTGAAACCTCAGCTTTTTTTTCAAAGCAACCCTGCGAATAAAATGAGCATAGTCTCAAGCTAGAAGCATTTTAAAATACCCATTACTTATAAAATCTAATCAAAAATGAAACTTATAAATTACATTCTCCCACGTTTCAGCATTTTGTGCTGAACCATTTTTCCTGTTGACTCCTTATTCATCATTCATGCTGCAGGGTGCTTTCATTGACAGATTCACCACTTACTGATGAACAGCACCCCCCAGTGGCGATACAGGAAACTGAATTGTGTTTACATGTGCTTAATGTATGGTATGGCACATTACACACACTTTTACCCTCACGGACAGAGAGAAAGGGCTGCTTACACCACTGATGTGTGTGTGTGTCTGTGTGTGTGTCTGTGTGTGTGTGTGTGTGTGTGTGTGTGTGTGTGTGTGTGTGTGTGTTACACACTCCACGCCTCTGTCTCCAGGCCTGCAGTTGCACCATAAAACAGTACTTAAAGAGTGTGCTAAGCTCGTGACACCTCTGGCGGGTGTAAAAGTGTGTGTGTGTTGTGTGTGTGTATGTGCGTGTGTGTGTGTGTGAGTAAGTTAAAAAGTGAGAGACATACTCATCAAGTAATGTTTAAAGTGCAACTGCAGGCTTCGGACAGGGATGTAGTGTGTGTTGCGCTCGTGACATCTCTGGTGTGTGCAGGTGTGTGAATGTAAATGTGTGTGTGTGTGTGTGTGTGTGTGTGTGTGTGTGTGTGTGTGTGTGTGCGTGTGTGTGTGTGTGTGTGAAAGAGAGCTACGCACTCCTTAAGAAGTGTTTAAAGGTGTAACTATGTTAAGCTCATGACATTTCTGGGGTGTGTGTGTTGTGTGTGGTGTGTGTGGTGTGTGTGGTGTGTGTGGTGTGGTGTGTGTGGTGTGGTGTGTGTGTGTGTGTGTGTGTGTGTGTGTGTGCATGTGTGTGAGAGCGAGAGCTACGTACTCATTAAGAAGTGTTTTAAGGTGTAACTGCAGGCTCCGGACGGAGGCGTGGAGTGTGTTGAGCTCGTGACAGCGCTGGCGTGTGTGTGAGGAGTGTGTGCGCTCGCTCTGCGACTGCAGCTGCATCTCGAAGTAGCGGTGGAAGTCGTAGCTGCGCTGCAGGTCGCCCAGGCAACCGCTGAGGGTGTGCTGGAGGCGGCCCGTCACCGTGGTGACCGCCTGGTGCATGATGAGGCGCGACTCCTCTTGTCGCCCCGGCGACAGCAGCAGAGCCAATCGCCGGAAGAATTCCGAGCTCTGCCCCACCCACAACTGGAACAGCATCTGAAAAACAAAACAAAACAAACAAACAAAAAAAAAACATGTGTAAGCAACTCTCAGACAGAGGCTAGTGTGTGTGTAAGAGAGAGAGAGAGATGCTGAGTGCGTGAGTGTGTGTGTGTGTGAGTGAGTAAGAGAGAGCGAGACAGACAGAGAGAGAGAGAGAGAGAGAGAGAGAGTGTGTGTGTGTGTGTGTGTGTGTGTGTGTGAGAGAGAGAGAGAGAGTGTGTGTGTGTGTGTGTGTGTGTGCACATGTGTGTGTGAGAGTGTGTGTGTGCGTAAAATGTATATATGATAAAAAAGTTTTAAATCAGCCTAGAAAAAAAAAACACATTTTCAAGGGAACCTATAGTTTACCAATCAAGTAAAAAAGCGAACGTTATTACAAAAAGACATTTTCATACTCAGAAATAATAATTCCTAATGCAAACAAAAAGAAGAAATGAGATCTGTTTGGTAAATGTGCTTTCATCAAAGAATCCTCCATTTGGAGCAAAACGTTTTGTTTCTGCAAACGTTGCAGCATTAAGGCTTGACTGCATCCTCCCCAAATGGGTTTCGCTCAATTTGGACAGAAATTGGCTCCAGTCAAGTGCAGTCCGAAGGGAGTGGCGTGGCATGGCAAAAGAGTTATGGTTTAACAAGCACTGCCTGCCAAAAAAGATGGACTGCGCAGTTCATCGATTTCTAATCGAAAATGCAATTTAAAACAAATGGCGTTAGCGGGTCTGATCGTCAAAAAAAAGGCTACAAATGATCATGCAGCATTTCTGTCAACATGGTTTATCTCGCTATTTTTATATTGGTGTCCTCCTTCTTGTGTGTGACAGACAGGGAAGCTGACCAATGAAAGATGGAACATTGAAACTGAAACTTGACATTACT
>CM059274.1:18966916-18969416 GCA_030347295.1 Setipinna tenuifilis | reverse complement strand
ACACACACACAGACGCAAACAATCTACATGATACACACAGGCCTAGATTATCTGGACAAACAGGATACACACAAGACAGGAAGCAAACAAACCAGTCATAAGCAGTGTGTGTGTGTGTGTGTGTGTGTGTGTGTGTATGCGTGTGTGCGTGCGTGCGTGCGAGAAGGAAAGTGCAGGTAGATAGGTGGCTGTGTGTGTGTGTGTGTGTGTGCACATAGGAGGGAGGTATAGGGGTGTGTGTGTGTGTGTGTGTGTGTGTGTGTGTGTGTCTGCATGCGCACAAGAGGGAGGTGCAGGTGTGTGTGTGCGCGTGTTTGCATGCATGAGTCTGTATGAGACAGTACAGTCTGTGTGTAAACCGAGGACTATCAAAACTTCCTTTTAGTCAGTGGTGTTAATGAATGTATGTATGTGTGTGTGTGTGTGTGTGTGTGTGTGTGTGTGCGTGTGTGTGTAAACTCACTGCACCTACACTGACCAAAGCTGAGTCAGAATTTAAAAAGGACCAAGTCTCTTTGAAATCACCGAGCCAAGTTTCAGTGGTTCAGTGGTTTTTATGTGTGTGTGTGTGTGTGTGTGTGTGTGATGAATTATTTCTACAGTGAAAACTCATGTAAGGGGCTTCAGGCCTGGGTGAGTGAGACATGGGTGAGCCGAGAACAAAGCTTGCCTCTTTCTTTCTGTGTGTGTGTGTGTGTGTGTGTGTGTGTGTGTGTGTGTTGGGGGCTCGGAGGCTTCTTTAAAAAGAGTTATTTGTTCTCACGCTTTTCTAAAGGTGTCCTGAGAATCCCTCCTCCGAGCAAGAAGTCAGGAGAAATGTGTGTGTGTGTGTGTGTGTGTGTGTGTCTTAGAAGAAATATGGGTCAAAGACGTTTGGCTTAGGGCTTTTTCCTAAGTGTACACAGAACTCTTGTCAAGTGCTTTAGTCTGGTCATTGATCACTGAAGGGGACATGTGGTTTGCTTTGATGTTTGACCTTAACGGGGAATCTGGTGCGCTTCTTCCCAAAATGTTCCCAGTTTCTGTATTAACTCAACAACTGCAACAAATGAGTAGGCAGTACACAAACAGGCAGCACCTGAAAAACACCCATTGCAAGGAGTAACTAACTGCGTTCCACTGTGGTGTGTGTATGAGAGTGTGTGCGTGCGTACGTGCGTGTGTGTATGTGTGAGTGAGTGTGTGTGTGTGAGTCAGAGTGGGTTAGGGTTAGTGTTAGGGTGTGACAAAGCCTAAAACCTAAATTGTATTCCACAGAAAGCACACTTTGGTCATTTGATCATGGCTGGTCTGAAAAAAAGAGGAACTGGAGTAGTGTTTATGGCAGTGTGTGACTGTATTGTAATTACCCTCACACTGCATAGAGGTGAAAGTACAGCCACAGACACTGTGGTGCCTGGCCCCACACCGATTATTTGCATGGACAAACCAGCAGTGTCTTTTCAAGAGTCTCTTTTGACTGCTTAGAAAATAATAAAATATATCTTCTGTGGCTTATTAACGACTGGAATTTGTAATTATTACTCCTTGTATGATGTGGAGATCCATGTCAGGAGTTATGGTTGATGGTTTATCGGTTTTCATCTTGTTTTTGGTTGTTTTCTGTTTGTTTGTATGCATGCATGTTTGTTTTTCCATTGTTCTAGACTATCAATACAGTTAATTCATTATTGAGACCAAGTTTAAGGGGATTGTTGTGTTCTGTCAACTGGGACAAAATCAATAAAACGTAAATTACAAAAAAAAGAAAAGAAATAATAAAATATTTTTGTTATGAGAATTTTTTTTTTTGAAAATACAAAAAGATAGGTTTCGTGTATATTGGGCTAAATAGGCAAAATTTTATTGATTCTTTTTGAGCCTGGACTCTCTATAATATAAATTGCTAATCTAGATTACTATATAGATTATTAATCTAATATAGATCAAATAACCTGTATTCATCGTTTCTTGTCTTTTCTTGTCTTTTTTTGGGTAAGTGAGGCCTACCCAAAATACCTCCCTAATGTCCTCCGTGTTCTTTGTTGTTTGTCATTTTCCTTTTTTCTGCATTTTAAAAATGCATGGAAGGGCTTTTAAGCCACACGGAATGTATTTCGAATCTATATGTACACCGTGCTTTTCCAATAACCATTTAAATTACAAAAAAAAAAAGAGTATCTCTTTCTACCTCTGCCAAGTACATTATGCTTTCATTGTTGGTTTTTTTGTGGTTGAGTGTGTTTACCCTGTGTGTCTGACAGCAGGATTACACAAAAATAAATAAGTTAATAAAAAAAAGAGAGACACTTGGCGAACATCCATGGGGCTTAGCGAAGGCTTCCAGGCTCCCATACTGCCCTACAAAAGAGCAAAGAGCAGGAACTACGCCAACAACAAAACCGAGAAAAAATACCTTCAGAGTCTGTCATACTGCCCAGTCAAATATGTTGTAGGTATAATAGTGGTGATTCTTTTATTTGCTTTTTTTTTTTTTTTTTTAAATAGGACGAAGTAAGAG
>CM059274.1:18951916-18959416 GCA_030347295.1 Setipinna tenuifilis | reverse complement strand
AAAAAGTAGCAGAAACGAGAGAGTGAGAGGAACAAACAGTGTGTGAGAGGAAGAGACAGAATAAGAGAGAGTGATAGAGAGAGTGAAAGAGAGAGAGAGAGAGAAGGAGGGAGAGAATAAGAAAGAGAGTGCATTAGTAAGAGATAAGAGTAAGACAAAGTGATAGAGAGAAAGAAGGAGCAAGTGAGGGGGAAAGAGAGAGTGCTAGAAATAGGAAAGCGAGAGAGTGAGAGAAAAAGCGACAGAGATAGAGAGAAGAAGACAGAGGGAGAGAGAGAGGGAGAGGGAATAAGAGGGAAAGAGAGAGTGCTAGAGATAGAACTTGATAGAGGATAAGAGACAGAGATAGAGAGAAAGAAATAGAGAAGGAGAGAGAGAGATGAACAGTGCCAGAAAAAGAGAGATAGAGAGAAAGAGAAAGAGGGGAAGACAGTAAGATAGAATCTCAGTTTCATGCGTTACAGCTTCTCATGGTTCTTAAGATCAAGCAGGGTCTCTCAGAAGCAAAATCGCTCACATCCCCTTATTCACACTGGGCCGACTCTGGACCTCCGGCTAAACTGATCCTATTGTATTAGCCAAATTACCCTCCCCGAACAGCACAATGGCCCCAGCTCACTCCCCCTCAAGCCCAGCTGATCGGGGGTTACGCCACGCATGGCGGGCCGCTGAGAGTTAACTCCGAAACTATGTGAAATCAGAGCTGTGGCAACCTGAAACAAGAAGGCCATAGGCTATGCTAATAGGCTAATAGGCTAAGCTAATATTCCCACGCCTTTCACACAATGTGCTTGGTAAAGCTCAATGTATGGAATGCAGGGGAAAAACACAGAATATATCATAGTGTAAGCAAGTCTATTATTGGCCAGATTGTGAGAGATATTTCAATGTGAAATCTTTCTAAAAATTAACATTATAAAGTTCATTACTCAAACCAAAAGCTTATGGACACTGAATTGGTGTATTTTCTCTGTGATGACGTCCATATTTCACCAGGTGAAGCATTGTTTTGAGTGAAATAACAGGGAAGTGGCTGATAACAGGCATATGCCCATAATGGGATCCACTTAAAACAATGCTTCACCTGGTGAAAAAGAAGTTATCACAGACTAGTTCAGCTCCCATAAACTTTTAGTTTTGAGTAAGTGAACTTATAATGTCTATTTTAAACTGATTTTGCATCCAAATTTTTCTCACCAACTGGCCGATAATAATTCTCCATCCTCTCCTTCTATCCATATGTCTCTCTTTGTCCCGCCTTGTAGGTACCTCTCGTCTAATCCACATCTTCTGGCCCGAGCTGGCGTACAGCATCCTTCTCGTACCCCACCGACCTCCAACAACCCCACCGTCAGACCCCACCACACTACCCACCCGGCTCTGGGGCTCACACACAGACCCAGAGCGGACCGGTCTCTCTCGGACCGGACCGGACCCGAGGGCTGCATGTCCGTCCGACCCGATTACCATTCTTCATGGATTTGAGCAAAAGCGCCTTTAGTTTAGCCAGCTGGCCTGTTGCTTCATCTGGTCAGTGCCCACCTCACAACACAACACACAAACAGCCAGCCAGCGTCTTTCTCTGTCACCTCAGGAAGCTAAATCCACCTCCACTAATCCCCCTCGTTCACTGGCTCTAAAAATGGCGGTCAACCTCAAAAATCATTCATCTCATAGGCTAGGTCACGACCATTGCAGCACAACATAAAGGGTCTTGCTGTGGAGCAGTAGAGAGTAGCTCCTACTTTCTAAACAGTATTAGAGAATCATTCCTGAATGTCCTCCAGGATCAATTAAGTGTGTGTCTCTGTCTGTCTGTCTGTCTGTCTGTCTGTCTGTCTGTCTGTCTGTATGTATGCATGTCTCTCTGTCTCTCTATCCGTCTGTCTCTCTATCTTTTATAACCCACACATCACTAACAGCTTCTCATTCTTCCGCAGTTAAGGACCACAGCCACCTCACACAGGCACTAGTGGTTTGGGTTCAAGTCTTGTAAGTAATTGACAGTGTGTAATGAACACCCTGTGTGTATTTTTAACATTTAGAGGGAGGTCTTCATGTGTGTTGTGATGGTGTAGTGTCTGTTTAGTGTCTAGTAGAGTCTGTTTGTGTGTGTGATGCTCATGGCTGCTTGGTATGATGCTGCTCTTTTTTTAAGAGGTTGCTTGTGGTGGGAATTATCCAAGTAAGTACAGAGTTGTGCAGAGTCTAAGGTCTGTGTTTTTCGTGTGCCTAATTGGTTCCATGGATATAATAAGGCATGTCTAACTGGATAATCCGAATTAGGGTATACTCCCAAACCCACTAGGCCTACATGTCATTACAACCGAGATAAACAAGGTGAATTCAACCCAGTGAGCTTCCATAAAATCAGTCGACTTGGGTTGCAGAGCCGATGTTGTTGGGCATATTTCTCGTGTATAACAATTCTGGCATCGGTCTCTCCGTTTTCTCCAGAACGACCGGATAGTCTCGTCTGCCGCTGTCTCGTTAATTGGGTCAGCGTTTTCCGGGTTAAAGTGGAGCACGAAGCCGCCACAGATGTGATTATTTATGATCAGCGCGCGGGCCACACAATTCCCAAAGCTCGAGGCGAGGCTTCTATAGACAGTCAACTATCAGCGTACTTGGCCCAGCCAATGTTGTCAAAGAAAAACAAATATAATCTAACGTTACGGTTAACATACAGTGTAGAGTTTTAACGGGGTCTCTTAAAAAACACCAAATCATCAATCAGCTGATCAACCCATTTTGCCTCGTCCTCGTTACACCAGATTAATAACGGAGTTATTATTTTGGAAATCCCATTCATCCTACAGAGCTGGTCAACTGGCAACACACCGAGTTCAACTTCTCATCACATGAACCTCGCCCCAAGTTTCCTCGACATGGTGGTTATTCAGGAAAACCTTCCTAGATCTAAGTTAGCAACTGTTTTAGCAGTATGAAGGCTTCAATACACACAACAACCCACTTTGCACGAGGAGGTATTTGGTGCCAACTAGAGTAATGTTACGTAGCTACAGACAGCAGGTATTGACCACACGCTGTCATACCAATTCCAGACACCCCGGTGAGGAAATGGCCCACACTAACAGGCTAACTGTTAGCAAACAATCACCCAATCAACTGCATTTAAATGACAACCGATGATACAATTGAGCAGACATTTCAGGCTACACTGTGCCAGTCACTGCCTCCTTCCCACTAGCAACAATCCTCATGTGGAGTCGTAAGCTGACGGCGTTAGCCTGCTGCCAAGTTAGCTTGAGTACATGGCATCTGATTGCTATGAGCTAAACACCAAGCACCTAGGAAGCGTCAGTCCCAGTTTATAAAAGCCGACTGGAGTCGTACACTGCCCCAAAAATATCAAGCTCACCTGGAACACCACATCGTCATCGAACTCTTCAGTCATTGCTCTCCGCCATGTAGCCCAACGTCGCGCATTCTGGGATTGTAGTCGGGGCAAATTAACGGCAGCTGGATGTTAAGCAAGTCGTCTGAATGCGCAAAGAATATTCATCGTCTAAACTACATTTCCCATGACCCCCAGTTGACACACATTCCCATCGAAAGACTTTTTTTGTGGTCCGGCCGCTGTAGAGCTCACGCACTCCTCCAGTGCCCGTCCAGGGTACTGCGCATCAAAGTTTCCGAGAGGAGAATCCCGAACTCTGGGCTCGGAAACAGACAAAAACGGGAGAGAAAAAGAAAGAGAATCAGCAAGTGACCTTCTTCGGTGTCAGCAAAACAACGGCCTTCGGATGTAGCGCTGGATTTTTCCCAGTCATTTTTAATGGAACTGTCAATGGCCCGGGAGAAGGAAAGCATAGAAAAACGGTCGCCTTGAATGCAAGTTATTCACAGAGCGAGGAATCATGAGTTCAGGTTAGTTTCCTGTTGGAATCACTGCTCTGGGAGTGAGGAATAATATTGTCGATCAAGCAGTTTAGTGCACTGTTCTTCAACGAGTTTTAACTGTGCTTTATATACAACTCTTATACGAAAGGCAGAAATGTGTTGATTGGATCGCTTAGTACAACTGTTGAAGTTTAATCCCATTTGAAATGAAGTTGTCTTTGTGGGCAACGTTTCAGGGCTTGCTGTGAATATCCGCTTTAGGCAAAGAACAGCGGATGATGGAAAAACATTGAGCGGTGATGCGCAAATCTAACCAAATGCACACTAGGTTTAACTTAGTTTCTCTGTCTCTCTTTGCATTCACTAATTCCAATACAGAAGGCGATACAAGACATCTCTGTGTGGCGAGGGTTGTCTTACTCTTGTCTTACTGCGTGTGTAGCCTATGTGTGTCAAAACAGGGCGCATATTTTCTCTTTGATTGGAAACAAAGAAAAGAAAAATGCCACGCGTAGTTTAGGCGTTAAGTGTAACGCTACTCCATTGTTCTAGATCCCAAGCCTTGCTTGCTTGTTCATCCCCAAAAGTCCCAAGTTTTACGGCGCCCTAACCAAGCCTCTTTTTATGCCTCCGGATTCACTGTTACCAAGTCTGCAACGTGTTTGTCTCAGAAGCTAATGTTTCGCTGACTAAGATAACCGGTAAATGGCGATGCGTCAAGACGCATAAAGTTAACCGGGGAACAATGTGTGCATACTTAAAGACTTTTATTCCCCCGAGCCGGAGGGCCAGAGCTGCCCGGCGAGGCAGCCCGATGATCACGTCTCGCGTGGAGCCTTTTGTGTGTGTGTGTGCGTGTGTCGTGTATATGTGTGTGTGTGTGTGTTGGCTCGGGGATCCCCCGCGCACGCTTGTTTCTATCCTTGGAATGCGTTCCTGTTTTTTATGTCATCCATTCATTTTGGTAACTTTAGCAACACTGAGATTTTCTCGCGATGAAGTTGTTAAAATGAACACAAACTTGCAGAAAAAAAGTTCCGTGGTCACAGCAGCTGGTTTACTTCAGGTAGCCTACTTAGCTTATTGCACGTAGCCAATATGCTATAACATGGTAAATACATGTCTGTTTGGGTGTTGGTGAAGATCTTTGGAGGTGTTAGGTCTGGTCTAAACAAGCTACCTGCCTCTTTTTAACAGAATCTTCTCAGACACTCTCACACACACACAGGGTTGCAGTCGCTGTCGCTGCTCTTTGTTACTGTCACAATGTTTACATTTTGTACTCTCCACTCTCTTTTTATCTTTTCATTTGTATTGCTCTGTCTCTATGTCTTCCTCTCTCTCTCTCTCTTTCTTTCTTTCTTTCTTACACACACATGCACACATACACACACAAACACACACACACACACAACGCACCCACTTACTCTCTCTCTTTCTCTCTCTCTTGTTTTCTCTCCATCTCTGCATCTTACTTTGTATAGGTGTCAAGAAACCTCCAGTTGCCCCCAAGCCCAAAGTGAAACCTCCGCCCCCTCCCATAGCCCCCAAACCGGACCCCCTCCGTCTGCAGCCGTCGCCCGCGGCAACCAAGCGGCCCAAGCCGGCGCTCGCTCCCAAGCCATGTCCATCCTCCATGAAGACCAGCCCCTCCGTCCACCCTCCTCCCCCTCCCAAGTCCAGCGTCGCCAGAGTCCCTCCAAACACACACATGCCCCCGTCCCCACGGATCACCCCCGAGTCCTCCCCAAACACACACACTCACACTCACACACGGCCAGACACACTCCACCTCCTGAACTCCAAGAACGACGCGCAGAGCCCCCCCAGCAGTCGGAGTACACACACACACCGCTACATCATCAGCCCGTGCACGTGCGGGGAAAACACCTGCGCTCAGTGTCATCATCGCCTTGGCAACGGAGGTGATACACACTTGTTCCCCTCTCCGTCTGGACAGAACGGGAGAGAGGAAGAGAGAGGGAGGAAGAGAGAAGGAGAAGGAGAAGAAGAACAAGAAGAAGTAGAAGGAGGAGGAGGAGGAGGAGAGAAGTGTGATGGTTTAGTTGAGGACACACTCACACACTCTCCACCTACCCATGCAAAGGAGCAAGCACACACACCACCGGGTGATGAGGATGTCACACACAAGCGCACGGACACGGAGCAAACGGCACACACTCCGACAAACTCTCCACAGACCTGTTCTCAGGATTCACCCACGCTTAACCACACACACTCCCCCCCGACACACACACCCTCTCCTCTGCTGTACAGCAGGCCACGGCGACGCAGGTCTCCTAACACAAACACACACTCACACTCCTCCGAACCCTCACCCACAGACACACACAGCCCCTTGCCGACACGCCACAGCAGCAAGGGTCAGGTGAGTATGGAGTGTGTGTGTGAGGTGGCGCAGTGTGTGTGTCGGGAGCACAGGGTGGTCTCTCCAGTACCTGCTCCCCCCAGCAAGCCCCTCCCCAAACCCATCCCCCGTAGACCCCGGAGGGTGGAGCTTAAGAGACAGGATGGCCTGGATGTCCAGTACACACACACACACGCTGACGCACACACACTCACACACACACACTCCGGATTACATGCAGATGGACACAAAACAGACACACATGCAGACGACACCCACCAACAACACCCGTCCACTGACAAACACTCTGACACTGACAGGGACGAAGAAGACACACACTCTCACACACTCAACGCTGAAACACACACCGACACAAACTTGGACACACACCTTGAAGAGGACACAGGAACAGACACTCAGGAAGATGGGAAAGTGTCCAAGCCAGAGGCTGCAGGTAACCATGGCGACACAGAAGAGCCCTCCCAGTGTGATAATAGCCACACCCTTGCTTATGATAATGATAATGATCATGATGATGACGATGACCCCCCCTCCACACCCCCCATCCCGCCCCCGAGACAGAAGTCACTCTCGCACAAAACCAGCTCCTCCCTCAACAACCTGTTGGAACACACCACCGAACACGCCCGCGCACACACACGGGCCGAGGATGAGGAGGGTGGCAACGGTGGTGAGGATGATGATGGTGGTGGTGGTGGTGATGGTGGTGATGATGATGAAGGTAGCTACGGAGACTTCGCCCGCTACCCCATCACCAGGAGTCTGCCCAAGCAGATCAAGTTCCGCTGCGTGCCGCGGGTCGGCACGGACACCCGTTCGGCGTCGGCCGAGGAGGAGCAGCGGTCATCGTCATCGTCACCCAGGGTGGCGCCCAGGAAGCCGCAGAGACACAGCATGCCGGCCAAACACACACTCGCGGCCCTCTCAGGGGCGACGGAACACACACCACCTCCCGCTCCGTCGCACACACACCCACACACACACCCACACCCACACACACACCCTCCTGTTTCCATCATGACCTTCCCCGAGCTGCCCGCTCCTCCCCAGGACAAGCCGGCCTGGCGCCTCCCCCTTCCCACAGTCCTCTTCGGTCGCAACCAATCATCACGCTCCAGTGGTGGTATTGGCAGCGGCGGCAGCCAATCGCAGAGCAGCGGGAAGCAGAGGGCACGGTCCTTTTCCTCGGCGGACCTGGCGGCAAGGCTCGGCGACGGCTCAGACAACAACGGCAGCGGCGGCGGCAG
>CM059274.1:18936916-18939416 GCA_030347295.1 Setipinna tenuifilis | reverse complement strand
GTTGCCCTGCCCGAGATTAATGATCAAGGAGCCACTTTGATTGCTAAGAAGGTGGTCTCCCGAACGATAATCTCATTATGCTAACAAGAACGGTCCACACTCACTCAACACCCAGATTCATGGGTTGAGAAAGCAAACTAGGTGTGACAGCAGTAACCAGTTGTAGTATGATTTGTGGGGGTTGGCCACAGAGAACCATCATAGGCAACGTTTCAAACGTCTCTGTACCATACAGAGACAAAAAGGTCTCCAGACCCTTTTAAATGATCAACCAAGTTCATGTACATCAAGGACAAAGGCAGGGTCTTGACAGTATGCATGGCTAGAGTTTGAGTTCTTATTTGACTAGTTTAGAGTCCATGCATACCACATGTTGTATGGTCACCAATTAGTTGGTTGTATCACTGGTGAAACATTGTTTTATCTCACTATTTCCTATGTATATGGCTGCAACCACAATAAAACCCTACTTGACGACTTGCTGCTACAGTTTGTGTGTATGTGTTAAGTTGGGGTATTTATTGAATATTCAGTTTATATCTGGTTGTTTGATCTGATTGTCTCTTAAGGTTGTGTCATTTCAGAGGCTGTGTTGTGTTTGGTCACTTTTTGGTTTGTTTACCTGCTGGTGTGTTGTGGGATCGCCTAAATTACAAAAGAATTAAAAATGATGACATAAGGTCATGTGGTTTGTTTATATGTGTGAGTGTGTGTGCGTGTGTGTGTGTGTGTGTGTGTGTGTGTGTGTGTGTGTTTGTTTGTGTGTGTGTCATAGTGACATATGCACTAACCTGCATCCATTGCCCCAACAGGACTTCCGTGATGCGGTTGCCAAGGCGACGCGCCAGAGTGGCAAGGCGGTGATCGAGGAACGCGTCCTCAGCCAGATCCTCTACTACCTTCCCCAGCTATACGAGCTCAACAAGGACCTGCTGAAGGAGCTGGAGGATAGAGTCGCACACTGGTACGGCGCACACACACACACACACACACACACACACACACACACACACGCACAGAGTAAGATCCTCTACTACCTGCCCCAGCTCTACAAGTTCAACAAGGAATACTTAAGTATACTAATGTAAAAGGTATACACATTAAGTATACTTCTGTGTAAAGTACACAGGTACATTAAGTATACTTCTGTGTAAAGTACACAGGTACATTATGTATACTTTGGTGTAAAGTACACAAGTCCATTAAGTATACTAATGTAAAAGGTATACACATTAAGTATACTTCTGTGTAAAGTACACAGGTACATTATGTATACTTTGGTGTAAAGTACACAAGTCCATTAAGTATACTAATGTAAAAGGTACATAGACACATTAAGTATACTTCTGTGTAAAGTACACAGATGCATTAAGTATACTTCTGTGTAAAGTGCAGAAGTCCAATAAGTATACTTCTGTGTAAAGTACAGAAGTCCATTAAGTATACGTTGTTGTAAAGTACACAAGTACATAACGTATATGTTGGTGTAAAGTACACAATTCCATTAAGTATACTACTCTGTGACCCCCCTCAGGATGGAGCACCAGCGTCTGGCGGACATCTTTGTGCAGAAGGGTCCCTACCTGAAGATGTACTCCACCTACATCAAGGAGTTCGACCGCAACATCGCCCTTCTGGACGAGCAGTGCAGGAAGAACCCCACCTTCCACAGCGTGCTGCGCGACTTTGAGGTGTGTGTGTGTGTGTGTGTGTCACCAGCTGTTGAAAAACCTTGGCCCCACCCATTCCTATACGTGTGTGTGTGTGTTGGTGTGGGTGTGTGTGTGTGTGTGTGAGAGAGAGAGAGAGACAGAGAGTTTGTGTGCTTTTTCAAGTGTATTCAATTAGTTGTGTTTCTATTTGATGTATGAAGGGGGATGCAATGTGTGTCTGTGTGTATGTTTGTGTGTTTCTATCTGTGTATGTGTTTGCTTGTATGTGTTAGTTTGTGTGTGTCTGCGTGTGTGTTTGTGTTTGTGTGCTTGTTCAAGTTTATTCAATTAATTGTGTTTATATTTAATGTGTAAGGGTGGATGGAATGTGTGTGTTTTTTTAATTATGGCACATGAAGTACTTTTGTCATTTGTAATGAAATCATTGCTGTGTGTGTCTGTGTGTGTGTGTTTGGGAACTCTGCAGATGAGTGCTCGCTGTGCTAATCTGGCCCTTAAGCATTACCTTCTGAAGCCAGTGCAACGGATCCCTCAGTACCAGCTCCTGCTCACAGGTAGGCACACACACACACACACACACACACACACACACACACACACACATGCATGCACGCACAGTTATTCTCAGTCTCACACACAGCCTCTCTTTTCCTTACTCTTTCTCTGTCTCTGTCTCTGTCTCTCTCTCTCTGTCTGACTCATTCCCTTTCTCTCTCTCTCTTTCTGTAACATTGCACATCATGCTATACACACACACACCCAGTTTCGTCATGCACACCCCTATAATGTACACTGTGCTAAGTAATAACTCATAGTTTACTTGTAAA
>CM059274.1:18914416-18929416 GCA_030347295.1 Setipinna tenuifilis | reverse complement strand
CGCTCTTATCCAGAGCGACTTACAGTTATTTAGGTAGAGAGTTTCAGTTACAGCCCCTGGGGCAATGTGGGGTTAGATGCCTTGCTCATGGATGAGGGTGCAGGAGAGTACTAGTTGTTTACTCCCCCATCCTTATTCTTTCTGCTGGAACAGGATTCAAACCTGCGACCCTCCGATCCCAAGACCAACTCACTCTCTAACCACCAGGCCACAGCTTAGTGTAATGATAACAATAATAATAGTAAAAATCCCCTTTGGCTCTCAGTGAGGTCACTCATATTGCTCGAATGCAGCCAAAGCACGCACGTCCAGGATTTTAAACTGGGACCAGGACTAAAGGGCGAACACCATATATGCAAGAGAAAAGTTCACTTCAACCAGATTTTCTACTCCCAAAGTTTTTGTTTTATGACCGTGACGTTTTGGGCCTTCCAACCCTCCCCCAGACGTCACGTTTTGTTTTATTACCATGACGTGTCGGGCCTTCCAGTCCTTCCTCAAACATCATGGTAATAAAACAAAACTTTGGGAGTAAAAATCTGGCTGAAGCGGACTTTTCTCTTACACATGTGATTCATATCGCTCAAATTGCAGAGACATTGCCAAAATATCACTGAAATATTACTATGTTATTATTATTATTATTATTAGTAGTAGTAGTAGTAGTATTAACAACCATAATAATAATAATAATAATAATAATGCCCTTTCAATGAGGTGACTCATATCGGGCATATCACTCACATTATTCATTTTTTATATAACTCAGACATTGCCCAGATATCACGAAAATATGACTCGAATAATAACAATAATAATCCTCTTAGCTCTCAAGGAGGTGACTCGTATCACCCAGACGTTGTAGTGATATCGCCAAGACATGACTCACAACACTGCCACAGTCGTGAACTAATTAAGACATTTCCAATACATTACTGAATTATTGTTATTTAAGCGTAAATATTATAATAATGGATATAACAGTGTAACAGACACATGATTAAGAAATTACTGTGATATAACTCAAACGTAATGAAAATATCACTGAGCCAGTACTAAAAAATTACTGAGACATAATTGTGACCTTATCGAGACATTACCAAGGCATAACAGAGAGTTTAGTCAGGCTGTATAGCCTGGTGTCTTCTTGAACCAGTCATATGTACAGAGGAAAAATGTAAGGAATGTCAGGAACTTTATTAGTGGGTATATGTCATGGAGTGTTTAGGGGCCACGTCATTGGATGTAGGTCAGGTACATCCCACGGGATAAACCAAATAATTTACTAACATTCCAAAAGCTGGTCTGGTTAGTGTGAATGTGGGCAGTTTAAAATGATCCATTTTTAAGACAGATGCAGTTTTTTTAAGCATCGCAAACAGTTTTTCTTACTTGTCCTTACATTTAATGTATTTGTTTGTGGCACCAGTTATTCTGATACAATTAAAAAAATAAATTACTGAATTACTGGCCATTTTTTATTTCATCAGAATAACTGTTGTTTTTTTGACTATATGAATACCAGTATGTACGTTCTGATAAATTCTGATTATACTACCACATATCCGATAACGTTTTTTTGTTTTGTTTATTTTTTAAGAGTTAGAAAAGTATTTTTGTTTATAATGTGGGGTTTAATAGTGTTGTACATTAATTTGGAGCATAAGCGTAGCCACAGGGGGTCTGGGATGGGCCTGTGCCACTGCCCAACCACTTGTCAATCAGGCCAACTCAATCAGGAGGCTCTATAAGTTTGATGGACTGTTTTCTTAATAAAAATGGTTGGGCTAGGCCCACTTGAATTTTTTCTGGGTCCACCCTTTTTTATGATTTCTGGCTACGCCCCTGCTTTGGAGAAAAGCTGTCTGTTAAATACTGTAACTGTAACTGTGACCTTGTGTTCTGTCAGGTATCTGCCAGCACAGAGAACTCGTCCATGAGCGGATACCTCATGCGCTCCAAGGGCCATAAGAAGCCTTGGAAGAGACTGTGGTTCGTCATCAAGAACAAGGTCCTCTACACCTACGCAGCCAGTGAGGTAAGCTATCTGTCTATCTATCTATCTATCTATCTGTCTGTCTGTCTGTCTGTCTATCATTATTGTGGGTGGGGCAATATGAAATTCCTTCATGTGCCCCAGTGTAATTTAGCAGTGGCCCTACAAGTGTGTGTAAGTTCACTGAAAGCCAGTTGTAAACCTCCTAAAAGAAGAACCCTACGACCAGGAGCTTTCTACTGATAGGAAGTTTAGCAGCTATTCTACTCTGAGTTACCGTACCTAGCTGTGCCATTAAGCTATGCACTAAGAATATTCCCCCTTGCTGTGCAGTCTACAGGGGTTATAATTATTTGTGCCGTTGTGTGGGTTGTAAGAATGTCAAGGGGGCAAATATTATGGAAAATACAGTAGACCAGAGCCATTATTTCTTCACTTCCACAATTTTTGAGGAATTTAGGAAACACTGTGTCCGTGTATTTGTGTTGGCGTGCGCGTGCTTGTGTGTGCATTCATGCATCCGCCAAGTGTTTGGTTTTGTGTGTGTGGTTACCGACTAAGCATTTGATTTGTGGTATGTGTGTTCCATTGTGTGTGTGTGTGTGTGTGTGTGTTTTGCAGGATGTTGCAGCCCTAGAAAGTCAGCCCCTGTTGGGATTCTTTCTTAGAGAGGAGAAGACGGGTCCAGCTCAGAAACTACAGTTCAAACTCTACCACAAGAACACACTCTACTACATCTTTAAGGCAGAGGATATCCCTACCGCACAGAGGTAAACACACACACACACACACACACACACACACACACACACACACACAAGCACACCTTATTACATCTTTAAGGCAGAGGATAAGGCCACAGTATTCCTCCACATGCACGCATGCACACACAAACACACACACACAAACAGAACACAAGCACACACATGCACCTCTTCATTCACTATCCTGAAAAACCTTCTAAAAATAAACCCAATTGATTGCTGACACTGAACATAGAGCAGATCTCTGGAACTGGGTGGTCACCACCTAAACTGTAGCATTTATTTTCAGATGTTTGTTGTTGAAAGACAATCATTCCTCATTTTGTCCATTTTGTTTGTTTCTGCCTGAGCAGATGGATCGAGGCGTTCCAAGAGGCCATGATTCTCTGACCTAGTTCTCTGATTGGTTGGGATTGTACTTCCTCAATGTCCCCAGTACCTGGAAGTGTCACTCCAACTGACACAGGATCTTCCTGTGTACACACCACCCCCTGAGGCCAAATCCAGGAAGTGCTGACAACTCCAAGGCAAAAAGACCTGATGGGACATGTAGTACCAGTGTTTGTCTCCTGATTTCTATGACGACTGACACGTTTCAAGGAAAAGACTCCACCATTGAAGGAAAAAAAGGAAACAGGAAGAGGAGACGTGGCTTATGTACCTCCTTCGTGTCTGAAAGCGTCAATCACTGGAGAAAGCCAGTCACAAAGTTGCATTTTGATCATAAAAAAAATGGTTTGGTACCATCCCATTTCGGTTCACATGAAGTACAAGAAAACACATAGCAGCCCAGTGAGAAAATATGGTTGTTTTTAGTCAGAATTTTTAAGTTTTATTAGCTTCATGTGTATGAGGCCTTGTTGGATGTGTAGTGGTTTGGGAAAATATCAGGGAAATGGGGTCATTATGTTTGTGTGTGTGTGCGCGTGTCTGTGTATAGGACATCACATGCATCCATGAGTGTGTGTGTGTGTGTGTGTGTCTGTGTGAGAGAGACAAAGTGTAAGTCTATGTTTTTGTGCACAGGAAAGAGAGCATAAGTGTATGTGAGGGTGTGTGTGTGTGTGTGTGTGTGTGTGTATGTGTGCACCAGACAGAGCGTAGGAGTCTGTTCTTCTGTGTGTGTGTGTGTGTGTGTGTGTGTGTGTGTGTGTGTGTGTGTGTGTGTGTGTGTGTGTGCGTTAGAACAGAACAGGAGGCTCTTTGCCAAGGAGCCAGACACAGGGCTGTCCCAGGCAGCTGACTGACCTAGATGGGAAGGGAGGAGAGGGAGTGGGCGAGGAGGAAAAGCAGAAAGGAAGGAAGAGACTCGGGTAGAGGAAGAGAGAGGAAGCAGGGAGGCACACAGATGTTCCCACACTGACACCCATAACATGTCCCACAGCAGCAAGGCACATAGATGCCTTAACAGCGACACCTGTTATATGCCAATGGCATATACAGAAAGGGGCCCCACACAAACGTCTTCACACCGACACCGATGATGTGCCCACAGGTAACAGAAAAGAGACAAACCCAAACATAGGCCCACAGTCACTTGTTTTGCTAAAGTGCACACACACCTGATGGTGTACCTCACAGGTGAGCCCTTAACACATTGGGGGGAGTGGGAGGCGGGGGTCCCCCTTCGGTGCCATCATGTCACTGTCATGTCATGTCATGTCACTAGAGTGTCAAAGGTCAAGTGTGGAAGAGAGATTATCTGAAGGTGTTGCGCGAGTTCCATCGGGCTTGGCGTGTTGCCATGGATACAGACTAGTAGCTTATTGGGAGTTTTTTTTTTTTTTTTTTTTAGTATTTTTTTTATTTTGCAATGCACTGTGGGAGCTCACAGAGGACTGAGCAAATTGACAGGGAAAGAGTCTGTGATTCTTAAAACAAACATTTAAATTTCTTTTATTAGCAGTTTTTCTTTGTCTTTTTGTTTGTTTAAAATGAAACTTGGCTTTTGTGCCTCAAGCAAATGTTCTTTTAAACTAATGTATAGACAAGTTATACTGGAAAGAACTGGAATTGTGTTGTAAATAGAGAATTTAACATACTGTAATATAGCTGTGTATTTAAATTTTGAAAGCCTGTAAAACAGGTTTTGATGTAATAGTGACAATGAATGCTAGCATACTGTGCCTTTCTTACAGTCAGACATTGTAAGATCACACACTACACTAGATATGACAAACCCAGACCCATATTCACCAAATTATATTTACAGCATCAGCTAAAGCATCTTCACACAGCATATACAGCTAAACTTGTGTCAATGTGTCGCTTTGTAATGTCTCATTTTACTGTTATGTGCAGTAATATTTTTAAAAGAAGTTTACTATTGTAATAATGATATCAATGTTCACTGTTTTTTGTGATTTACAAGTTGTAAATGTTCATAAAAGAGGGAATATTCCACTTCTAAGTGTCCAGGGCCTTTCTTTCTGTACATTTGTGGAGGCCTTGTCTTGCACTGCATCAACGATTGACTTTTTGGTTTATTGTCAAAAGCAGTCTGAGCAGACCAGGCTGTGAAAGATATCTTTATATAGAGCTCCGTTTCTGACCAAACAAAAGGAAGAAAGACAAATCAGGGTCATTTTATGAGGCATTATGAACATATAGTTTGCATTAGAATAGGTTTAACAGGCAGGGATTTCAGGTTGCTACACAGTAGGCTATTAGGACTTGATGTCTTGACTAGTGAATTAGCCTCAGCTAGTGTAAATGCACAGAGGAGAATGTCTTGGTGTCTTCTGGTATTACATAGTGTCTACATTTTGCACTTTATACTATAGGTTGACAGGACATCATTGTTTTCAGTTGCTGTTATTGGTGGTCTGCTTATAATAAGTAGCCTAATAACACGTGTGAATACCCACCTTACCCCTAGATTTTGGAACTAGCGTTTCATATCGTTTCGATGTGAACAGAGAGAGGTCAGTTTCTGAAACTAACATCGGTATGTTTGTGGACAGATTCGTATTGGATCTGCAGGAATCCCAGTCTGCAGAAACTAATTTTAGGGAGGTCGTGGAGACTTGGGTACGGAAGCCGAGAGCGGCCTTCATATAATCTTTTTTAAAACTCATCATTATACCGAGATAATGGCATAATTAATTAGAGATCTCGAGAAAACAAATCAATTAATTTGAGATCACGAAAAAACAACTTAATAGAGCTCATCATTATACCGAGATAACGGCATAATTAATTAGAGATCTCGAGAAAACAAAACAATTAATTTGAGATCACGAAAAAACAACTGAGATTTCTAGCAGAGCTTTCTCGAGATCACGGAATAATTGTTTTGATTTCTCGAGATCTCGAATTAGTTTTCTTGTTTTCTCGAGATCATGAATTAATTATGCCGTTATGTCAAGATAACGGTGAATTAAAAAAAAAAAAAGATTATGAAGGCCGCTCTCGGCTTCCGTACTTGGGATGTTTAAACCACAGTAAAGTAGTATAAAAAAAAAATAATTTCCTGAATCTAACATTTTAAGCTTGTGTACGTACTCCGTGTTGCCAAGGTGACAAGGGGAGTGTACACTGCCTGCTGCGCTGTGACATCATATACAGTCTATGTGTGACATCCTTATAATTTCTCTTTATGACATAAGCATTTCCATATTCGTCATTACATGTAACTAAAAGAAGCATATTTGTGAAGAACTCCACTGAGGCACAACTTATAGCCTACTGTTATATCGAAACGCATCCCCATAACGCTTATTAGCACTTGGTTTAATGAACACTTGAACGAGATTTTATCAGAATCTGATCAATAATATATCACACGATAGGGAAAACATGGATGAGGCCAGAGAAGGTAAGAAATCACATTTAACTTGAAATTGTTACACTTGTCTCCTTAGAGTAAAGGCTCCAGAAAGACGTTTGTTGTCATATTGATGTGGATGTGGATTAACAAAGGTATATTATACACTTCAATTATTAAATTTTCAGCACAGTTAAAATGTATGGCTGGTTACATCAACCTATTGAAAACATTGCTTGTGGGAATTAAAATGAATTCATCTCGCTGTGAAACAGATCAATCTCAGCCTCCTCCACCATCGCACAATTCTAAGGAAACGCAGCCAGGTCCAAAAACTCCCCCAAGCTT
This sequence comes from Setipinna tenuifilis, assembly GCA_030347295.1. NCBI lineage: Eukaryota > Metazoa > Chordata > Actinopteri > Clupeiformes > Engraulidae > Setipinna > Setipinna tenuifilis. The sequence continues at coordinate 18,922,542 of CM059274.1, read as the reverse complement.
TTGGAAGGAGTTTGAGTTTTCTCCCCTGGGCAGATATCTTCAGGATCTCCCTGACGAGTAGGTTATGTCCCACAGTTATCTAATACTGACCACAGTTCAACTGTAGATTTACTGAAATCTGAACACAGAGCTCACTGACATTTATCTCTGCTTCTTCCAGAAAATGGATGGACTTACATAAGGTCATGCTTGATCCTGTAAGTACCTATTGAAGTCCCTCAGTTGTTTACATTGCTAAACAATCTTCCACTTAATTGACTGTTGTTACAAATGCTTTCCTTCATTAAACCAGATGACAAAAGAGCAGTTAATGGAATTATGCATGCTCATTATGAAGATGGTCACTCTAAGCTCCCTGAGAGTGATTATTCCAGCATATATGCGCATGCTGCAGGAGGACAAATCTGCTGGCAGATTCCGGAGTACTTCAGGCATCTCAGTGTAAAGAAACTTTCTTTTTTCTATTCTCTTATGCCTACAGTAACATAGAACCCAGCGTACAGAAGAGAATTTGTACATATCACTGGTGTATAATATTTTAGAAGGCAACAAAGTCCCATGAAAATAATGCTAATCATTAGAAATGAAGAATTGCATAGTTATATACTACACTAGAATAAACAGATGCCACAAACAGAAAAAAAAACTCTCAGTCCAGCTGATCAGTCTGTCAGTCAGAGACGTAGTCTATCTAGTACTGGAATTTCTGACATATTCATTTATTTTCTTTGTATTTTCCTGAAGGTCTCAATCATCAAAGCCAACCGGTGGATCTGGAACCTTATTCCCTAAGACACTGGAGGCCGAAATGGAACTCACCGTCAAGGATGTCCAGGCGTGTGTTTCGGGAAGTCTCTTCGTCGCTGATGAGACAGAGGGCTCAGAGTCCCCCTTATATGACCTTATTTGTGCTGTGGGAAAAGAAGCACTTTACAGGATGAAGATTATCATCACAAACGTCGGAAGATCAGCTGTGGAGTGCTCACGCCGTAGGGTTGAAGGCCTAATTCGTCTGGTGAGAAGAACCATTGATGCAAGCCTCGCTTCCCACACAGCTCAGCAGGACATTACCTTAACCTCTGATGTGGCATCTACCACTGTGGGTTCTACTGATGGTATTCAAGTCAAGGAAAAACACCCAGATAATCAAGAGGACCAGCATGCAAAAGAGGTCTTTTGTACCATGGCAGCAACCATGAAGAAGGTAGACACTGAATCCACAGAGAACACTCATGACGATATCAGTGATGTGCTTTTACAGAGACTTTCAAGTCTTGATGGCATAACTCCACGTCAGCTGTCACCGTCTTCTGCTGAGTTGGCCAATGAGAGTTATCTCAGTGGTGATCAAGAAAAAATAACCCCATCTCTGTCGATGGCTGAAGACATCAAAAAGCATTCAAGTACTGAGTTATCATTGCCTACATATCATCAGAAGAATTATATTATCATGAAAAGCACAAGCTCATCAGTTATCCCTCCTGAGGTATGTGTTCATACCCTCTCAGATGAGCACCATCAAACAGAGGCTACACAGGCAGTAAGTGCCGTACTGGATGAGGCCAGAGAAGGTAAGAAATCACTTTTAACTTGAAATTGTTACACTTGTCTCCTTATAGAGTAAAGGCTCCAGAAAGACATTTGTTGTCATATTGATGTGGATGTGGATTAACAAAGGTATATTATACACTTAAATTATTACATTTTCAGCACAGTTAAAATGTATGGCTGGTTACATCAACCTATTGAAAACATTGCTTGTGGGAATTAAAATGAATTCATCTGTGAAACAGATCAATCTCAGCCTCCTCCACCATCGCACAATTCTAAGCAAACGCAGCCAGGTCCAAAAACTCCCCCAAGCTTTTGGAAGGAGTTTGAGTTTTCTCCCCTGGGCAGATATCTTCAGGATCTCCCTGACGAGTAGGTTATGTCCCACAGTTATCTAATACTGACCACAGTTCAACTGTAAATTTACTGAAATCTGAACATAGAGCTCACTGACATTTATCTCTGCTTTTCCCAGAAAATGGATGGACTTACATAAGGTCATGCTTGATCCTGTAAGTACCTATTGAAGTCCCTCAGTTGTTTACATTGCTAAACAATCTTCCACTTAATTGACTGTTGTTAAAAATTCTTTCCTTCATTAAACCAGATGACAAAACAGCAGCTTATGGAATTATGCATGCTCATTATGAAGATGGTCACTCTAAGCTCCCTGAGAGTGATTATTCCAGCATATATGCGCATGCTGCAGGAGGACAAATCTGCTGGCAGATTCCCGAGTACCTCAGGCATCTCAGTGTAAAGAAGCTTTCTTTTTTCTATTCTCTTATGGCTACAGTAACATAGAACCTAGCGCACAGAAGATAATTTGTACATATCACTGTATAATATTTTAGAAGGCAACAAAGTCCCATGAAAATAATGCTAATCATTTGAAATGAAGAATTGCATAGTTATATACTACACTAGAATAAATAGATGCCACAAACAGAAAAAAAAACTCTCAGTCCAGCTGATCAGTCTGTCAGTCAGAGACATAGTCTATCTAGTACTGGAATTTCTGACATGTTCATTTATTTTCTTTGTATTTTCCTGAAGGTCTCAATCATCAAAGCCAACCGGTGGATCTGGAACCTTATTCCCTAAGACACTGGAGGCCGAAATGGAACTCACCGTCAAGGATGTCCAGGCGTGTGTTTCGGGAAGTCTCTTCGTTGCTGATGAGACAGAGGGCTCAGAGTCCCCCTCATATGACCTTATTTGTGCTGTGGGAAAAGAATCACTTTACAGGATGAAGACTATCATCACAAACGTCGGAAGATCAGCTGTGGAGTGCCCACGCCGTAGGGTCGAAGGCCTAATTCGTCTGGTGAGAAGAACCATTGATGCAAGCCTCGCTTCCCACACAGCTCAGCAGGACATTACCTTAACCTCTGATGTGGCATCTACCACTGTGGGTTCTACTGATGGTATTCAAGTCAAGGAAAAACACCCAGATAACCAAGAGGACCAGCATGCAAAAGAGGTCTTTTGTACCATGGCAGCAACCATGAAGAAGGTAGACACTGAATCCACAGAGAACACTCATGACGATATCAGTGATGTGCTTTTACAGAGACTTTCAAGTCTTGATGGCATAACTCCACGTCAGCTGTCACCGTCTTCTGCTGAGTTCGCCAATGAGAGTTATCTCGGTGGTGATCAAGAAAAAATAACCCCATCTCTGTCGATGGCTGAAGACATCAAAAAGCATTCAAGTACTGAGTTATCATTGCCTACATATCATCATGATATTATCATGAAAAGCACAAGCTCATCAGTTATCCCTCCTGAGATATGTGTTCATACCCTCTCAGATGAGCACCATCAAACAGAGGCTACACAGGCAGTAAGTGCCGTACTGGAAGAGTCTGTAACAGCGTCAAACAATTTACCAGAGCTTGAGAGTCTATCCATTGCCACCAGTCAGCACATCAAAGAGGGCAACACATCAAAGAGGACCACTGAGTTATTTGTCCAGGATGTGGATGGTTTTACACAAATCATTCAGGGATCGGAATCAGCAAAGGGGCCTGGGCCTACGGTTTCAGAGAGCACACCCACAGAAATGGATTCCTCCCTTCTTGGTGGACAGTCAGGTTTGCGTGACCCAACAAAGAATGAAGAGGAGCAAGTAAAAAATCTTGCAGCTTCCATGCTAGAGGGGGCTGATGTCCAATCGGAAGAATGCTTAATGAGTTTTCAACCACACACATCACCACGTCAGCTGTCACCGTCTTCTGCTGAGTTGGCCAATGAGAGTTATCTCGGTGGTGATCAAGAAAAAATAACCCCATCTCTGTCGATGGCTGAAGACATCAAAAAGCATTCAAGTACTGAGTTATCATTGCCTACATATCACCAGAAGAATGATATTATCATGAAAAGCACAAGCTCATCAGTTATCCCTCCTGAGGTATGTGTTCATACCCTCTCAGATGAGCACCATCAAACAGAGGCTACACAGGCAGTAAGTGCCGTACTGGAAGAGTCTGTAACAGCGTCAAACAATTTACCAGAGCTTGAGAGTCTATCCATTGCCACCAGTCAGCACATCAAAGAGGGCAACACATCAAAGAGGACCACTGAGTCATTTGTCCAGGATGTGGATGGTTTTACACAAATCATTCAGGGATCGGAATCAGCAAAGGGGCCTGGGCCTACGGTTTCAGAGAGCACACCCACAGAAATGGATTCCTCCCTCCTAGGTGGACAGTCAGGTTTGAGTGACCCAACAAAGAATGAAGAGGAGCAAGTAAAAAATCTTGCAGCTTCCATGCTAGAGGGGGCTGATGTCCAATCGGAAGAATGCTTAATGAGTTTTCAACCACACACATCACCACCCTCACAATCCCCCAGCAGCGCAAAGGTATTTGATGCACTTCCAGGTGCTCAGACATTTTCTGAAGAGCTGACTGATTTGATCACTCAAAGACCTGGGAAGCATCCAAAATTCTGGAGCAATGTCAAGGTAAATTTCTTAAATAAAATTGTTTAGTTCAAACAATCATATTTAAACAAACTTTAAACTTAAACTGACATAATGTTCTTCTATAGAGACGTATATTCGGCAAAGGAAAAGTGGGCCCTGTACACGAGAATCAAGACACAAGTACCGGTAAGTTTCCTTAATTTTCCTCTCATGTATTCAGGCTTGAACATTTACCATCAGCCACAAAAAATGTGTAATAGTAATAATAATAATTTGTGAAAAATTCCCCTTGTTAACAGATCGATCTGAAACCACCTCAGCTTCTCTCTCTCCTGAGGATGATGCTTCAACAAAGCCTACGAAATACTCGGCCTTGTCCAAGATGTTGTTCTGCTGCTTTAAGCCCAACTGAACCTTTGGAACTGCATAGAATTGTGCCAAAGTGATGAATCAATTCCAATAAAAAAACATTGCATGCATTCAATGTGACATGCACACAGGTTTGTGTGTGTATGTGTGTGTGATAGACAAAGTGTATGTTTTTGTGCACAGGAAAGAGAGCATACGTGTATGTGACTGTGTGGGTGTGTGTGTGTGTGTGCACCAGACATAGTGTATGAGTCTGTTTTTGTTTGTGTGTGTGTGTGTGTGTGTGAACAGAATAGGAGGCTCTTTGCAGGCATCCCAACCTGCACAAACTGATTTCAGGGAGGTCAACAACCATTATATTCTCAGAATATGAAAACTATATTCAAAGGTCAAGAGCAGTGAAATTGCTTTTTGAATTTTCAATTTAATAAAACAGTTTAGAAATTGTTGTGATGGTTATATGACCATGTTTTGGTAAAAAAAACCCCTAAGGTCACCTGGCCGAAAAGGAGCCTTGAAACTTCGAGGACTTAATTATATTTCTGTTAAAGTTTAGTACATTATTTTTGAATAACGTCTTCAAGGATTTTTGTCACATTCATCAAAATCGCCAGTGTGTAAAGTGAGTGTGTAGGGGTGTTAAAATGTGGAAAAAAGTGGGCCTGACTTCCCAGTGCCAAAATGTGCCCAAATTTACACAACAAATATATTTGGTACGATCATTTTTATAATCCAAGATATAGATTTAAAATATGTCCTGTATTTTTGCTCACCCTGTATATATGGCTGCAGACATAAAAATTAGAGATGTAACAATAAAATACCAAACTCGCCACTGTTTCTCTGATTTATTTCTAGCTCTTTCACAAGGCATGTGCTCATATCCAGAACACATGAGTCAAGTTATGTGGTTGTGCAGAAAATACACTGACAATACAACGCAATTTCCTGAGTCATGTTCTTAGGAAAACTTGGGCAATCCTGAGGCTACGGTAGCACATTACAATTAATACTGCCCTCCTGGTGCAACATATGGTCGGCCAGACAAGACTAATAAGTCAAGAGATATGATGCCGCAACTAAGACTGAATTTATATACAGTTGAGCAACTACAGAAAAAAAATCTTAATGGTGATTTAGTAATTTTCCTAGGTATGGTAAGTCAGAGCAACTGGTAAACCTCCCAATGTAAGACACCCATAAGTACCCCATTTATCTTGACTGAAGCCACACGATTAGGAGGTTTGCTTATTTAGAATCAACTTTTCAGGCTTGGTCACTAAACCACCTTCTTAGAACGAAAGAGAAGTTCTGACAGACAGTGGTCTTTGATAGGTTGTTTAACCTTTTTTGGATCATTTTAGGACAGTCAGTGCAGTCAAGTATAGAATGTACACTATTTGTCTTCACAAATAAAATGTACAGTTTAATACAATTTCATAATTAAAAGTAGACACGTGTGTCTATGTCTGTTTACAAGCAAGTTTCTCCATGTTGAAGACAGAACTAAGGTCTTTAAGCAAATAGTGCAAGTTGATTAATCATCATCTGGTAGCATCAGCAGAGCAGGGGTCATTTTTTTTTATCTAAATGATGACACATCTCAAGGTGTTAAAAGACATGACATGCTCCGACCACAATTAATCCCCGTGGCGTTTGCGTATCACGCACGTTTCCTGCACGTTTTCAATGCGCATGAGCAGTTTATTCTGTTTGGCGGAACAGGTCACGAACTCTGACCCGCCCCGAAGCTCAACTGGACACATTCAACATTTTATTCAAATATAGGTGGTGGGAGACAAAACATAGCTACCGTAACGGTAAGCCATACGTTTTGTGATCTCAATATAAATGCATAATCTATGGGTCACGCCGTGTGTCTGGGCTAGATAGTCAAAGGTAAAAGTGCAATGCTAGCCAAAATGTAGCTAATATTAGCAGGATAGCTAAGTAGCTAGAGGTAGCTAGTTCGGATACAGACACCGTTTTGATAGTCATTGCGTGGGTCGAATAAGGGTTCACCAGTGGAGTGATATGATACCAATTGACTGTGCAATGCAAAAATAAAACACTGTATTGCAATGCATGCATTAACTAGTCGCTTAACCAACACCGGATATATTGGTTGCCACTGGAGTTTACAAGGCAGCTAACATCATGTAGCTAAATAGCTAGACCCACTGCTAACATGCCACGGCAGAGAATGCATTCCTTGGTTGAGAAAATGTTGTTGCTTCCCGATCGATACACTCCCTGTCATAATGTCACACACCATCCTTGTACAATAAGAAATTCGAATATATATTTTCTCATTCTCTTGTCAACGTGTCTGCAGTATCCGTCTCGGTCGTTCACGACCGTCTTCTTGTGCGTTAACCCTTCAATGATGACCTTTCACCCGACAAGGAAATGCGCGTTCTTTATCTTCCGTATCATGGGTTGTTTGTAATTATGTCTTCGTGATCCTTATAAATTAATAGAGACGACTAAATTGATAATTTTGGTCTTGACCTGGATAACCGTTGCTAAAGAAACGCGCACAATGTTAAGCACGACGCTACTTAGGAATTGAGGAAATTGGTTAACTTGCCAGACATTATGCAGTCTACTGTGGATGTGCTGCATGAAGGGCCTGTTGAATTATGAATGTCGCTAAGTTTCCCGCGCTTAAAAAGTCACCGGGGTTGGAAGTTTTTTTCAGCATACGTGCATAAATTAAATAGTTGGACATTACTGTTTTTTTCTGACTGGACGTTGTGTTTTGGTAAAGGTGCTTGTGTTGTTTCAGGTGCTTGTGTGCATCGTATGGCGTGTAGAGTTTAGAAGAGTACTCCGCAGTCATGGAGGGGCAATCTCCCAGAATGCAGTTGGTATCAGCTGAGGGTGGCCTAGAACAGAGGATACAGGTACCAGTGCCAGTGCGGATGTGCCACTCAACACCTTGCTGATACTCTCACCAGAAGTCTCTAGTTTAACACAGTAGTCTGTATATGACGGGATGACCAGTACTCTGAGGTGAAAACTGGGAACATTCCCAGTTCTGCAGTCAGTATTATTAAACTGTGTAATGTTTTTGGTTCCAACACACAGGGGCAAAGTGGGGTTTTGCATGTTTTACTGAGGGGAAAACCACCAAAAGTGGGTACTGTCCTCGGAAAGAGAGAGTGTCTGGTCACCCTTATATATGACCTGCACTAGGTCACTTTTGACCACCATGTACATTTATGCAGATGTATAGTTGGAACATATATAAGATAATTTAGACGTTTATGTTAAA
>CM059274.1:18896916-18909416 GCA_030347295.1 Setipinna tenuifilis | reverse complement strand
TTGCATTGCATTGCATTACATTACATTACATTACATTACATTACATTGCATTACATTACATTGCATTGCATTGCGTAGCTGACGCTCTTATCCATAAGGATTTACGGGGAATGAGGTATGGGACAGTCCCCCCAAAAGCAGTGATTGTCAAACTGAATTATGAGCTCACCTAGGGGTACCTGGATCAACTCTGGGGGTGCACAAAATAAATTTGTGAATGAGTTCTCAGCTTCTACTAGCATAAAGATTAAGTAAAATTAAGATCTTGCATTCAACCTATCCCCTTTACAACCCAATTGGGGCTACATTATTATGTAGCATATAATATGGACAGTTATCCGGAAAAAACACTCATACCAAGCTGGGGATACTTGGTAGAACAGAGTATCTCAGGGTTAGAGCAACGTGGGGTTGGATGCCTTGGTCAAGGGCTACCTCAGCCATGAACTCAGCCAGGACTTAAACCTTTGGCATGCTTCTAAAGTCTTTTCTACAGGTATGTGTAGACATGTGTTTGTAAAAGGTGCGCGTGCGTGCGTGTGTGCGTGCGTGCGTGTGTGCGTGCGTGCGTGCGTGCGTGCGTGCATGCATGAGTGAGAGAGCACATAGGAGTCCAGGGGCCTCATTTATCAAGCGTTCTTACGAACAGAAATGTGCGTAAAGGGTGCGTGCGATCATTCCTGCGCAAAGTGTGGGATTTATGAACTCGTACTTGAACGTAGGAATGTGCCTAAATATACGCACAGCTCTGACCAGTCGTACGCACATGAACCTAGTGGTAGAGTAACGAAACTGCAAATAGTATTGATTCCAGAGCTTCGTTCGCTGCACAGGAGCATATATTGGACCTACAATGTTGCTTATTTTTGTATTTGGGTCCTTGTGTCTAATTCAGTAGGCCTACTGTGGTCTTAAGCGTGCTGAATAAAGCACAAATAACATCACAGCGTAAAATAATTTTTTTTGCATTTAACATCACACCACTTCTTTTTTTATCTCAGTCACAGTCCGTGGTTCCGATCATACAGCATTTACGCCGCTTGTCACTTTTTCCCACGCCATATTTTTTCTTTTGTTTGTAACCCACCTCCAACGTGCCAAATATGATTTTTTCATTTTGTTGGACCGTGTCGGAGAAATTGCGTTTCTTCGAGCGCCTCTCCATCATTCCACCAAGGCTCAATTAGGAATTCCGGTGGCTTTTAAAGGGATTGTTGATGCCATATATGGGTAATTGGGGGCGTTGTGGAATGTAAATTAGTCTGCTCGTGCCCGCGCAAGGTGATCTGGAAGGTGTGGAATTTATCATTGCAGGTTACCTACGGGTGTGCGTACGCACGGTTGATAAATGCCGAAATTTCCGTGCTTAAGAACATTCTAAATTTCATTCGTACGACAGATTTTAGGAGGAATTCTACGAACTGATGATAAATGAGGCCCCAGGAATGCCATGAGAGATCCCCTGAATTTTTTGCTATACACTGCACCTTTGATCAGTGTCATAATCATGCTGTCATCTGTGTGACTTTTGAAACTGACAAATGTGTGTCCTTGTGTACTTATTTTGAATTGTGGACGCAAATAAAGAAGTAAAATGTTTGTGTGTGTGTGTGTGTGTGTGTGTAGCTGATGATGCCGCTTCCGGTGCCCGAGTTCCTGAGTGTGAACTACATCTGTGAGTCGGCCTCGCGTCTGCTCTTCCTGTCCATGCACTGGGCACGCTCCATACCAGCCTTCCAGGCCCTGGGGTGAGACACACACACACACACACACTCCATACCAGCCTTCCAGGCCCTGGGGTTGACACACACACACACACACTCCACACCAGAGCCTTCCAGGCCCTGGGGTTGACACACACACACACACACACTCTCTCTCTCTCCCCCCCCCCCCCCCCCCCCTCCCTCTCTCCCCCTCTCCCCATACCAGCCTTCCAGGCTCTGGGGTGTGTCTCTCACACACACATCTACAGCCATGCGGTAATACACACACGCAGTTGCACACCCAGGCAAGAGGGCATACATACATTAATACCTACACACACCCAGACAAGCAGCTGCACACATACTGATACTGATACCTGCACACATATAGATCTCGACACACAAATACACACACACACACCAACAGGCACACATGCAGAAAATGATACCCACACACACACACACACACACACAAACACAAACACATACAGGCATGCCCACATTGACACGTACACACACACACACACACACACACACACAAAGTCCTGTCCCAGCACTCCGATATAGCTTGATCGGTTTTGCAGAAATTAAAGTGCTTAATCATTCCCTGTCTTTCCTTCTCTCCTTCCTCCTTGTTTTAGTCCCTCTCTTCCTCCTCTCTTCTCATGTCTCCTGTTTCTCTTCTCCTTTCACTATTGATTTGTCTTAAGTTTCCCTTCGTTTTTTTTCTTTTATCTCTTACTGTAACAGTATTAACAAAGCAGTACAAGGACACACAGTACAACAAACATGACTCCATCTGCCTTTTCTTTCTTTCTTTCTTTCTTTCTTTCTTTCTTTCTTTCTTTCTCGCTTGCTGAGGGTCAGGGTGCATGCTGGGATATGGCTGTATGTGTTAGGGTATGGCTATTGTGTTTTTTAAGTGTCCCAACCCTTGAGCTGTTTCAGTAGAGGAGGGTGAGCATCTTTTTCTCTCCCCTCCTCTGGGCAGCTCTGAGAATGGCGTCATGCTGACGATCTACGCACACACACACACACACACGCACTTTGGTTTTCATTCTATACTGTGTGCAGGTATATTTGTGTTATGGCTACTTACTGTTATGTGTTTCCATAACCCATACAATGTATGTATTAGTAAATAAAGTTTAAACCTAGCGGCAGGCTAAACAAGGAAGCCGGAACTGTTCCAGGCTAAACAAGGAAGCAAGAACTGAATGTTCTATAGTTGCAGTACCTCACACGTCCATTGGGGGCTGGCTGCTGAAGTGAGCACCTTGCCATACACTCCCTTGTTTAAAAAGTCACTTTTCACAGCAGCCTGGTTAAAAAAACAGTTTTGGTATCTTTTGGTAGATTTCTGGTCAATGAGAACTCTGAGGGGGTTGATTTTAAACTTTTTTTTATCCATTAATTTAATTCTCAGATAGTTTACATTGACATACACAGAATGAATTGGCGAAGAGAGCCGTGCCCAGAATCTTACATTTTGGCTTGGTTTTAGCAGCGGTGGGATGGTGGTGGTGGGTGGTGTGTTGTTGCCCTCCCTGCAGGTTGGGATGTCTGTATATGGGTGATGTCACAGAGGGTTTGTCCAGTTCTTCTTATAATATAAACAGTCTATGGTTTAAACTGGTTTTTGACCCTCTCTCTCTCTCTCTCTCTCTCTCTCTCTCTCTCTCTCTCTCTCTCTCTCTCTCTCTCTCTCTCTCTCTCTCTCTCTCTCTCTCTCTCTCTCTCTCTCTCTCTCTCTCTCTCTCTCTCTCTCTCTCTCTCTCTCTCTCTCTCTCTCTCTCTCTCTCTCTCTCTCTCTCTCTCTCTCTCTCTGGCAGGTCTGAGAACGGCATCATGCTGATGAAGGCTTGCTGGAACGAGCTGTTTGCTCTGGGGCTGGCGCAGTGCTCCGACATCATGGACGTCTCCTCCGTCCTCACCACCATTGTGCAACACCTAGAGACCAACCTTACTGACGGTGTGTGTGTGTGTTTGTGACTGTGTGTGACTGTGCCTGTGTGCAGCGTGAGCACTTAAAGACCGACCTCAACGAAGTTGACTACTCGTGAGTGTGTCTGTGTAAGAGACTGTGACTGTGTGTGTGTGCCTGTGACTGTGTGTGTGCGGCATGTGCACTTGAGTTCACCGACCTTAAAAGTCCAGGAGGGCTTAATGTAATTTGGGTATTTTAGTGATCTGATTTGCCATAAAGACTTGGTTGCATTCCATTGCATAACAGACACTAACTCTAAGTGAATAATGCTGTTATGTTGATGATGAGACATGTAATGTACATATGCATAATGTTTGTGTGTGTGTGTGTGCAGAAAAGCTCTCTGCGGACCGTGTGAAGGAGGTGATGGAGCACATCTGGAGGCTTCAGGAGTTCTGCAACAGCATGAACAAAGTAGAGCCTGACGCCCAGGAATACGCCTACCTCAAAGCCATCACTCTCTTCAGCCCTGGTAAGTGACAGAGAGGAGGTGTGTGTGCGTGTCTGTGTGTGTGCCAGCCTGTGGTCGGATGAGTATATGTATTTAGGTGTGTGTATGAGAAAGAGACGGGAGAACGTATGTATCTGTTTTCATACATGTGTAGGTATGTGCTTGTGTGTGTGAAATGAGTGTGTGTGTGTATGCATGCATGCATGCCTTCCTGTGTGCCTTGATGTGTATATGCATTTATTAAGACGTGGCTGGGTACAATGATGCCCTGTCTATCATGTTAGCTACATTCCAGAACCCTCCGCAATAGGTGCGATATAGTGAGGCCATATAGAAAACAATTTATTTTATAGTTTAAGCTACTTTTTAGTTTAGTACATTCACTGTATGTATTATTGAATTGTTACTGCATTGTAATCAATATTTATGTTACAGTATCGTTATTATAAATTATAATATTGTTCTGAGGAACATTTCTATAGAATGCACAATGACATGGCATGCATATATTAATGCATATATAATGGTGGGATATTGGGGGATCATTGTATTTGTTTGCATATGTGTGTCTGCATGTGAATGTAAATCCTAGCTCAGACAGATAGTGGGTGATCCCATAGCTGCATAGCAAATACTAGTTAGTATTCTCTAACTCAACGGTGTTTGCGTGTCTGTGTGTGTTAGATCATGCGGGTGTGGACTGCTTCGCTCACATTGAGAGCTTCCAGGAGAAAGCTTACATGGAGCTGCAAGACTACATTACCCAGATGTACCCAGAGGACACTTATCGGTAAGAGACGCACACACACACACACACACACACACACACACACACACACACGTGCAGCCCCAGCATGTGATTTTGAATGCTAGTATACAATTTCTCATAGTGTGGTATAATAGTGAAACTGAAAATTGATGTTAACTTCTGTTCAATTGTGTGTGTGTGTGTGTATTTACGTTTGCATGCGTCAGGTTGTCCAGGCTGCTACTGCGTTTGCCTGCCTTGCGTCTAATGAGCGCGTGTGTGACGGAGGAGCTCTTCTTCACCGGACTCATCGGCAATGTGCAGATCGACAGCATCATCCCCTACATCCTCAAGATGGAGTCCACTGACTACAACAGCCAGCCAATCAGCTCCAGCGAATAAACCCAGGCAGCCAATTGGCAGGATCAAATTAGCCCCCAGCCAACCAATCAGGGTGGCCTATTAACCACAGCAAGCCAATGAGGACAGGCGAAAAACTCCAGCTAGCCAATCAGGGCAAGCTAGGACATGGAGGATATAGATAAAACTTTTGGGGAAGTGGAATCCCTGCTTATTGGTGTTCGAAGAACAATATGGACGGATGGGGTTCTGTCAGAGTGTTTCTTTTTAAAAGATTTCAGAAGAGATTATGATGCAGGTTGGTTAACACAAAGTGCCCCCGGTCAGCTCCATAAGATCAACTATTTTCCCCTTTAACCGAAATGTACACTCACGCATGCCCGCAGAAGTGCAAACATCAAGGAATGGCAAAAAGCATTACAGATGTTGATTGTCTTTGTTATATTCTTTGTTTCATATAAAGACATGGTCTTTGTGAAATGGGATGAAGAGAAAATTTTCTATACTTTTTTGTCTTGTTTTCAGTGAAGGTATCAGTTTTTTGGCTGGTAAATAGAAATGTTAATGTATGGATGGAGATTGTCAATTACTTCTTGTACCTTATATCTGCAAAGCTGTGCTCTGTGAATTGACAGTACTGTGTACTGTTGTGTACATATAAACATGTATGTAAATAAAAGAAATGTCAAAAGTGTATTTGTACCCATTTTTTTGTGTTCCGCCAATGATTCACAGTCTGATGTACATGTCGCCTTTGGTAGGCGGAACAAATTTAGAAAGAGTCGTGTTGCCACGGAACGTACCTACGGTGGCACACATCTTCCGTCGAAAATGGCGGAGTATGTGCATCTTGTTCGAAGGGCTGTAGGACAGTTGACTGGTCATGGGGGTCTTCGTGGGCTTCTCTTGCAATTTTTTAGGTGTGTATCGAGACACAAGGTGGTCGCACGTCCCTAGAGAGCACGGTGATACTCTGCTTGTGTTTTGAAAACAGTAAAACTACAGTGACCTCGACGGATGTAGCTAGCCGATAGGCTAATGTGTTGTCAAATGATAGTAAGCAGTGCTAAGGTCAGCTTGCTCACCATTATTTCTCTTCAGAATTAGCCACATTTCTCACCGTTTGCTTTTTCCTCTTCCAGAGCTAATGACATAAAAACCGGAGCACTGATTGGAGTTGACAAATATGGGAACAAGTACTACGAAGATAATCGGTATTTCTTTGGTGAGTATGGAAAGTGGCTATGTTGTAACATAACTTTTGAAACCACAACATTATTAGGTTGTCCTCGTCCAAGACACTTTTCTAGTTTCAGGCATGTGTCAGGGTCCATGTGTAAAAGTTCGTTGTAATCTAGACTTTTCAGTGGATGTACAGGACGGTTTAGCACTGTGGTAGACCAGTGAGTTGACAAGCTTTAGGTGAGTGGGTCATCATGGTCGATTAAAATAAGTAAATAAACTTTGGTTCCAGTAGCTACATCTTTAAGATGGTTAAAAGCCAGTCACCATCTAGGTTCATTTTCGTGTGTCTTTTTTTATGGCTTAGCTGGTCCTATTATCTGAAACCAATCATGACCAACTGAAATCAGCTGTCCGCATATGCTTTGTTTTGAGCTGTTTCTTAAGCAGGGTGGTGATGGGTCAGGTATGACTGGTCTGATAGTACAGAGCGTTTTATCCTTTTTTTTTCTCATGCCAGGTCGGCATCGGTGGGTCATCTACACCACTGAGATGAACGGAAAGAGAACCCTGTGGGATGTGGATGGCAGCATGGTTCCTGCAGAATGGTAACTACACCCTTTAATCTTACTCAAAAAACATCTATGTCTTGCAGTCAAAGGAATAGCTAACCAAGAGGCAGCACAGGCAACTGTGTGAGGACCCCAGCCCAGTAAAGGGCCCTGGAGCATACTACAGCAGTGGCGATGCAGTTTTTAGTGAAAGTGCTGGATTTTTGAGTCGAGAATCACCTCTGTTTGCTAAATGGTAACTATGCTATTACGATAAACACACTAAAGACCACAACACCCATACTTTTTACAGATAACTGCACCTTTCCAAATCATACAAACCAACTATCTTTCTTTCAGAATGATAACTTCACAACTAAATGATACATATGTATCATGTATATATGCGTCCTATAAATCATATGTATATATATCAAATCATTTATTGTCTGAGGAAATTGTCTGTTTGGCTGCTGTGGGTGTACAATAACAATTTTATGTAATGAAAAAGTGGGACACTAGCACTGGCAATTACAGTGACGTTTTTGCAGCTACATTTGGATTATTTGAAAGGATTGAAATGTAATGCAGTTGTAGTACATTCAAGTCTGTTGATGTTTTTTGTGTATTTTGATCATCCAATGTGCTCCTTCCTTATAAAGTCTTTGTTAAATATACAAAATATTTGTCAGCTGTAATCAGTGGTTAAATAAGCTTTTGTAAGGAGGAGGAGCCCTTCTTTACTGACAGTGGTCAATATCTTACTCTATTGTATTACTATAAATTCTGTAGCAGAAGGAGCTCAACTCTGTATTGCCGAAGTGAGGAGGTGTAACTGAGCTATAGAGGACTCTGGCCCAATTTACACTCTGCCTGTAATCAGTAACTTGATACATGTGATTCCCCCCTCCCACCACCTCCCTTTCTTCTAGGCATCGCTGGCTTCACTGCATGACCGACGACCCCCCCACCACACACCCCCCAGTTCCCAAGAAGTTCCTCGCTGAGGTTCACCAAATCAATGTGAGCGGTTCCGCAGAACAGTACTACCCCTACACCACGACCCGGAAGAAGATCCATGAGTGGGTTCCTCCAAAGGCCGGGGGTCAGTGACCTCCTGTCCTCTCTCTGCCCTCCTCCTGAGCTCTCTGTATAGTGTCACTGTAATTACTCGTTTGGAAAGTTAATAAATAAATTAACATATGAAAAAGGGCTTTGTCAGCTTTCATTTGGTGTGTGTGTGTGTGTGTGTGTGTGTGTGTGTGTGTGTGTGTGTGTGTGTGTGTGTGTGCGTGCGTGCGTGTGTGTGTGTGCGAGAGAATCAATGACTGCACATAGTAAAAGTGTGGCTAAAGTTATCAGTTATGATGGTTACAATAATAATACATTAGTTTTTTGTGTAGCCCTTTTCTAGTAAAAAGTAGTAGTAAAAGTTGCCTTACAATTACACATCTGCAGGTGACAACATGGGGGAAGAAAACATACAAATTAAAATGACCAGAGGGCAAAACGTAGATAAATAAATTAGACACAAAGGCAGACAAGAATGGGCAATGAGGGTTTTCAGCAGTTGTGTGATTTGGTGGTCCACAGTAGAAGGCAAGGTTAAAGTGGGAGGAGGGATTCGAGGGATTGTTTGTAAGATAATGGGGTCTGTGACCGCATGAGGGAAGAAAACATACAATCAAAATGACCAGAGGAGAAAACATGGATACATAAATGAGACATGAAGGTAGAAAATGAGGTTCCACAGTGGAAGATAAGGTTAAAGTGGGAGGAGGGATTCGAGGGATTGTTTATAAAATAACAGGGTCTGTGACTGACTGATGTAGGGACCACTTGAAGCTGCACATTGTCTGGTGTCTTGAGGATGCAAGTGTGTGTACGTGCTTCTGTGTGTGTGTGTGTGGGGGGGGGGGGGGGGGGTGTTAGGCAATTGCTTTTTTGGAGGGACATTGAACAGAGCTACAGTATTTCACAGGGGAGTGTGTGCTGACTTGGTCAGATGACCATGGGATCCCAATGGATGTGACCAGTGTGGGTGTGCAGTTGGGTAGGTGTGTGTGCCGGCTTCTGGTGTCTTTGTTCGGCTTAGGCAGGGAGGTGCTCCAATATGACAGGTGAGATTACCCAGCTTGAATGAACTTGAATCTATATTTTTGATAGGACCTGGTAAAATACTCGGAAAGTTCTGATTTTGCTGATCCATTGCAATGTATTAGATTCATTCTTGTATCAGACTTAACAGTAGAGTTGAGTAGTTATCTGAAACAGTAGAGAGAGTGTAATGTTTAACGAACTACAGAATCGTATGCAATAGTGTAAGCACTAAGAATTCGTGTGGGTGTAATTATAAGAATCAAAAGTAGATATGAGAGGGGGATGTTGGAATTTGTTGAAGATGTGTATGTCTGTTTCTCAGGTGTGTCATATTAAATGAGGAGGTTCACCCTGTCAACCCTCTTTGAACGAAGAGATGAGGTATGAGCTTTTTTCAAAAATTGAACATTTCCCTTTCCATTTTCCTCTTGTGGTTGCCTGAAAAACTAAAGTTCATTTCTGAGTCTAAAAGAATACATTTTTGGGATTTCAGTTTAACTATCACACACAAAAAAGAATGGTTTTTTTTTTATTGTTCATATTGTTGCGTTTGTATTTTTTTAACTGATTTGTGGATTCATTCATTTTGCAGTATGCTAGTAAAAGTCTCATGTGATTACACACATTTTGCCCCTAGGGGGCAGCCTTGACCCATAGTTCCCACTGGTTAATTTGCCGCGGTAGCAGTGGTGGTGCTCTGATTATGTAAAACAGCAGCATAGCTGAGCACACTTGCATCAGGGACGTTGCGAGACATACGACTGTACAGGGATACAGAGAAATGGCTGCCTGTGTGACCTCTCCACTTTTTGAGTATGACGTGCCTTGATTGAAAAGGGCGGGGGTCAAATTGTGCTCACCACATTATTTTTATACAGCAATATATGATGCAGCCCTATTTAGTAATAATATTAATAACACATATAATTGGTTAATGTTTAATTGTTAGAACTGTTTAATAGTTAATTTTTTTAACCGGGTACAGTGCGTGGCCAGGTAAACATGTGGTATGCCCAGGTAAAAAAAAAGTGTGTGTGGCATCGGCCCTGACTTACATACTGATGCAATGCAAGGAGACCAAAGTCAGAACACAAAGCACCCCACTGTAAACACATGCAGTCACCCTGCGCTTCAATCACAGTCTCCGCATATTGCATTCTACTTTAGGGTGTCTTGGGACAGTGAATCATGCTTTGCGCAGTGTGTTCCGTATAGTGATTTTAAAAAAAGATAAGATTAAGAATAAAGATTGATTTTTTTGTTCAAGGACATCCTAATCAGATATGGACTCCTCACCTTAACTTTGGAACTGTGTGACACACACACACACACACACACACACACACACACACACACACACACACACACACACACACACACACACACACACACACACACACAGAAGTACAGTCTTTGTTCAGCTCCTCATTTATAGTCCTACACACACTTAGAGCAGTCAGGATACATATTCATAGCTTTCAAATTGAAAGTCTTACACACACACACACACACGCGCGCACACACACACACACACACATACCTGTGTCAGGGAGAGAGAGAGGGTCAATCTGAGTGCTGTTTGCCCCAGGCATTAACCCCTATCGATGTCTGATAAAATCTATTTTTGCTGATAACATCACATGTGTGAGCACAGCCGCTTAGTATGTTGAGTGTGAGAGAGGATGTGTGCGCATTGATGTGCACAGATTCACACACACACACGCACACACACACACACACACACTGTATTAATGCATTGTTGTGTGTCACATTATGCCCCAAAGTGAATTGTTCTTTTGAAGTGACACGTCGAGGCAAGGCTGTTTTAAATTTTAGTTTATATCCATAGTGCATTACACACAAGGTAACTCAGTGTGCCTTACACAGGTAACACAACCAGACAGCAGCAATTTCAGAGAAACAATTACATAAAAATGTCTTTAAGAAGACTGAATATTAGGTTGGTAAAAACATTCAAGTAATAGTTTAATCACTTATAAAGGATAAGCGGCAAAATATAAGGAGAGACCATCCAAACATGAAAACAAGTCATACAAGTGGAATAAATAAATGGCATAAAACGTGACTAAAAGTACACCAATTATTAGGCCAAGTTAATACATATATGGGCACAAATACACCAGGAAGGGAGTATGAGAAAGTGAGTGGTAGAATCCTTACACAGAGCACTACACACAGCTGTCACGGTAAGCACACACACACCCACACCCACACCCACACACACACACAAGCATGTGCACACACATACACACATGACCTTTAAAATCTGAAATTCACAGTGAGAGATATTTGTTTATACAGTCCATCTTTCTCTCTCACTCAGCCCTCCCTCTCACACACACATGCATATGTGCACAGGGCTTTTATGTCCTGAAATTCTCAGCTAGAGATAGTCGTTCATACAGTCCACCCTTTTCTCTTTCGTACACACATACACACACACACACACACACACACACACACACACACACACACACACACACACACACACACACACACACACACTCCCCTTCTCTGGCAGGGTAAGATAAGACTGTAGTCTGTTTTTTGCAAGGAAACAAGGGCACAGCGTGGGTTCTGACATGCTTGTGTGTGTGTGTGTGTGTGTGTGTGTGTGTGTGTGTGTGTGTGTGTGTGTGTGAGAGTGTGTGAGTGTGACTGTGTTTCATGGTGATGTCAGTGGGTCAGTGTTAGTAACCTTATGGACTGGTTTGAATGTGTGCGGGTGGATGTGTAGGTTTATCTCAAGATGTTTGGCCTGCATATCAAAGGTCTTTACACACACACACACACACACACACACACACACACACACAGCGAAGTGTATGGCAGTGGGTTTTGAATAGGGTACTTGGGTATTTAAATGGTGAGAGCCTACTTGGATATTTGTATTGAGTATTTAATTGAGTATTTTAATTAATCCTGACCATTGTTTACTGAACACTTCAGATAAGGCTAACATCGAAGGCCATACTATTAGTGTGGCTTAGTCACTGTAAAGTGTGTGTGTGTTTGTTTGTTTGTCATGCGTGTCAGTTTATTGCAAATAGATGTATTTATGATTTATGCGCATTGGAATGCTGTGGACAGAACTATTTCAGTAATTCTGTGCAAGGGCCTCTATTTTCTAATGTGAGCAGCAAAAACATAATGAAGATTGCAAAGGCCATGTGTGGAACACAGAAATGAAAATATTCCCAACAATAACAATACAGGAACAGTTTCTACATTTTTTACGTTATTTGTTCATAAAATAGCTGCATAATCTTCATGGTGTGACACATTGCTCCAGGGCCGCCAAGTTAGGTCAAGTCAAGTCAGGTTTTGGTGACCCTTTCTGCTGTCATGCTGAGGAGGGATAAGATTCCTGTAAAATGAGTCGCAGGTTGATGAT
>CM059274.1:18861916-18891916 GCA_030347295.1 Setipinna tenuifilis | reverse complement strand
GTATTTTTTTATAAACAAATACCAACAAAAAGGAAATACAAGTTGTACTGAGTCTGTGAATATCTGCTCAGAAGGTCCACCGTGTAGAGATGACGTCAAACACCTGACAAGATCAAGTACGTAACCTACAAATCTAGACGTACCCTAGCATTAGCAAATGATTTTTTTTATCCTTGGTACAGATTATCAACAACCCATCAAAGCTCATAAGCTATTCCCCCACATCTGGTAGGACCAATCACATCAGTCTATCTTTATAGAGAGTCGCTGGGGGCGGGCTTAACACAATGATGTCAGGGCGGCGATGGTGCACTGGTGTAGTAGCGTGGTAAACCAGCTCGTATTTCACTTCTTTTGGTACAGAGGCTCTTGCTGTGCTGTATCGAGAAACATTTTTCTTCCTGCAGGTGTGGACTCTGCTAAAATTTAAAAAGATTGGATTTGCCTTCGCGAACACTTGCTATGTGCACTGATTTGGCTAGAAAGGATTCTGCCTACAACCAGCCATTTCAATGAGACCTGTGCCAGACCCTCTGTATAAAATGAAGTAAAGTACAAGGGGCTGGTTTACCAGCCTTCTTCTGTAGTGCTGTGGTGAACAAGTTAATTCCTAATTGTTTGTAGCACTATCCTAATATGTGCAGAGGCAGTTTGAGAGACAAATATTGTTGCCGCCCCTTGGATTGCGCCTGACTAATCCATTGTGGCCAAACCACACTATTTGATCTGGGGTTGAATTACGCCCATGTATTATATTTGAGTTTAAGATGACCTCATGTACAATGAGCTCAACTTCTGTGTCACTGAATTTTTGCTTCCATTTTTATTCCATGATGATCACACCAACAGCCACTCAAATGGCACCTTTTAAAGCACCGCTAATAATGCTACAAGGCTAAAGCGCTAATTACGTGATTAGCTTCAGGCATGGTGCATACCATGTATAATCAAGGCAAACAACATGCAGTTTCTGTGACCTGAGGAGGGCGCAAAATATCTTGCGTTTGCAAATGTGGCCCCCAGATGTACATCTGCCCCCCAGTAACTATGTTGAAGGCAGTATTTGCACTGAAAGGGACACTTACCAATAGCGGATGATGACATCCACAGTCACTCAGTTCACTGCAGCAGTCTGAAAATAGAGGTTAGAAAGGAGGAGGTGGAGGAGGGGGAGGGGGAGGGGGAAGAGGAGTGAATAAGAGAACTAACAAAAGCGAAGAGAGAGAGAGCAAATACAAAATGACAAAATGCTAACACTCAAACACAGGGGTGTGTCACTCTCCTTTGGTCACACTTATAGCACACTCCATTGCTGTGATTATTGAACCTCAGGTAAGACAGCTAACTTGGCTTTTTATCACATCACATTAAACCTTGAAATGTGCTACTTACTAAACAGATGTGAGTGCGTCCCTGGTCTTAAACTGTCCACTGGATGTCCACTGCTTGATCAAACTGAAAATGTGGTTTGAGGAATTAACGTTGGTGTGCAGTCAGCATTAGGTTAATGGGGCGGCCTGGAGTGTAACTGTCAGAAATTAGCAGATTAGGCATGAGGGGCACTCTGCTCTCTATCATCCAGCAAAATGTTTTTTTTTTTAATTTGGTGTGCGTGTGTGTGTGTCCAACTGTTCATTTAAAGATGCTGCAATTGGCCTGATTGCTGTGGAGGGACAAATTTAATCATAAATTGGGTCAATCAGATCTCATTCAACGGGGCACATAAATATGCCTACGAGGGAGAGAAAGACAGCGAGAGCCAGAGGATGAGTGCAAGGACGGGAGAAAGGAGGGATGAGCCGGTCGGAGGAATAAAAAAAGAGGTATAACCCAGGCAAGACACATAGACATCACCAGATTAATTCATTGATATATTACATGTATAGTCATTTTCTTTGAATCCCTCTCCACTTTTACTCACTAATTGTGTTTATTTATAACGTATGACTTTGTAACTTATGCAACATTGCTAGGTTTTTACATAAACCTTTCTACTCTACTTCTTTCTGTCCTTCTTGTTTTCCATGATGTTTGCTCTGTAAAGCACTCAGACGGTTTCGACTTAGTTTGCAGGTAGGCTATAAATGAAATTCACTTTAATAAAATTGAATTAAATGAAATGCAATTTAGATATATTGAATTGTAATGTGGGTAACTTAGGTCTTCAGACATGCTGCCAAGTGAGCTGAAAGCTAGGCTATTACCTCAGTCATTAGTGTAAACTTTTGTAGTTTTGGCAGGGAGGTTTAATAACGTTCTACACCAAGCTGTGCTAATCTGTGCTAGCTGGCATGTGTTACACATGCATCAACACAATGCTATCTCTCAGTCCTTGCTCAGGGCCTGGGTTTGGACCATCAGCTGTGGGTGACATTATTTTCCAAGTCAGGTAGCATCTGAGTAACACTGACTCACCACAAAGCCAAGGAGGCAGACAGACAGACAAACAGACCTAGATACAGACACAGAGAGAGATTGTCAGCTGGGGTTGTTGCCATGGTTACTGTGCCATTTACCTGTGGGATGTGCGCTTTGGGCAATTTTAGGTCATGTGCTGGTCGTCTGCCAAGTTTCCACGTCATTCTGTTTGCTTGATCGCTTTTGTCCTTCTCTCTCTTTCTCTCCTTTTCTTTTTTTCTCTGTCTGTCTCTCTGTCTGTCTCCATCACACTCTTTCCAATTGTCTGCTGACCTCATGGAGCATTGGACTCAGATCAGTGTGTGTGTGTGTGTTTGGGTGTGTGTGTGTGGGGGGGGGGGTGTTGAACGGATGAATAGAGTGTGATTGCGGTTGACATTTTGACATGGAAAAGACTGTGTGTATGTCTGTGGCACCCTACACCACACACACACACACACACACACACACACATTCTAAATCCTAACACCTGTACGGAGACACACACATCCTAGGCTTAAACACACACACACAAATAAACACACATATGCTCATTCACACTGCAGGTAGGACTACACAAAAACACTCAGACACTTATTAAATTCCCAGTCAGCACAGATGATTAAAAATTCAAAACTCAATGAAAGAGTTTCTCTGAAAAATTCATGTTCCGCTGCTCCTGGAACCACTTGTGGTGTATCTAGTGACATGCTTAAGCTGTTGAGGCCAGCATCAGAGTGGTGAATTGCTCTCTGTCTGTCTGTCTCACTCTCTCTCATTCTCTTTCTCTCTCACTCTCTTGTTCTCCTTCTCTCTCTCAGTATCTCTGTCTCACACTGTCTTACTCTTAAATGTATCAGTCCCTGTCTCCCTCTTACTATGTCTCTGTCTCGATCTGTCCTCTCTCTCTCTCCCTCTCTCTTTCCCCCACACACATAAACATGCACACACATGGTCTGATGTTCTTCATAGCTCCTATGAATATTTAACCAGTAACAAGCATCCCGCCAGGGCGAAACTGCACATTTAGCATAGCACTGTGTACGTGCACGAGAAGGACTCTGTCAAACACGTTGTTTGGGGAGGAGGAGGGAGGAAACGGGAGGGAAGGCCATCCTTCCACCCCTGTCTTGTGTTTCACGAATTCGCCCAGAATGTTGTAATAGGGCAGGAATTGTGTGTTTACAATGCCCAAAGGAAAGCTGAACATTCTGAGATGAGAACGTGCCGTTTGCAAAATTCCCAACAGTTGAGGTCAAAAACATCTAATCTGGGAATGCTAAAGTTGTTGGTTAACATACCTGTTTATGTTATGGTTTTTTAAGCCTATATTATTTGTAGAAAATATTGTTTTGTCGAGGAGAAATTCGTCTATTTGTCGAGTTTCGAAATGATATACACCTGATATATCTGTGGGAATATTTATAAGCGGTAATTACTTATTTATTATAAGGCCAGTCTTTGTATTGAGTGAAACCACGCCTACCTCTCCTCAGAGTCACCCCAGCGCGAGGGAGGAGGAGCCTCGTGCTGACTGTGTTTTTGTGTCCCGGGTGAGATCTGGGGATTATCATTACCGACCAGTGTGTCCAGCCGTAAGGGCGGGCTGGGGCAACGAGACCGAGACCGGGATGTAGCAGGTGCTGTGCCACCGGAGTGATCCGCGGGACTATGCCCGGAGTCAATTTTGTGGGGGAGAAAAGTTTATCTGAAGTTGAGAGAGAAAAAAACCGAAGCACCTGCGACCGAATGGTAGGCAAAATGCCTTTTTTTGTGACTCCGCAGTCAAACCCTTCAGCCGTGGAATTTATGCAGATGTATTCGAAACTGAACCTCTGGCTCGGTGGAGCCCTGTAAGACCATACTCTCTGGTAGATAGCCTAGGGTTCGCTTACTACTGTGCCAGTCTAGCTAAAACAGTACCGCATTGTTTATTATTATTATTTTACATGTTTTACAGCGACGGTTAGTGAAAGTGACCAAACCCTCACATTCTCGCGCGTGGTTGTCATTGTGCTATCGATATGAGAGCTATATGATGCAATTTATCCATATGGAACGAAAGATACTTGAGCATGACAGACACGTTAAATGAAAATAATAACCAGGACGAAAAACTACAGGAAAATGAAAACAAAGGGTGAAGAGAATATGCTTTTATTTGGCTACCTCATGATAGCGCAGCGTTGGGGATTTGTCTTGTTAATTTATGGCTGTTTTACAGCAGCAGTTGGCAACTATTGTTTTTAGAAACCGCAAGAACTGACTGAAGCAGATGCTGAGACTAGCTAACTATAACTTGTCAAGCCGGTTGCACTAGCTGGGAGGATGTGCGGTGTGTGAGCGCTATCCGAAGTTGATTTTGCAGCATGACGCTTAGAGAAAAGCCACTACGCTTCCTCGCTAAACAATCTACGCCTACATAGCAGCATATGCCAAGCATGCACTCGTATTCAGCCCACTCAGTAGTAAACTGCGGCAGAAAAGTACGTCTGTACTTTCGAGTCTGTCTGTAGGAGTTCTTGTCTACAAGTATACACGTGCAACGCCTGGACCAATTGACTCTTTGAGGACTGTTTCAATAATCGTGTCCGATGCCTAGTTGCACAATTTTAACGTCGCATCTAGTTCATAAGTTAAACAAATGTAAGTTATAGGTCTGGAATTGTGTACCATCTGTTTTTCAAAGATACCCAACCCACAGTACTTGTAGATTCATCACCCTACGCGGCATATACCATAGCCTATACACACACATACTCTCTCTTTCTCTTTCTCTTTCTTTCTTTCTCTCTCTCTCTCTCGCTCTCTCTCTCTGTCCACACACGCGGCGCACTTGTTGGAGGGACAGCGAGGGCATTCTGTTGTGGCCTACTGAACAGCAGGCTCACTCCGTTGTCACGGCAACTCACGGAATTCACCCACCCACCCCCCGTTGTCGGATGCGGACAACGCACGCACGCGTTCATTCACTCTCTTCCTTTTCATACCAGCCTCCTGGCTCTTTTCCCTCGTCTCGCGCCAGGTTGTGTTTTGAAGTGGTCCTTAGTTGAGTCAATGAGCCGGTGGTTTGTGTGTTCATAATATAAGTTCTTTTTTTTCTGTTTTTTTTTTTTTTTTTTTTTTTTGATGGACAGGCTAGGATGGCCAGATTGCAATGCCCACACATACACGTACAGGATTGCAATTGTAGTGTGTGTGTGTGTGTGTAAAAGTGAGTGGATTAAATGTGCTAGCTTTCCAGGAAAGATGTTGTCATGGCGGATTAGACAGTTGTCCAGAATCTGTAGGCCCTAGAACACTAGAAGTGTGTTAATGGGTGTGTGAGAGACTGAGATTATGTGTCCATGTGTCTGTGCTTGTTAGTATGCTATTAAACCTCTGTAATAAACACACACACACACACACACACAAACACACACACACACACACACACTAATGTCTCCACTTGAGCAATGAGCTTTGACCCTGGTGTATTATGTTGATGGGCTGCCTAGTAGTGTAAACCAAGCTGTTTTTACTCTCTCTCTCTCTCTCTCTCTCTCTCTCTCTCTCCCTCTCTCTCTCTCACACACACACACACACACACACACACATGTACGCATGCACATACTAACACACGTACACACAGTGTGAAAAGTACACCACTATAACAGGTGCAGATATCACTTACTGACCTAAGGCCGTGTGAGAGTTGTAGACCTGTTAGGGCCTTATTAAAGCAAGCTCAGTGGCATTAAAACAGCTCTGTTTTCACCCAATCAACTCTTTGTGCTGTAGTTAGCCGTGGTTTAGATCGGCTTGTGGTATTAAAACAGCTTGGTTTTCACCCAATCCGCTCCGGCGCCCTAGTGAATCATTGTTTTGATTGGTCAGCAGAAACCCGTACGTAAGATGCTGAGCTGGTCCATCTATGGTCATTAAACGGAATTGCTTGAACTGGTGGTGACATAGTAGACGTGGAGTCTGTCACATGGATTACACAGATTCAGTGTCTCAGAAAACGGCACCACACACACACACACACACACACACACACACACTCTACATGGATGACTATACAGTGCAGCTCTGTCCGATCGCTTTCATCACATTACCACCAATGTGGAGCTGCTTTGACAGGATTACTGAGCTCTCTTACGCTCTCTCTTAACACAAACACACACACACACACACACACACACACACACATGCACACAGTGTTCCCATTCACACCAGCTGTGCTCTATTTCATCCGTCTCACTCATGCTAAGGGCCAGAACTGTTAATCTGCACTATGGAGAGAGAGAGGGGATTAGGACAGCAGAGAGATAGAGAAAGGGGTGTATGAAGTAGGCCTAGGAGATAGAAAGAAGAATAGAGAAAGATGGATAGATGGAGATAGATAGGGGGATAGATGGATGATAAAGAGAAAAAGAGAGATACATAGAAGAAGAGAAAGAAAAGCTGAGGGAGACAGCAGAAAAGGGAAGATGGGGAGAGACAAAATGGGAGAAAGAGAGAGAGACAAAGAGAGAGAGCAGAGTGAGATCATAGAGTTAAGGAAAGGTAGACACTATGCCACTATATGCCACTATACCACTATCAGTATTCATGGTACTGTGTGTGCGCACATGTGCCTGCATTTCTGTATATTTGGGTGTATGGAGTTGTGTGTGTGTGTGTGTGTTCCTGTGTGTGTGTGTTCGTAGCCTACTATTATGTTGTGATGGGTTGTTTGAAAGTGTGTATTTGTAGCCTGTACTTTTTAGTGTGTTTGTGTGTGTGTAGGTGTTTATGAATGATTGTGTTTGTGTGTGTGTGTGTGGTAAAAGTCCTTTTATTGCTGCGTATTTTCAGTTTTGATTATTGTGGTTGTTTCCACTTACCCTGTGTTCAACACTCTCTACAGGGGCGGATGTGGGTTTATCTGGGATGTATTTTTGGTTGGATGTGATCAGCAGGGAAAGTGTGTGTGTGTGTGTGTGCATGCGCCAGCGACAGTTTGGGTGGGGTTACATATGTAAGTAAGCACATGCAGAAAAAAAATCTATTTGTACTCCACTGGAAGTTATGTGTGTGTGCATGTATATCTGTGTGTGTGTGTGTGTGTGTGTGTGTTTGTGTGCGCGTGTGTGTGTGTCTGTGCACGTGCACACAGTAGGGTATATTTATAAAGGTGAGGACATGGTTCTCAGAAAGGTGCAGTCAGTGAGCGAGCAGGGTGGTGTCATTAGGAAAAAATGTGCCGTGATGGAACAGGAGACAGTGGAAAAGTGGACGCTCCAAAGCATCCTTGACATCAGCACAATAGCTCCTTCTTCTCACCTAGGCTTCAGGGCCTTTCTAAGATAACACACGCTTTCACAAGGGTTAAATTAGTGTACAAACACGGGGTGACATCTTATTTTATGGGTTGTTTTTAGTGCTACATTGTCAGATAGCTCTTTTATGTTTTTAGATAACCAGTCTCTATGCAAAAAGGGCCATGATCACTTCTTTTCGTACAGAGGCTGTGGCTGTAATTCCATTGACATGGTTGACCGGTAGAATCTTTACCCCAACAATCAGCGAACAGAGGGAGTGTCCCTGAACGATGACTTCAACTTTGTGTGCTACATTTGAATTGTAGGGCGAATGCAGGCTTATAGCCAGACTAATTGCATACATCATAACCAGATGTTAGCAAGTGGGTAAAGGCAGATCCAATCATTTTAAACTTCAGCAGAGTCTACACCTGCTGGTAGCAAACGAAACATTTCTCAGTGCAGCACAGCCAGACCTGTACTCTGTTTCATACTCTGTATGAAAAGAAGTGTAGTAGAAAGGGGCTGGTTTATCAGGCTAGTGAACTTCAATAGTTCTCCACAAGTCATGTAGACCAGAGTTCTTGTGTAGTTCCCTTCTTGGTGTGTTGTCTTATCTGACACACAGTGCTTCATCTGACACACAAAGGGTATTGAGGCTGTGTTGTCGTAAAGCGGAGGCTAATTGCTTTGTCTGGCTAGGAAAAGGATTAGTGTTAAGTGTTTACGGTGGTCTGTTAGTAGCAGGACTTAGCGTCACCATTCAGACAGAGAGATCAACGAGGCCAGAACAGAGCATGGGGTTCAGATGATGAACATGGCTGCTTCATAGAATAGCCTAGTTATAGTATTATGGTGTAGTTATAGTGTTTTGTAATTAGTCAACGCTTTTCTCCAAAGCGATGTACAACACTATAAAATGCCCCATTAAAAACAAAACATGCTCATCCATACATAAATAACAAAAGACCTAACATGATATCATATGGAAGTATAATCAAATGTATAATGCTTTATATTTACACTTATGCATTCCACACATTCCGCCTCAAACTGGGGTGTGTGTGGTAAGCGTCCTTATAACGGCTGCATAAAGGCTGCAGTGCATCATTTAGGTGGATGCTACAGACTGGTTGTGGATATTTAGATCTCCATTCACTGCAGAAGGCCTCATAAAGCACTATTCAACGTGTTGTTACCTCCGCCAAGGAGGTTATGTTTTTGCCGGTGTTTGTCTGTCTGTCTGTTTGTCTGTCTGTCAGGGAATTGAACTGCATGGGGGAGGTCTGCTATCAGCAAGCATTGATGTATTTAACATCAGGCCCCCTAGTACTCTGATGTTCCACTACAGCCACAGTAACACTTGAGATTAAGACGGGCCATAGGCCAAAAGGTCTCTTTTAATAAATAATGGTTGTCAGACAGCAAAGGATTGTGTGGTTTCTTTGCCTGTGGTAAGTTCCCCCCATAGGACAAACTGCATGTCACATTTTCTAACCCTTGTTTTAAAGGTTCTCTAGAGTTAACTGGTAAAAAATTAAAAAGGGCACTCTCAACATTTACTGTAAATATGTGCTTTCTTATCAGCCCAGTGTCTGGTGGTCAGGAGGTTCTCCCAGGTCAGACCACTGTCACATTGGGCTGGTTTGTGGTTAGACATACCAATCCAGCATGAAATCTCTTGTCTACAGAACAGAGTTAAACCGAGAGCATCAAGAATGATTGTGTGCGTGTGTGTGTATGTGTGTGTGGCATTTACGTAAAAGGGTCTTTCTGCTTTCTAGGAAACTGTTTAGTTGTGGGTTAGAGGTTAGTGGCTGACTGTGCATGTTTGTCTGTTTGTGTGTGTGTGTGTGTGTGTGTGTGTGTGTGTGTGTGTGTGTATGTGTGTGTGTGTGTGTGTGTGTGTGTGTTAATAAAACACACACTTACTAAGCACTCAAACAAAACGCTTTTAATTACCCCTCTCTTTACATTACTGCCAGTCTATCTGGAGGTCAGATGAGGATGAGAGGTGAGTGTCGTGTTTGCTTAGCGCTGTTTGCTAGGATAGTAATGGCGGTCAGTGTTTATTTAGTCTGCAGGTGTCCAGCCATCCGACTAATGGAGGTAATGGGGGCTGACCACTCCACTCCACTCAGTGGCTAGTGGTGGTGAGGATGCCAGATGATTGGGTGTGCTAACAGGAACTGTGCAGAAATAGGGGGTCAGTGTTTGCAAAAGTGGACTGAGATGTTATTTAACATATGGGTCATTGTTTGCAATGGTGGATTGGGATGGTATTTAACATAGGGGATGGTGTGTGTTTGCAATGGTGGATTGAGATGGTATTTAAGATATGGGTCAGAGTTTGCAATGGTGGATTGAGATGGTATTGAACATATGGCTTATTGTTTACAATGGTAGATTGGGATGCTATTTAACATATGGGTCATTGTATACAATGGTGGATTAGGGTTTTATGTAACATAAGAAGTAGTGTGTGTTTGCAGTGGTGGATTGGGACAGTGTTTAAGATAGGGTGTGGTGTGTTCATTAGGGTAGTGTTAAAAATATGGTGTGATGATAGCCTTGGTATCTTTGTAGGGTGGACTGTGACAAGGGGAACAGCACGATGCACATGTAAGAAAGAATACAAACTAAGCCAGTCTTGTTGCTTTTGCTTTTTACAAACAGCCTCTTGTGTCCAAGTGAGCCTGGAATATGCATGTGTGTTATAAGAGAAGGCCTGCTTTTGTGTGTGTGTGTGTGTGTGTGTGTCTATGTGTCTGTCATTAGAGAGGGCCTGCTGGTGCGTGTGTGTGTGTACACAGTCTCCAAGAGTTGTGTATATGTGTGTGTGTGTGTGTGTGTGTATGTGTGTATGTTATTAAGCACTTTTCCTCTTCCTGCTCTTGGAGTGTTGGTTTACTTAGTGATAAGGGTCTGAACTTATCAGGGGGATGGAGCTGACACACTTTTGGTGTGAGTTTATGTGTGTGTGTGTGTCCCAAAAAAAAGCAGGTGATCTCTTCACTCCAAGGGGGAACAGAAAAGGGAATTGAGTAAAGGAAGAGAGAATATTTGTGGGTACTTGCTTGTGTGTACATGTGTAAGTAAAGTGTATGTGCGCGTTTGTGTATTGTGTATTGGGTGTTGGAAGCTAAGTAGCACATAAAAAAACAAAAGAGAGAAGGGCCCCTGTGCTCTCTGTGCGTGCGTGTGTGTGTTTTATGTTTGTGCATATGTGTCAGATTGGACTCCAAGGGCTTCATTGCTGTGCATGTGTGTGTGTGTGTGTGTGAGTGTGTGTGTGTGTGTGTGCTGTCCCAGGACAAGGGCAGTCATGCATTGAGTCTGCCTGGAGATTGCATGAGTGTGCATATGCGTTTGTGTGTGTGTGTGTGTGTGTGTCTGTGTGTGTGTGTGTGTGTGTATGTGTTTATGTCTTTGTGCACGTTTTTGTGTTTGTTTCACTCTCTCGTGGTCTTTCTCTGTCTCTGTCGGTCACACACACACACACACACACACACACACACACACACACACACACACACACACACACACACACACACACACATTTTGACCAATGTTCTCTTTTTTATGCCGTCAGTGGTGCACTTAAGTACACACCCACACTTAATTCATTATGTTCTGGATTGTTGCCTGTCATTTTGTGTGTGCGTGTGTGTGTGTGTGTGTGTGTGAGTGTGAGTGTGATGGGTGGACTCCAAGGCATGTTGACCTATATCCGCAAAAAATACCTTTGGTGTGTTTGTGTAGCGTGGGGCTTGGCTAAGTCATGCAGATGGTGAGAGGTTGTAAGACAGAGGGGATTTGTTCGTTGACAAACAGTCTCAGACGACAAGACGACTGCTTACACACACACACACACAGACACGCACGCACACACACACACACACACACACACACACACACACACATATACATAACACAGACAGACAGACAGACACACACACACACACACACACAACACACACAACACACACACACACATATTAATAAGCCCAGGCAGGCCTTATCTTTTAACCTCTGCATCTGGTTTCTGGTGTTGTGTGTACATTGACCTGCAGATAACACCAGTCTCAGCTTACGGAATGTTCAAAGCCTCGGAATGTTATTGTGCCAGGTACATTTATGACATCACAGCGGTGCTTTCAATTGGTAGATTTTTTTTCGCTCTGTGGCGATTGTAAGCACTTAAAATAATAAACTAACTTAACATATTCATAAAATCTTTTATCAGTTTATACACTTACAGAGACACACACACTTAAAATAATAAACTAACTTAACATATTCATAGTTGTCACCAAAATCTTTTATCAGTTTATCCACTTACAGAGACACACACACACACTTAAAATAATAAACTAACTCAACATATTCATAGTTGTCACCAAAGCCTTTTATCAATTCATCAACTGATTACGGTGATACACACACACACAAACACATACACACACTCTTTTTACACACACACTCATCCCCCCTCTCTCTCTCACTTGTATTGGGGAATTACCTAAACTCAGAGCACCCACTGAACACACACAAACACACACACACACACACACACACACGCACACGCACAGTGTATTCCTGGCCTGTGTCGGATGGAGGGAGGCTGCTTCAGTTGCTGGTGTGTGTTGGAGCCTAAAGATGCATGGTCTCACTATGGGCATGAGTGCACGCGCAGACGCACAGGTGTGTGTGTGTGTGTGGGTGTGTGTGTGGGGGTGTATTTCAGACCAAATGGTCTCACTGTAGGTTTGTGTGTGTGTAGATGACTGACAAAGATACAAAGTCATCAGATCTTCAAACACCAGAACAATGGCACTGCTCTTCGAATAGTCATACTGTCACTTCAATGCAGCTGCTGGCTAATGTTGGCTCATGTTAAATTTGGTTTTGTCACCTCACTGCTGCTGATTATGTTCAAAGTGGGTTTGCCCAACTACCTCTCACTGTGCAACACCTACAGCATAATGTGCTATCCCGACCTCATAGTGCAGGGTTTTTATTCACAACATCTGTACATAGCCCTTTTTACTTTCACTATTTATTATACCCTTGTACACGTTACTGACATCCAAAAATAATCTTATGCACACTGATGTCCAGGCCTTGCACTTTACAAATAGCACCTTTCAGTTACTGCACATTTCACTTTTTACCTTCACCAGCTACCAAGAAGAGCTACCTCAGACTCCCTTCCTGTTGGAAGCGTATGTGTCTACCTGCATATCTTATGTCTATTTATTGTGCTGTATGTCTATTTTTTTATTGTTGATCTGTATACATTTCATGTCCATGAGTGTGGCTGTGTGTTGTGTGTGTGTGTGTGTGCGTGTTTAAATTGCACATTGATGTCTGCTGAAACTCAATTTCACTCCTATGTGTAATGCTTGTTACATAGTGAATTAAGAATCAAGTATACTTTGACTTTGACTTCTTTCCTTTGTTTATACAGTGCTTCCTCGCTTGACACTTTGACACTTTTACTTTGCATCTTTATGGCCTTGCTTATTTAATTTCGTTGCACAGACAACTGTTAAATTACAGTAAAAGTGTAAAAGTACAAAATGTGTGTGTGTGTGTGTGTGTGTGTGTGTGTGTGTGTGTGTGTGTGTGTGTGTCCTACTGTGTGAGTGACTTCCTTCTAATGAACAGGGTGGCTCAGACAAAGCTGTGAAAAAGACTTCAGAGGAAGCGACGGAAGAGAAGGAAGAGAAGAGAAGGGGGGAGGAGGAGTACAGAGAAGCATATAGAGAAAAAAAAGTACAAGAGGGTGTGGAGGAATAGAGAGACAGTGATGGAGGATGAAGAGAGGAGAGATGGGTGGATGTGAGAAATAGTCGGTGATGAACTCAAAGTTGTCACACTGCCCAGTCAAACATGTTGATAAAAGTGGTGATGTATTTATGACCTTTCTTAATAGGAAGAAGCAAGACATTTAGTCACAAGATAGATGAGGTGTTATAAAGTCAGTATCCATTCTGAATTTGATTTTGACAAGATATGTAGTTACTGCATTTTGGCTTTGTAGGGCAGAACTGTTCAATGAGTTCAACATCATATAAAAAGTTACGGGCAAATGGAGGTGAAAGTACCAAATATGTTTGTCTCCTGTGTGTGTGTGTGTGTGTGTGTGTGTGTGTGTGTGTGTGTGTGTGTGTGTGTGTGTGCAGCACTCACGTGTGACCATGTGTATGTGAGTCTGGCCCAATTTCTGACCTCAGTTCTTAGGCCTTAGGGCATCAGCAGCACACAACGTTCACTGACATTGGACACACACACACACACACACACACACACACACACACAGCTGCAAAATTTATGTCTCTTCTTGAGCAATCAACTTTGACCCTGGTGTATTTCTCTGGTGCGCTGCCATAGCAACCACGCCTTCTGTGATTTGGTCTGAAAAAGTATGTGTGTGTCTCTGTGTGTGTATGCGTGTGTGTGTGTGTGCACGACTGTGTACAAGTGTGTTTGTGTGTGCGTTTGTGTCTTTCAGAAAGAGAAAAGGCAATCTTTTTAGCAATATGTGTACGTGTGTGTGTGTACGAATGTGTTTGTGTGTCTGCGTTTGAGAAAGTGAAAAGGGGTGTGTTTGTGGGTGTGTCTGTCTCTCAAAGAGAGACTTTGAAAAACAGACACACCCACACACACAACATGTTTAATACATTTTGCTATTTTTTAATATTTATTACTGAATAAAAGGGCAACAGGACACCAGCCTTTTAAAGGAGATATTTCTCCAGTTTTAGAGCCAAATATGCAGCACTAAATATCTCTGCTGCTGTTGTGCTCTGTGAATCATAGGCAGAGGCGGAAATCTCGGGTTCAGAAAGTAAAAGTCCTGCCACATATTTGTTCCAGCCAATTCACTGAACCAGCTGATCTCCAGGTAGATGAGCTAATTAGTGGAATCACCTGTGTTGAGAGCACAGGCAGAAGAAATACATGGCAGGACTTTTAGTTTTTTTCAATCTGCTTTGTCCACCTCTGATCATAGGCTACAAATGATCACTGGCTTCTTAAGAAGTTTCTTACAACTTTGCTCCTTTGATTAGAAGCAAATACATAGGAGTGTATGTGTCTATCAGTTTTGTTTCAAAAATGCTGGAAAGTTTGTTTTGGAAAGGGAGGCGATATCAGGAGTTTTAGGTTATTCTGCATGTCACTGAGTGTTGTGTAATATCTTTTTTTAAATTTTGAATACTTTTCCAAGGCCATGCTCACTCATGTCTTCTGGAAATGAAAATATTAAACAAACATGGCGTGCTCAACTCCCTAGCAAAATAAGTTTTCCAGTTAGAACTTAAAAGATATATGAAATCAACTGAAAAATAGGATGTGATAAGGTTGTGCGACCATGTCCACATAACACATACTGTATGTGTTTCGGCCCCTAGGCCATCATCATGTAGTGTGCGCACACACACACACACACACACACACACACACACACACACACACACACACTATGCTAATGATGGCCTAGGGCCCAAACCAGTACGTGTCTTGTGGGCATGGTCCAATGAATGTATCACATAAAAGAAAAGCTTTTTTTTTTTTAGTTAGGCCCCAAATAGGAATCCCACACTTCAAAAAATATAGTTTAATTTCACCATGTTAGCAAGACAAAGCCATGTACTCACTCTGTGTTTGTACACACATCACACCACAACGATAAATAAATGGTAATACACTTGTCAAACTGTTCACCTGGTCAATAACTGGTGTAAGTGAGTGTGTGTACATGTGTAATCATGCTATCTGTTTGTGTGTGTGTTTGTGTGTACACCATAGGCGGATCACTCCAGCGAGGGCAGCCTTCTCTCTGTTCCGGGCCTCCTGCGGGGGGGCGGGTCCGAGACCGAGCTGGACAGTGACGGGGTAGGCGGGGCCTCGGGTCGAGCTCGCGCGGGATTGGACAGCCTGCAGCAGAAGATCCTCAAGGTGACGGAGCAGCTAAAGATCGAGCAGACGGCGCGGGACGAGAACGTGGCCGAGTACCTTAAGCTGGTCAACAGCGCAGACAAGCAGCAGCTGGGCAGAATACGACAGGTAGGCGTCACAGGATGGAGGAGTGGTTATTGGAGGTGAGGTAGGAGTCATAGGGTGGGGGAGTGGTTATTGCGGAGGGGTAGTGATTATAGGAGGTGAGGTAGGAGTCACAGGGTGGGGGAGTGGTTATAAGGGGTAAGGTAGTGGTAATACAGTAGGGTGGGGTAGTGGTCATAGGATGGAGAAATGGTTATTGGGGTGGGGTAGTGGTTATAGGGTGGGGGAATGGCTACGGGGGGTTAGGTATTGGTAATAGGGTGCAGAGAGAAATGGCTATTGGGGTTGGGTTGTGGTTACAGGATGGAGAAATTGTTATTGGGGTGTGGTAGTGGTTATAGGGTGGGGGAATGGTTATGGGAGTAAGGTATTGGTAATAGGGTGCAGGGAATGGTTATAGGATGGTGGAATGGTTATTGGGGGTGAGGTATTGGTAATAGGTTGGAAGAATGGTTATAGGGGGTGAGGTATTGGTAATAAGGTGCAGGGAATGGTTATAGGATGGATGAATGGTTATTGGGGTGGGGTAGTTTTTACAGGGTGGAGGAATGGTTATTGGGGAGGGTTATTGGTAATAGGGTGGAAGGAATGGTTATAGGGTGTAGAAATGTTTATTGGGGTGGGGTTGTGGTTACAGGATGGAGAAATGGTCATTGGGGTGGGGTAGTGGTTATAGGGTGGAGGGAATGGTTATAGGATGCAGAAATGGTTGTTGGGGTGGGGTATTGGTTATAGGGTAGGTGTCACAGGCTAAATGGATGACTAAATGGTGCGAGTGCTGGAGAACCTACTCTTGGCATCCAAACTGCTAATTACTTTCAGTCATATTTTTTGCAGTTCCTTAGTTGTGACTGAGTCGTGAGAGTTTGTGTGGTCTTGCTTTGTTCATTTATTGGTTCTCATCACCCAGTTGACTCTGACCAACAGTAAACAGTAAAGTTTAATTTTGTTTGATTTAATTAATTAGTTTGTATTTAAATGGGTTTGGTGAAAATAAATTATGCAAGTTAAATTAAATTAATTTGAGTTAGTGAAATTAGCCTAATTTGATTAAGATTGAATTCAGTGCAGTTACACACACACACACACACACACACACACACACACACACACACACACACACAGACGCGCGCGCACACACACACACACACACACACACACACACACACACACAGACGCGCACACACACACACACACACACACACACACACACACACAGTTACCCCTTAACTACACTTTAAAAAAAAAAAAACTACACTTATTAGGGTAATTATAAAATTCACTTTGCCTTTCTCTCAGTGTTTGTGTGGAAATAAACAGTAGCAGTTAAATTAAAAACATTTTGATTTCCTTTCCCTTTCCCTCTGTTGCCTCGGTTCTGCTCTGAAAGGTGTTCGAGAAGAAGAACCAGAAGTCGGCCCAGTCCATTGCACAGCTGCACAAGAAGCTGGAGCAGTACCACCGCAGGATGCGCGAGAACGAGAATGGCGCCAAACATGCTTCGTCGTCCTCCGTAGCCACGGCGGGCACCAAAGATGGCGGCGGCAACAGCAGCGGTGGTGGTGGTGGTGGTGTTGGCGGTGGGAGCAAGACGGCCTCCAAGGACAGCCTGAAGGACTGCCTGAGGGACGGGGGCCCCCGCGACGTCAAGCACCCCTCCCTGGAGAAGCCGAAGAGCGGGGGGGGCGCCAGCCTCACCTCGCCCTTCTTCCTCAGCAAGCCGCGTGAGTTCGCCAACCTCATCCGCAACAAGTTCGGCAGCGCGGACAACATCGCCCACATGAAGAGCTCCATGGACACGCATGGCGGGGGCGGCGCGGGGGGTGTGGTGGGGTCGGGCGGCGGGACGGGCTTCCCCGGGGGGGTGGGGGTGGGGGAGGGGGGTGCGGCGGGAAGGACGTTGAGCGGCAGCGCCACCATCGCCCCCAAACCCAAGTACCCCCCCAGCGACGACGAGGGCTCCACGGGCACCAGCGAGTCGGTGGACAGCACGGGCGCGGGGGCGGGGGGCACGGGGTCACAGGGCACTGCGGATGGGGTGGGGGCGGCGGGGGTGGGACACACACAGAACAACGATGCCGCTGCCTCGTTCAGGCTGGCCGAGGCCATGCAGGAGGTGCGGGAGATTCGCAAGACGCAGCTGCAGATCGCAGAGGACATGGAGTCACTCAAGACCCAGTTCAAGAGAGAGTACGGCTTCATCTCACAGTCACTACAGGAGGAGAGATACAGGTGGGTGTGTATTACAGGTATTACACACACACACACACACACATACACACACACACACACACACACACACACACACACACACAAGTGGGTTTTATCTTGCAGTCACTACAGGAGGAGAGATACAGGTGGTTCTGTCTTACAGGTATTAAGACCGTTCACACACACACACAGACACACACAGGTGGGTTTCAAGAATGAGTACGGCTTCATCTCACAGTCTCTAAGGTGGAGAGATACAGGTGGGTTTATGGTCTCTAAGGTGGAGAGATACAGGTGGGTTTATGGTCTCTAAGGTGGAGAGATACAGGTGGGTTTATGGTCTCTAAGGTGGAGAGATACAGGTGGGTTTATACTCTCTACTGAAGGAGCGATGCAGGTGGGGTTATAGTAACTGCAGTCGGACACATACAAGTTTTATCTTGGAGTGTCTAAGTAGCACTAGCACCCTAAACTGCACCGACAAGACAGCTCAGGTGTTCTCCTTATGCTTGTAATATGTAAAAGCTTAGCACTCAGCAGGGACTCTTAATCTTCCTTACCTGTCAAAAGCATGTGTGTGTCGAGAGAGGTGTGCACTTAATATGGCCTGGCCCGGGATTAGCGACCCGTCTGCTATTATGCCAGTGCAGGGCACAATGCTAATCTGTTGGCGACACGCGTGCTACTGTATTATGCCAGTGCAACCATAATCTTATCTGAGAGAGGGAGAGATAGACAGAGAGAGAGAGAAAGAGGGGGATGACAGGAGGAGATTGGATTAAAAAGCGGTAGGAAGAAGAAGAGACACAGAGACAAGGAAGGAGATTTAATAAAAAAGGCAGAATAAAAGAACGAAAGAGTGACCAAGAGAAAGCGAGGGAGAGAGAGAGAATGAGAGAGAAGAGATAAAACAAGAAACTCTGAGCCTCGTTAATGTTACGTTTAGGGGTTTGGATTTGATTAAGATGATAAATCAGTTAACAAAATGAACCTGAATTCCAATGAACCATCTTCAATGTCTCTGCAGGCGGGCTACCCAAATAAAGTGAAAAAAAAAAACTGTTGAGTTGGAGTGCTGCCTGAAACATATAGCTTTAACATTTTTATTATTTAATTTAATTTAACATTTAATTATTAGGATAAGCCCCTTGAGATGCATAATCTCGTTTTCGAGGCAGTCCTCAACTGTGTTAGAGGGCACTCTTTGGTCAATGGCTTGATCAAATTCAAAATTTAATAGATACCAAAGGAACTCATGTGGGGAAAAAAGGAAAAATTTATTCTCTGGGCAGTTCATGACAGACACTTTGACACATTTTGGCTAGAACAGTGTTTCTCAAAGTGTGGTCCATGGACCACTAGTGATGCGCAAGAAATCCTAACTGGTCCGTGACCAGTTGTCTTAAAATATATATTTTTTACGTGTCTTTAAGCAATCATCGTCATACCATCCACTAGTTAGGACCTGGTAGGCCTGTCATGCTGCACCATATTAAATAGCTTTAGTCTTGGGGGGGAACAGTCCTTACAAACTAGAAGACTTCATCAGGACCTCCTCAGTGCTTCCTCTTCCTCCAAAGTCTTCCTCCTTGGGTGGTATGTATGTAGATTGTCTTAGGAATTTCAAGTACACCTAAAGCTGCATCTTCTGGCACCTGCATGCAGGTCAGTGTTTAGCTGGGTTTGTCTCCAGACATTTATGTTAATGTATTTGTGTCTGGCTATGTAAGACCGCTACCTGTTTTTAGACCCATCGTCAGGGCAGCATGCAGTGTCGGTGTGTGTGCAAGTGGGTCATGCTGTGTTGAATCATCCAGGCAGTTTTGCCTAATGGGGGTTTGGGGTGAATCAAGTACACAGGGCCCAGTCTGGGACACAAAGACTCACTGTGACATGCTTGCAGTGGTGCTAACCCAGACATATATGATTCATGCGATTGTGATCTTGCAGTGGTACTGACCCAGACATATATGATTCATCTGATTGGGAACTTGCAATGGTATTGACCCAGATGTATGTGTTTCATCTGATTGGGAACTTTCAATAATACTAACCCAGCTGTGTGTGATTCATCTGATTGGGATTTTGCACTGGGACGGACCCAGATGTATGTGGTTTATATAACTAAGATTTTGTGATAGTGCTGGCCCAGTCGTATATGGTTCATCTGACTGTGAAATGTGTGCAATAGCACTGACCAGGGGTGGACAAATGTGAACCTTTACCAGCCACTGAAAATGAAATGGTAAAACTCACCACCCACTCAACTCTACATTATTACATTATATTTACCAACATTTGGCTGGTGTGAATTTTCATCTCTGGTACTTACCCAGACATACATATTTCATCTGACTATGAGCTGTTTGCAGTAGTACTCAGGGGAGAGAGTGTGTCTCTTAAGGTCTGTCTGGCCCGATGGCCCCCAGGAGAGAGAGAGTGAACCAGCTGACACTAATTAGGACAACTCTTCAGCCTGGTAGATGAGCTAATTAGTGAAATCACCTGTGTTAGGAACACAGGCAGAATGAATACAGGTGGTGGTCATATAAACTTGTATATTATATTCATTCATTACACACAGACTGATATTTTGAAATGTTTATTTCTTTAAATTTTGATAACTAATGAAAATCCCAAATTCAGTATCTCAGAAAATTACTTAAGGCCGATACAAAAAAAGATTTCTAGAAATGTTTGCCAACTGTATCAACATGAAAAGGATGAGTATGTACAGCACTCAATACTTAGTTGGGGCTCCTTTTGCCTGAATTACTGCAGCAAGGCGGCGTGGCAGGGAGTCGATTAGTCTTTGGCACTGCTCAGGTGTTATGAGAGCTCAGGTTGCTCTGATAGTGGCCTTCATCTCTTCTGCATTTTGGGTCTGGCATATCACACCTTCCTCTTCACAATACCCCATAGATTTTTTTATAGTGTTAAGATCAGGAGAGTTTGCTGGTCAATTAAGAACAGGGACCTGGTGCTTAAACCAGGTACTGGTAGCTTTGGCACTGTGTGCAGGTGCCAGGTCCTGTTGGAAAATGAAATCCGCATCTTCATAAAGTTGGTCAGCAGCAGGAAGCACAAAGTGCTCTAAAACTTCCAAAGGATATGCGAAATTTACCTTCATCAGAGAACATAACTTTGGACCACTCAGCAGCAGTCCCGTCCTTTTTGTCTTTAGCCCAGGCAAGACGCTTCTGATGCCTTCTCTTGTTCAAGAGTGGTTTGACACAAGGAATGTGACAGCTGAAACCCATGTCTTGCTTATGTCTGTGCGTGGTGGTTCTTGAAGCTCTGACTTCAGCTGCAGTGCAGGTTATCCCTATTGCTTGTACACTTTTTTCTACCACATCTTTTCCCTCCCTTTGCCTTTCTATTAATGTGTTTGGACACAGCTCTGTGAACAGCCAGCCTCTTTAGCAATGACCTTTTGTGTCTAGCCCTTCTTGTGCAAGCTGTCAGTGGTTGTCTTTTGGACAACTGTCAGGTCAGCAGTCTTTCCCATGATTGTATAGCCTACAGAACTAGACTGAGAGACCATTTAAAGGCCTTTGCAGGTGTTTTGAGTAAATTAGCTGATTAGAGTGTGGCTCCAGGGGTCTTTAATATTGAACCTTTCCACAATACCTTATTTTCTGAGATACTTAATTTGGAGTTTTTATTAGTTGTCAGTTTTAAGCATCAAAATTAAAGAAATAAACACGTGAAATATGTCACTATGTGAAAGTTTCACTTTTTGAAGGAAATTTCTAAAATAAATCAACTTTTTCATGATATTCTAATTGACCAGCATCTGTATGGCAGGCCTTGTAATTTCTCAAGGCTTTTTGTCCACCTCTGTGAAGGAGAGCCTTCTGCCATGTGCACACAGCACATTAGATTGGGAGAGAAAGAAACGAGAAAGACATGCCATGGAGAATGAGAAAACACAGCCAGTAATGCACACACACACGTACGCACACAGACACAAACCCCACACACACCAGCCGAAAGTGGCTATGCAAATAGCCAGTGGGGTGTGTCTAGGGCGTAGGTGTAGTGTTTTACATAATCACACAGATCACCTGCATCACAGGTT
This sequence comes from Setipinna tenuifilis, assembly GCA_030347295.1. NCBI lineage: Eukaryota > Metazoa > Chordata > Actinopteri > Clupeiformes > Engraulidae > Setipinna > Setipinna tenuifilis. The sequence goes on along the minus strand of CM059274.1, from coordinate 18,869,872 downwards.
AAACGCCTCACCACCACTATCACAACCTGGTGCATTGCCTGACCTTTTTAATCTATTTATTTGTGTATTTGTGTTTAGTTCCCATACTTACTAGTAATACCAGTAAAATAATTACATTATTTGTTTTATATTGTAAGACTTTTATTATATTGTTATGCTTTTTACAGTACTGGTAGGTTTGTCATAGCTAGTAAGTTGAGGCCAGAGCATCTCAGTGAGCATATTCTTTCTGTCTTGCTTTTATCTCCTCACCCTTCATCCCTCTCTCATCCTCTGCTATCACTACTTCTATCCATCTTTCCCTTTCCCCTCTCTCCACCCCTCACTCCTTACCTCTTCCCTTCTCTCCATCTGTCTCTCTATCCCTCTCTCTGTCTGTCTCCTTCCCTTCCTACCTCTCCACCTCTGTCCATCCCTACCTCGTTCTCTCTCTCTCTATCCCTCCCATCTCTCCATCCCTCCATCCCTCTCTTTCTTTCTCTCTCTCTCCCTCCCTCCCTCTCCCTGTCCATCCCTACCTCTTTCTCTCTCTCTCTCTCTATCCCTCCCACCTCTCCATCCCTCTCTTTCTTTCTCTCTCTCTCCCTCCCTCCCTCTCCCTGTCCATCCCTACCTCTTTCTCTCTCTCTCTATCCCTCCCACCTCTCCATCCCTCCATCCCTCTCCTTCTTCCTCTCTCTCTCTCTCCCTCCCTCCCTCTCCCTCTCCCTCCTGTAGGTATGCACGTTTGGAGGACCAGCTGAATGACCTGACGGAGCTGCACCAGAACGAGACGGCCAACCTGAAACAGGAGCTGGCCAGCATCGAGGAGAAGGTGGCCTACCAGGCGTATGAGAGAGCCAGAGACATACAGGTACACACACACACACACACACACACACACACAGCATCGAGGAGAAGGTGGCCTACCAGGCGTATGAAAGAGCCAGAGACATACAGGTACACACACACACACACACACACACACACACACACACACAGCATAGAGGAGAAGGTGGCCTACCAGGCGTATGAGAGAGCCAGAGACATACAGGTACACACACACACACACACACACACACACACACAGCATCGAGGAGAAGGTGGCCTACCAGGCCTACGAGAGAGCCAGAGACATACAGGTACATGCACACACACATTCACAATTCATCTGTAATTTCCTCACAATGCTTTTTAATGGAGGCAATTATCTATAGTATATATTGAATATACTTGCCTGTCCCAGCATGCCTCCTGTATGTACATAGTGAGAGACACACACATGCACACGTATGCATGTGTACTGTGCTTGTGCTTCAACAACTGTTATTTCCTTCGGGATAAATAAAGTATCTTTAATACTGTTTCCATTTTGTTTATGTCTTGTGATGTCTTCCTCCCATCCTGTAGGAGGTGCTAGAGGCCTGTCAGACACGTGTGTCTAAGCTAGAGCTTCAACAGCAGCAACAACAGATTATCCAGCTGGAGAGCGCAGATGCTAAGGTCTCTACACAGATGTGTTTGTGTGTGTGTACATGCGAATATGTGTGTTTGTGTGTGTGTGTGTTTGTGTGTGTGCGCGTGTGTGTATGTATGCTTGACATTCTGTCACTACATACACATACTGCCCATGCACACTTGATGTACAGGTGTATGTGTGCATGCGTATGTTTGTGTTTCTGTGTATAGGTTTGTGTGTGTGCCTGATTTGCTTTCACTACATACGCACACCACCCATGCACTACCCACTTACTGTGTGTGTGACTGTGTCTATGTTGTGGGAGTGTATGTGTATGTGTGTGTGTTTGTCTGTCTGTCTGTCTGTCTGATGTTTTTTCTCTGCAAACACACAGTGCCTATGCACACATGACTGTGTCCATGTTGTGGGAGTGTGTGTCTGTGTCTGTGTGCCTGTGTGTCTGTCTGATGTTCTTTCCATACATACACACACCGCCCATGCACACTCCCTCACACCACTGCCCCATCCTCCCTCTCTGCCCTCAGGTGCTGCTGGGGAAGTGCATCAACATCATGCTGGCCATCGCCACGGTGATCCTGGTGTGTGTGTCCACGGCGGCCAAGTTCACCGCTCCGCTGCTGCGCAGCCGTCTGCACGTATGCGCCACCTTCCTCAGCCTCTGTCTGCTGGCCGTCGCATGGAAGAACTGGGAACACCTGCAGTGTGCCGTGGAGCGCCTGATACTGCCTAACTGAGTGTGTGTGTGTGTGTGTGTGTGTGTGTGTGTGTGTGTGTGACTGTGTGTGTGAGACTGTGTCTATGTGGTGGATTTAAAGACAAGAGCTTGACAAGAGTCCTGAAGGACTGTTAGTTAGTGTGTGTGTGTGTGTGTGTGTGTGTGTGTGTGTGTGCGTGCGTGCGTGCGTGTGTGTGTGTGTATATCAGGTTGTCTGTCAAGAGGTGTTGACCAGAGCTAAACTGTACGTAGCTAATACGAAAAACAAAAACAATATTTTTATAAACACTTGAAGCCTTTTTTTTCGCTGTGTGTTATATATGTATTTGACGTCTTTCTCAGCAGACCTGAAGGAAGTGTGTGTGTGTGTGTGTGTCAGATGTGAAGAACTCCTCTTTGTGTTTTGGTATTTAAGCTATGATCCTGTTGATGTGGCACAGGAGAGCAAAACCCCCCCTCCACCCCCACCCTCACCCCGATTACATGAGTGTTTGATCTCAAAAGTGTCTGTGTGTGTTGTTTCAAGCTTTGTGACGGAACAACCCCTTAATTCCAAAGCTCTCAAGAGCAACACACACATACAGTACACACACACACACACAAGGAGGGATGGAGAGAGTGTGATGGACAGAAAAAGGGAAAGAAAGAAAAACTAGTATGGCAACATCCTACCTCTATCACAATCCTCCAGCTTAGAGGAGAGCAGGAGATGGATAGATAGATAGAGAGGGGGAGAGAGAGAGAGGGAGGGTGGGAGGAAGAGAGAAATAAAGAGGGATTTTGCTCCTCAGACACTACTTTAGTGTGTGTGGTCGTGTGTGTCTTCAGCCTCTTGCTCCTGTGGCAGAGAGACTTTTTTGTGCTTTTCGCCCATCTGCCTGTCTTGCTGAGAACATGTGTGTGTATGTATATGTGTATGTGTATGTATGAATGTGTGTGTGTGCGTGCATGCTCATGTACGTTTGTGTGTAAACGTGTATGTGTATGTGATTGTGTATGTGTGTGTGTGTTTATTTGTGTTATTTGCTTCAACGGATTGACCCTTGACATAACTGAAGAACCTCTTACTCCCTGTCCACTTGTCCCTGTCCCTCCTCACGAGCCTGTTCCCAGTTACAGAGATGTGTGTGAGGGAGCATATGAGTCAGCAATTCCTGTGTGTGTGTGTGTGTGTGTGTGCGTTTGTGTGTGTGTGTGTGTGTTTGAATATTTGGCCTGTTTCTTCTATGAGTGCATTTCTATGATTGTCCTTTAACAAGCATAGGAATCTCCCACTTTGATCTTTGTATGATGTCACCTCCCTTTGTGTAGGGCTGAACCAAGGTCTTGAGTAGGAAGTGTTGTGTGTGTGTGTGTGTGTGTGTGTGCGTGTGTGTGTGTGTGTGTGTGTGTGTGTGTGTGTGTGTGTGTGTACGCGAGGCCCATGTTTAGGTTGTGACAATGATAAACAAGTTCAAAGCTCTATACATGCCTTCATGTGCAAGCCTGTATGTTGTGGACAGGGTTGTGTGTATGTGTGTGTGTGTGTGATTAACTGGATAATCCGGTTATGAATCTTCTCCATAACACAGTTTTACAAATTGAAAAAAAATAAATCCTCTTCTTTTTGCAAAATGCTTCTTTGCCTCTTTACTTGCCTCATCGACCCCTAAAAGCTTTGACATATCTGCATGTGTTTCGAATAGCTCACTGCCAAAACCAGAGACGCGCACGCACGCACGCACACACACACAGACACACTCACCTTACATCAAGTCTTTACTCGTATTTGTGCATTTTCATATTTTGATGCGAATATAAACCACACGGGATAGCCAACAGACTCGCTCATAGTTGAGGCTGCTCACTGCATGGTTTGGCTGACCTAATTCTGCCCTCATAGATACATCTTAGCAACTGGGCAACTTTGAGTGCTTTTGCTCGATGGAGTTCCCTCTAGTGTCTCCAACTAAAATAAACACTGGGGAAAAAATTGATTGTTTTCCCTTCCCTTCACCTTGTGCATGTGTTTTCAACCGAACTGATCAGATTAACTGGCAAATACGAAAGTAGTCATGTCCACCGAAGTTAGTAAAATCGGAATTTCTTCTGAATTTAATGTGATCCTGACTCTTGCGATATTCGAGTCAAGACTTTGTGAATCTGAGGATGCCGGGACGTACACCCAGATATTGGAAGCGTGGAATTTTGTCTATATATGGACAGCGGGGGCAGTTCAGAAAGTCTTTATTTTCCTGGTAATGACTCATTTAAGCATCTACCAACTTTTAAAGATGATTAAATAACTCGAATTGGTTGCACAGTACTGCTGTCATATCATTAGGAGGCAATATTCTTGAGAAGAGCGCCCTCTGGTGCCTGAAGTTGAACAGGGTCTTTTTTACCTTTTAACTTTCTTTGAAACTATGCTTTTCCTTCAATATTGGTAGGCTTTCTCGGGCTGGTCATATGCAGCCTTTCCCAAATAATACATTATTTTAACATATCAAGATAATTTCTCATGACAACGACTTGTTATACAAAATAATGCAAATCTTTCTCAAAACAATGACTGCAAAAGAATGAGAATTATTCTCAAAACCTATTGTACTAGTTTCTGGATTTAGTCAATGTTTTAATACATTAATACATTATGTTAAGTTTTATCCCTGTTTTGATTACTTTCCATTCGTCTATATAAGATATGGGGAAATTAATGTAGGCTAGGCCCGCACTACCGGTTTGTCTAGCCAACATTGTGTGTTATCAGACAGTCACCAATTACAACAAAAACACTGATAAGATTATAAGGGCTGTATATATATATAAAAAAAACAATTTGCACAGAAACAACGCCTGCGTGTTTAATGACCATCCCCAACTCACAGCAACAGAAAATCACAGAAAAAATACTTGCTGGCCTTACACTTCAAGGACATTTTGGTGCACATATTTCTACTACTACTATGACCTCCAGGCTGACGTTTTTGCAAACTTCACTGGCGACTGTCACTAGATGGCAGCACTCGAAAGGAGTCATGTATAACCCACATGTTTTCTATGGTTGCCTCTCCTCTTATTTTAGTGTTTACGACAAACGCACTCGCCAATGTAGAAGTTTGCTAGCAACTGCGTCATATAGCAGATATACAAATCATAAGCTGAGTAGCGCTATGCCGTTATGATAGGTTGAATGCCCTGTAGATCTGGGAAACTTTCACGCAAGGTTTTGAGCCCCACTCCATAGTTTTCGGACAACCACACCGAAAGGGTCAAGTGAGGTAGACAACGTTACTGTCGTACCCGGGTCTGAAAGCTAACAACATGCAGAGCTGGACCGTGCTGTGTCGCAGTTTGGCGAAGGTACATTTTTTTCATAGATTTGTGACAAGCCGAGGAGTTATTGAGAGAAAGGAAGTTTTGTCTGAAGCATTTAGCGCTGTCTGTGACCGGCAAATTTTGACCTAGCCAGCTAATGTCAACAGAAGCTAATAGGCATCATTTGCAGCAACGGCATGTCTCCTGTCAACTGATTGACAACCTATTACGACCTCCTCGAGATTAGAAGAAAGATTAGTGACATTAGTAAGCCATGATACCGTTGGCAGACACCAGACGTGCTAACTAGAGATTTTAACCAAGTTGTTCACCTATAGGAAGTAAGATGCTAGTAAAACTAGAGAATGCTATCACTACACAGCAGCTGGGTTGTGAAAAACTCAAAGCGACAAGTCAGCTGTCCCTAACCCTACAGCATATAGCCCGGTGGTAAACATTATTTACGGTGAGCTTACGTAAGTCAAGCCCGTTGGCTTTCAGAAAACATAGGAAGCTTATTTGGGACGATCAAGACAGGCGACATCTATTATCCACCCAAAACAGAAGTGAACATGTGTAGTTCATCTTGAATTTGACCAGCAAACAATGATGGTTCCTTTAGAAATGGGAAAATAATGTGCATTTAGACTTATTGAAGAAAGTGTCAGGCCGGACGCTTTTCCACTTGTGACCTTGTTTTTCTCTGCGGTTCTCTAGCGGGGACAGGGTATCCCGGGCAAGCTTCAAGGAGTAACGACGGTGTGCGTGAGAACATATGCGGATGCTCGAAGTAAGTTTGCCTCTGTCAGGCGGAGGCCTTACATTTACCATCTACATACTTTGAAGCGAACACACACACACACAATAGTGATTAAACGCAAATGGCCTATGAATGTATTTCATATGTACAGATATGATATGTATAGGTATGATGGACAATACTTACACACCTCTGCCAGCAATCAGCAATATCACAGTGTTGTCTTGTGACTTGTGATGTGTGATGTTGTTATGGCAGAGTGTCCTATCTTAGTGAACCAACCAAGTCAAGTCTCTTCCCTTCTGTCCTCTAGTTGATGCAGACGTCACGGTGGTGGGTTCGGGTCCTGGGGGATACGTGGCAGCCATCAAAGCAGCCCAGCTCGGCTTCAAGGTAAACACAGTGTTTGCTTGATGGAATGGGGTGGAACCAGGGATGTAGCCAGAACACATAGGTTATTTTTATTACTAAAGCAGTCAGTCAAACTTATAGAGACTTCTGATTGGGTGGGCCTGATTGACAAGTGGGTGGGCACAGGCCCAGCTGTGGCTACACCTATAGGTGGCACAAGAGTTAGGGGTCATAACAACTCCAGTGTTATTGCAGTAGATATATGTATATCAGAATAACAAGAGGATAGAAAAGTGATAAATATCAATATTCTGTGCCACTGTACATACTGTGCTGAAAAATATAAAACAATATTGCACTCGATTGGATATTCTTACCGTGTGTGTGTGTGTGTGTGTGTGTGTGTGTGTGTGTGTGTGTGTGTGTGTCTGTGTGTTTTTCACTTTGCCCATCTTGCTGATCCTAGAGCCTTTCATGAATCTGTGTTTGTTTGAGAAAGAGGGAAACTGCAGCTAACACCTAAATAACAGTGTGTTTCTGTCTGTGTGTGTGTGTTTGTTTGCATTTGATTCTGTTTCCAGACAGTGTGTGTGGAAAAGAACGCCACTCTGGGAGGGACATGTCTCAACGTGGGCTGCATCCCCTCTAAGGTCGATCACATACTTTTACACTCTGAATGGTTTATGTACTACTAAGTGTATGCTTTGCTGATTTTGGGGTGATTTTGTCCAGTGTGTTTAGTGTCTGTGGTCTAACCACAAATGGCTTAATTGTGAGAGAGACTTAATTTCTCTGACTTTAAAGTCTCAATATTGCTCACCACTGCTCTTGATTCAATTCATGCCCATGTCCATATGTCATGTGTATATATCATTTTCGCAGCTTTGTAGTTTGGTTGTCTGTGCGTTATCTGTGCGTTATCTGTGCGTTATCTGTGCGTTTGTTCTCATTTGTGGTGTTTGTTTTGTCTGTAGGCTTTGCTAAACAACTCGCACTACTATCACATGGCCCATGGCAAAGACTTTGAAAGCAGGGGAATTGAAGGTAAGACACAAGACATACACACACACACACACACACACACACACACACACACACACACACACACACACACACACACACACACACATATTTACAGTGAGACGAAGACTGAATGAGGAATACACACACACACACACACACACACACACACACACACACCTCTGGTCTTAAACACTTACTTCTATTATGAATTGCTTTTATGTATTACATATTATGTGTGTGTACCTTTAATCAGTTAGACAAGCAGTCGTACTTGAAGCATACGTAAATACACCTACACTCATACTCACACACCTACACTCATACTCAAAGGCACACTTTCATTGTGTGTGT
>CM059274.1:18841916-18854416 GCA_030347295.1 Setipinna tenuifilis | reverse complement strand
ACTTTAATTTCCTAGCTTTGGATCAGTAAAGTCCATCCATCCATCCATCCATCCATCCGTCCATTTATACGTCTGTCTGTATATCTATATATCTATCTATATGAAGCTTATAAAGTGTGTGTGTGTGTGTGTGTGTGTGTGTGTGTGTGTGTGTGTGTGTGTGTTGTAGGGCGCTGGAGAGATGATCAATGAGGCAGCACTGGCTATGGAGTACGGAGCCTCCTGTGAGGATGTGGCTAGAGTCTGCCACGCCCACCCGGTGAGTCACGCTAAACCATTGGTGAATCAATCTGTCAGTCATTACTATAAGCCAATAAGCATCACTAGAAACATCATTTGTAATTAACAGCAACTGCAAGATGTAAACCTGGTTTATTTAACATTGATGTTGTTGTAAACCTGATAGAAGTAGAGCCCAATGGCATTGTTTTGTCATCCCTCTTAAAAATGACTCAAAGAACACTCCCACCCCATCTGAGGCTAATAGGGCTATGTAAATGCATGAGTTGGCAAAGCATCACAAGGTATGGCATGAAGATAATATACATGTTATTTAAACACACTGTGCATAGCATAGGTAGCTTAAGAAACACGACAAAAATATTTTAACACTTTTTGAGAAAGACTACCCTACAGGTTGGAAGCATCATTGTTAGTCACTTTTGACACCTTCCAGAAGGAGGGCAAGACACAAAAAAGTCAAGAGGCTGGCTGTTTACAAAGCTCTGTGTCATATACAGTATATAGGGTGGGAATGTTTTGTTTCATTGCACGCATTATATAGTGAACAAGTCAACATTTAGCTTTAGTCTTATAGCCACTGAGCATCAGCCTGGTAAACCAGCCCCTCGTCCTTCGTTTCAGTTTGTACAGAGGGTCTGGCTGAGGTTCCATTGACATGGTTGTCTCAGGCAGAATGTTGCCTAACCGACTTTGTGTGCTACATTTGAACTGCAGTGCGTAGGCAGGCCATCTCATCTCATGTAATAAACAGCAACTGCTAGATGTACACGAGATGTCTTTAAATTGTTCTCTCTTTTCTCTAACCACCTGCTCTCTTTTTCTCTCTCTCTCTCTTTCTCTCTCTCTGTTTCTCAGACGGTGTCAGAAGCCTTCAGAGAGGCCAACCTTGCTGCTTCCTTTGGGAAGGCCATCAACTTCTAAAGCATTTTATCTGTCAACACTGCAAAACGACACACACATACACATACGGACACACACCGACAGATACACTGACACACACACACACACACACACACACACACACGGGGAGACGCCCGCACACACACCTGCACACACACACACACACACACACACACACACAGGCACGAACGCACACTAAACCATCTCTGCACTACTACAGGAGTCTGTATACGGGAAGGGTTTTGGTGTATGTAAGGTGGCAAAGGGAATGACTGAGCGGTTAGCACCTATGCTATCCCCTATGCTAGCACTGTGCCTCATAAGCAACATGTACAAACCTTTAGCCAGCGCTAACGGCTCCTGTTACTGAGTGTTTGAGTGTTTACGCACAGAGGGAGCTGAGTGGAACATTCTGTATGGATCTGATGGGCGAGATGTATGATACAGTAAAAAGTAGAACAGAGTGTTTTCTATAATGTATATGGTGTGTGTGTGCTGTACATGTACTGCTATGCAGAAATAAAATAGAACATTATTGAGTTTAAGTGTGTGTGTGTGTGTGTGTGTGTGTGTGGAGAAAGAGGACTGCCGTGGAGATGAGAGAGTCTACATTTTTTGCGCTTTGTTAACCATGACCGCATATAAACATTGTCTTTGTTTTTGCTGTATTAGAATAGCTGAATACCGGTAACTATTTTAATATAGTTGGTATATGGTACATCAGTACATCAGTACCTTAAGGTCCAAGTATTAGCCTTTGGGGGTACATAATGCTGATTGTACTTTAAGATACAGATGTGTACCCCTGCTGTACCACTATTCGTGAGTGTACAGGGGTGTGCAACAATATACAGTATCCAAAAATCAGTAGGCACAGAGTGCTTTTTTACCTTTCATCCTGTCCGACCTTTATCCACCCTTGCCCCTTTCACCCATCCATCCATCCACCCGGCCCATCCCGTTCCCATACAAGCAGTGCAGAGACACGTATCATTCACGGACACATGGACATCCGGGAACTTCATGGTAAACCTTACCTAGGTGAAAATAGAATGTCTAATAGGAAAATAAACAGGCTTTGCAATCAGCTGTTCATCACCCCTCAAAATGGTACATAGTTGTTGTGGAGAAGCAAAACAGGTAGTAATTAAAACTTGATGCTGTGTGACTGGTGCTCTTCTTACACAAAGCACCAGCAGGTGCCTAGTTTTGATGGCTTGTAGTTGGGTTACAATTTTGTTTTTACCTAGGTAGACTTGTGATACTTGAGAGCATGATACTAACTAGCCTATGTAACAGATATTTAACAAGCGCTGCTTGTTAGAGGTCCTACAGTATTTGCTCTTGAAGGGGTGGGATTCATCTTAAAATAATCGCCAAATAAACACTAACATTTAGAGAAGTAAACTTTACTTATACAAATGCTGGTCATATCATTAGAATATCATAAAAAAGTTGATTTATTTCAGTTCATTCAGTTTATTTCACTTCCATTGAAAAAGTGAAACATGTATAATGTGTACATTCATTTCACACAGACTGACATATTTCAAGTGTTTATTTCTTTTAATATTGATCATTATAACTGACAACTAATGAAAACCCCAAATTTACTACCGGTATCTCAAAAAATTGGAATATTGTGGAAAAGGCCTTTAAATGGTCACAAGGAGGGCAAAACACAAAAGGTCATTGCTGGCTGTTCACAGAGCTCTGTGTCCAAGCACATTAATAGAGAGGCAAAGGGAAGGAAAAGGTGTGGTAAAAAGAAGTGTACAAGCAATAGGGATAACTGCACTCTGGAGAGGATTGTGAAATAAAAACCATTCAAAAATGTGGGGGAGATTCACAAAGAGTGGACAACGCACAGACGTATGCAAGACATGGGATTCAGCTGTTGCATTCCTTGTGTCAAGCCACTCTTGAACAAGAGACAGTACCAGAAGCATCTCGCCTGGACTAAAGACAAAAAGGACTGGACTGCTGCTGAGTGGTCCAAAGTTAAGGTCCCAGAGACCAACTTTATGGAGATGCAGATTTCATTTTCCAACAGGACTTGGCACCTGCACAGAGTGGCAAAGCTACCAGTACCTGGTTTAAGGACCATGGCATCCCTGTTCTTAATTGGCCAGCAAACTCGCCTGACCTTGACCCCATAGAAAATCTATGGGGTATTGTGAAGAGGAAGATGCGATACGCCAGACCCAACAATACAGAAGAGCTGAAGGCCACTATCAGAGCAACCTGAGCTGTCATTACACTTTTGTTGGCCCCTGTGAAGCTCTGGGCCCACTGAATCGTCCTAACCTTTGCCTTTACTGTTGTCAAATGAGTCTGACATTGAAAAGTAACCTAAATGTAGCCACTTTAGCCACACTTTATTGTTTATGAAAGTGAAGTGCAGTGTGTCTGTCAGTGTTCCTCAGTCTCCCAAATCTTAATCCTCCCCATGAAACATGAGGATGGTGACCTCTTCAGGTCAATAATAATAATAATATATCAGAACTCATGCCACACTCAGAACTTCAGTTGTTTTGGTTTATTTAAGTCAAGTCAAGTTGGGCTGACTTTATTATGCGTTTATTTGGCCTCATTTGGCCTTATTTTTTGCCCTCTGCTGATTCACCAGAAGAAGAAGCGTCTCCTTCTGGGCTGTCCTTCCCTAACCCTGCGCTCCTCCTCCTCCTCTCTTTTCTTCTGCTTCTCCTCCTCTCTTTGCCTCTTCTTCTCCCTTTCCTTGGCCAGCTTCAGCTCTTTCTCCTGGATTTGCTCCAGTTTTTTCATCATCTTCATCCTTAACTCTCTTGTCTTTGTCAGGTGATCATCTCTTATTTTCTCCTCTCGTTCGTACATTTGGGTACGAAATTCTCTTTCTTTTTGTGCAAACTTTTTCTCCAGGAGCTGCAGCCTTGGGTCCTCATCCACCTCTGTCTCCTGAAAAAACTCCTAAAGGACACAAACACAGAATATTTACTGAAAGAAGCAGGTATGTGGGGATTGGGTGTGTGGAACAACTGGGTGTATGGGTACACATGCTATATAAATGTAGGCCTATATTAATTTACCTCTTTATACTTTCCGAATCCTGGCATCTTTAGCTGTGCAAGTACTGCCTGTTTAAATGCAGCTGTTCTCAGGATGCCATTGAGAACTTTGTCGACCCTCTCATTTGACATTCTCTCGTGTGTTTGAAAATCCTTAATGCTTTGCTCCTTCTGTTTCTCTGCCAGAGTGTCATCATCATCCTCCTTTTCCAGCTGCTGTAGAATTAGCCTATTCTCGTTTTCAAGGCGCTGGATTTTTTCCATCTCTTCTTCTTTCCTTGCGCTCTCTGCATTTATGGCAAAAACCATGGAGCGCTTCTCATCCATGCATTTCTCTCTTTCGGCCTTTCTTGCTGCTTCTATTTTACGGGGAAGCGCCGCCTTGGTCTTCTCCCAGGCTTTACGGCCAGTTTTTACGTGTTTCTCCAACCGGACAATCTCCCGATTGAGGGACTTTATTTTGGCCTTCAGAGCCTTCTCTTTCTTCTCAATCTCCAATCTCCTGTCTTTGAAAACTTTTTCCAAGTTAGTCCTCACTGAAGTGCTCATGCCAGCTCTCGCACTCTCACTGAGAAGATCCATGCTGAAAAATCAATACAACAAACAAAAAACCACTATCTATCTCTGATCAAACTGCTCCTCCTACAAACGTTTGTGAAAATACTGCCACACTTACGTAACTTTATATATCAAAACACTGTGACGTCACAGTAGCAGCGCAACACGTCATTACATGGTCAAGGTGAGCTGCCTAAAGTTATTGTATTGTTGTGGCAGTTCTATCTGTGTTAGCAAACCCATAATTGAAGAGTCTTTTAAGCACTGTAATAATAACAATCGACCCGTATATTACATATAGGCCTACAGTACATAATCAACCACTGTTTACCACCATCATCAAACTAAATGATCAGTAGTAACAATATAATTCCGTAGCCTTAAAAACTCTGGTAGAAACAACTGCATAAAAAACGGTTGCATTTGGGGTGTATTTTAAAAAGTGGCTATTAAAGTCACCAAAGACTGCCACCAAACGAAAAGGCATCAAATACTTTGTGAGCCTTCAACAGATGATAAAATTGAGACTGCGCTCTCGCTGCTGAGAGAAAGCAGTCAGATTTCAGACGGTCACCAGGAGCTAAGAGAAAGGTTGCGTTAATGTAGACTGGTTTTATCGGTTAACTCCCATAGTCACTTGAGAAAAGGAGCTATCTAAAGCCAATAGACCCAAAATAAAGCTGTTTTTGGCTGACCTAAACCCAAACACGCAGCTGCATTCTCACTTGTTGTGGTCTTCTCAAACTAAAATTGCATTAGCCCACTAAAATAAAGTTTTGAAATATGTACTTCTAGCACAAGACGTTGTGTATAGTAGGTATATGTTGTTGAGTATGTCTTTCTTAGCGGACGCTTTTTCACAAAAAGAGATGTTTCTTCCCGAATGTGAATTCACTGACGGTCTCAGAAATGCAACACCTCGAGACAGGAGAAACATACTCAGAGAATTCATTTCATTGTAGGCTAATAGCACGTGTTGTTTCTGTCTCGTGTAGCATGTTTTAAGCATCGTTTTGTTTATAGCCTACTTTTATTTTGAGAGAAAAAAAGAGAGAATGTCTTGTTACTTTAGTCCTCCTTACTGGTGCACAATACAGTTACATCAGCGTATACACCCTAAACAGGTTCAGTTTTATGTAAGCAACTCAACTAGAATTCAGGTGTTCTACGTCAAGTCAACCAGCTTCGTATCTTAACAATGTTTGATACATATGTGCCCATCTCTAATAATGTACCACTTCAGCATGATCATTTTTGTTTTATTTTATTAATTTCTTTTCTTCTCAGAAAAGAAGGGACACAATTGTACTTTTAGGGGTAGCCTACAAATGTTTGTTGACAGCACCGGCCCTCAGAGGCAAATAAACTGTGGCTTTTAACCACTGTTTTACAACTAATTTGTACCTTCTCCGGGGCTGAAGAGGTATGCAGCACTTGGCTCATATCGCAATACTGTAAAAGATAACTTTCTAACGTCATGAGCTGAGCTCCTCTGCTGCTGTTGTGTGTACTTCATACCTACCGCCACTAGATGGCGATCACAGTAGGCCTACATATTTTACTCGGTAACATTCTGCTCGCCGTTTAACGAGTGTCGCAATACCGATCTTGGAGTAGCCAATGTTGTTTTTTTTTTTTTTTTTTTTTTTTTTTTTTTTTTGCAGTGTCCGTACTGCAGCGAGCCACTGCCGTAGATTTAAAACAACGATGCCAAGTGAGTCACTCTTTCAGACACACCCAACGTGACATCAAAAACACATAGCTGGAGGCATAGGCTAGCTGGTATGGGGGAATGCTTTAATTAAAACGTCAGAAATAAGACCAAGTCATCATGCTTTTTTTTTTAGTTTTGGATGTCAGTTCATAGGATACAATATACAGTATCATTTAAAAAATATTTTAAAATATGGCTTGGTGATGTGTACAGTTTTTAAACAAATGACTACACAGACTTCAAGCACAAATGACATGTTCAGTTTATACATTGATTCTATTTGTGAGCTTCCAATCTGATTGTCACCGAGACTTTATAAACTTTTACGGCCGGAATGTTAGAGTGGCTGGGCAGGATGTTTGGAAGGTTTCCATGGTTACAAACAGGTGCTGTAGACAGCCACTTTATAACTGATGTCCTGAAGTATATCATGGGCTTCTTTTTCGAGCCTTGCAAGAATTTCTGCTTTTTCCTCCAGTGTCTGCTGGTTGACAACATATGACCGCTCTAGCTCTGAAAACATCCAGGGACATCCGGGAACTTCAAGGTGAACCTTACCTAGGTGAAAATAGAATGTCTAATAGGAAAATAAACAGGCTATGGTGAAAGCAAACTTTGCAATCAGCCGTTCATCACCCCTGAAAATGGCATGTGGTTGTTGTGGAGAAGCAAAACAGAGGTACAAATTAAAAAGATGATGCTGTGTGATTGGCACTCTTCTTATACAAAGCACCAGCAGGTGCCTAGTTTCAATGGCTTGTAGTTGGGTTACAATTTTGTTTTTTTACCTAGGTAGACTTTACAAACTCATGATACTTGAGAGCATGATACTTAACTAACTAGCCTATGTAGCAGATATTTAACAAGCTCTACTTGTTAGAGGTCCTACAGTATAAGTTCTTGAAGGGGTGCCTGTCTGCAATTCCTATCTGCAAAATGATCATTTCACACTTCCTGAGCCACATCACAACTGAATTACAACCAGGCCGCTTAAACATCCCTGCTCCATTAATGCATGCAAAAATATTTTAACAAACTTGAGTATTAACAAATTTTGCTCAACAGAAGCAACTCTTAAAGCACAGGGCATTTTAGGAGTCATCTGAGATGTTATGATACCTTTTGAAAAGGACTGTCAAGAGAAGCCTTGAAATCCAAAAGGCAATTGCAGATCAGGATATTTCTTGGAACTTTTGACTTAACACTATTAAAATTCATTCTATCAAGTCTAGTTTGTCATGTTTTTCTCCTATTATTCTTTTAACTACATAACTAATAGTGGATTCATCTTAAAATAATCGCCAAATAAACACTAACATTTAGAGAAGTAAACTTTACTTATACAAGTGCTGGTCATATCATTAGAAGTTGATTTTATTTCAGTTCATTCAGTTTATTTCACTTCCATTAAAAAGTGAAACATGTATAATGTGTACATTCATTTCTCACAGACTGACATATTTCAAGTGTTTATTTCTTTTAATATTGATGATTATAACTGACAACTAATGAAAACCCCAAACTGAGTATCTCAAAAAATTGATATATTGTGGAAAGGTTTAATATTGAAGACACCTAATAATCAGCTAATTAACTTAAAACACTTGCAAAGGCCTTTAAATGGTCTCTCAGTCTAGTTCTTTAGGCTACACACACATGGGGTAGACTGCTGACCTGACAGTTATCCAGAAGAAGACCATTGATACCTTGCACAAGGAGAGCAAGACACAAAAGGTCATTGCTAAAGAGGCTGGCTGTTCACAGAGCTCTGTGTCCAAGCACATTAATAGAGAGGCAAAGGGAAGGAAAAGATGTGGTAGAAAGAAGTGTATAAGCAATAGGGATAACTGCACTCTGGAGAGGATAGTGAAATAAAACCCATTCAAAAATGTGGGGGAGATTCACAAAGAGTGGACTGCAGCTGAAGTCAGTGCTTCAAGAACCACAACGCACAGACGTATGCAAGACATGGGTTTCAGCTGTTGCATTCCTTGTGTCAAGGAACAAGAGCAAGAACAAGAGAGCATCAAAAGCATCTCGCCTGGACTAAAGACAAAGAGGACTGGACTGGTCAAAAGTTATGTTCCCTGATAAAAGCAAATTTGGCATGTCCTTTAGAAATCAAGGTCCCAGAGTCTGGAGGAAGAGAGGAGAGGCACAGAATCCACGTTTCTTAAGTCCAAGGTCAATGCAGCCGTCTACCAAAAAGTTTTATAGCACTTCTAGCTTCCTGCTGCTGACCAACTTTATGGAGATGCATATTTCATTTTCCAACAGGACTTGGCACCTGCACACAGTGGCAAAACTACCAGTACCTGGTTTAAGGACCATGGCATCCCTGTTCTTAATTGGCCAGCAAACTCGCTTGACCTTAACCCCATAGAAAATCTATGGGGTATTGTGAAGAGGAAGATGCGATACGCCAGACCCAACAATACAGAAGAGCTGAAGGCCACTATCAGAGCAACCTGAGCTGTCATTACACTTTTGTTGGCCCCTGTGAAGCTCTGGGCCCACTGAATCGTCCTAACCTTTGCCTTTACTGTTGTCAAATGAGTCTGACATTGAAAAGTAACCTAAATGTAGCCACTTTAGCCACACTTTATTGTTTATGAAAGTGAAGTGCAGTGTGTCTGTCAGTGTTCCTCAGTCTCCCAAATCTTAATCCTCCCCATGAAACATGAGGATGGTGACCTCTTCAGGTCAATAATAATAATATATCAGAACTCATGCCACACTCAGAACTTCAGTTGTTTTGGTTTATTTAAGTCAAGTCAAGTTGGGCTGACTTTATTATGCGTTTATTTGGCCTCATTTGGCCTTATTTTTTGCCCTCTGCTGATTCACCAGAAGAAGAAGCGTCTCCTTCTGGGCTGTCCTTCCCTAACCCTGCGCTCCTCCTCCTCCTCTCTTTTCTTCTGCTTCTCCTCCTCTCTTTGCCTCTTCTTCTCCCTTTCCTTGGCCAGCTTCAGCTCTTTCTCCTGGATTTGCTCCAGTTTTTTCATCATCTTCATCCTTAACTCTCTTGTCTTTGTCAGGTGATCATCTCTTATTTTCTCCTCTCGTTCGTACATTTGGGTACGAAATTCTCTTTCTTTTTGTGCAAACTTTTTCTCCAGGAGCTGCAGCCTTGGGTCCTCATCCACCTCTGTCTCCTGAAAAAACTCCTAAAGGACACAAACACAGAATATTTACTGAAAGAAGCAGGTATGTGGGGATTGGGTGTGTGGAACAACTGGGTGTATGGGTACACATGCTATATAAATGTAGGCCTATATTAATTTACCTCTTTATACTTTCCGAATCCTGGCATCTTTAGCTGTGCAAGTACTGCCTGTTTAAATGCAGCTGTTCTCAGGATGCCGTTGAGAACTTTGTCGACCCTCTCATTTGACATTCTCTCGTGTGTTTGAAAATCCTTAATGCTTTGCTCCTTCTGTTTCTCTGCCAGAGTGTCATCATCATCCTCCTTTTCCAGCTGCTGTCGAATTAGCCTATTCTCGTTTTCAAGGCGCTGGATTTTTTCCATCTCTTCTTCTTTCCTTGCGCTCTCTGCATTTATGGCAAAAACCATGGAGCGCTTCTCATCCATGCATTTCTCTCTTTCGGCCTTTCTTGCTGCTTCTATTTTACGGGGAAGCGCCGCCTTGGTCTTCTCCCAGGCTTTACGGCCAGTTTTTACTTGTTTCTCCAACCGGACAATCTCCCGATTGATGGACTTTATTTTGGCCTTCAGAGCCTTCTCTTTCTTCTCAATCTCCAATCTCCTGTCTTTGAAAACTTTTTCCAAGTTAGTCCTCACTGAAGTGCTCATGCCAGCTCTCGCACTCTCACTGAGAAGATCCATGCTGGAAAACCAATACAACAAACAAAAAAACACTATCTATCTCTGATCAAACTGCTCCTCCTACAAACGTTTGTGAAAATACTGCCACACTTATGTAACTATATATATCAAAACACTGTGACGTCACAGTAGCAGCGCAACACGTCATTACATGGTCAAGGTGAGCTGCCTAAAGTTATTGTATTGTTGTGGCAGTTCTATCTGTGTTAGCAAACCCATAATTGAAGCGTCTTTTAAGCACTGTAATAATAACAATCGACCCGTATATTACATATACAGTACATAATCAACCACTGTTTACCACCATCATCAAACTAAATGATCAGTAGTAACAATATAATTCCGTAGCCTTAAAAACTCTGGTAGAAACAACTGCATAAAAAACGGTTGCATTTGGGGTGTATTTTAAAAAGTGGCTATTAAAGTCACCAAAGACTGCCACCAAACGAAAAGGCATCAAATACTTTGTGAGCCTTCAACAGATGTTAAAATTGAGACTGCGCTCTCGCTGCTGAGAGAAAGCAGTCAGATTTCAGACGGTCACCAGGAGCTAAGAGAAAGGTTGCGTTAATGTAGACGGGTTTTATCGGTTAACTCCCATAGTCACTTGAGAAAAGGAGCTATCTAAAGCCAATAGACCCAAAATAAAGCTGTTTTTGGCTGACCTAAACCCAAACACGCAGCTGCATTCTCACTTGTGGTGGTCTTCTCAAACTAAAATTGCATTAGCCCACTAAAATAAAGTTTTGAAATATGTACTTCTAGCACAAGGCGTTGTGTATAGTAGGTATATGTTGTTGAGTAGGCTATGTCTTTCTTAGCGGACGCCTTTTCACAAAAAGAGATGTTTCTTCCCGAATGTGAATTCACTGACGGTCTCAGAAATGCAACACCTCGAGACAGGAGAAACATACTCAGAGAATTCATTTCAAATAGGCTAATACTAGCACGTGTTGTTTCTGTCTCGTGTAGCATGTTTTAAGCATCGTTTTGTTTATAGCCTACTTTTATTTTGAGAGAAAAAAAGAGAAAATGTCTTGTTACTTTAGTCCTCCTTACTGGTGCACAATACAGTTACATACACCCTAAACAGGTTCAGTTTTATGTAAGCAACTCAACTAGAATTCAGGTGTTCTAGGCTACGTCAAGTCAACCAGCTTCGTATCTTAACAATGTTTGATACATATGTGCCCATCTCTAATAATGTACCACTTCAGCATGATAATTTTTGTTTTATTTTATTAATTTCTTTTCTTCTCAGAAAAGAAGGGACACAATTGTACTTTTAGGGGTACAAATGTTTGTTGACAGCACCGGCCCTCAGAGGCAAACAAACTGTGGCTTTTAACCACTGTTTTACAACTAATTTGTACCTTCTCCAGGGCTGAAGAGGTATACATCACTTGGCTCATATTGCAGTACTGTAATAGTTAACTTTTTAACGGCATAAGCTCAGCTCCTCTGCTGTTGTGTGTAGTTCATACCTAACGCCACTAGATGGCGATCACAGTAAAGATTTTACTCTGTAACATTCTGCTTCGCCGTTTAACGAGGAGTGTCGCAATACCGATCTTGGAGTAGCTAATGTTGTTTTTTTTCTTTTTTGCAGTGCCCGTACTGCAGCGAGCCACTGCCGTAGATTTAAAACAACGACGCCAAGTGAGTCACTCTTTCAGACACACCCAACGTGACATCAAAAACACGGGGAGTCATAGCTGGTATGGGGGAATGCTTTAATTAAAACGTCAGAAATAAGACCAAGTCATCATGGGTTTTTTTTTTTAGTTTTGGATGTCAGTTCATAGGATACAATATACAGTATCATTTAAAAAATATTTTAAAATATGGCTTGGTGATGTGTACAGTTTTTAAACAAATGACTACACAGACTTCAAGCACAAATGACATGTTCAGCTTATACATTGGTTCTATTTGTGAGCTTCCAATCTGATTGTCACCGAGATTTTATTTTTTAAACTTTTACGGCCAGAATGTTAGGGTGGCTGGGCAGGATGTTTGGAAAGTTTCCATGGTTACAAACAGGTGCTGTAGACAGCCACTTTATAACTGATGTCCTGAAGTATATCATGGGCTTCTTTTTCGAGCCTTGCAAGAATTTCTGCTTTTTCCTCCAGTGTCTGCTGGTTGACAACATATGACCGCTCTAGCTCTGAAAACACACACACGCACGCAC
>CM059274.1:18831916-18836916 GCA_030347295.1 Setipinna tenuifilis | reverse complement strand
GCTCTGACTCTCCATACCAAAAAGCCTGGCTCTTTTAGCGTTGCAGTCAAGGCTCACGTTTGGTACCCTGGAGACCTGGGTTCGAAGCCGGGCGGGGTGACTTCTCCTTCCCTTCACTACAGTAATAAACAGCTGACTTGTGTTTGATTTCCCTACATTTTGAGTCCTCAGATGTTTGAATACAAGTGTCTGCTTAATCTTACAAATTTTCACTTAACTGATAACTCCTGTACAGTACATGCATGTTGAGATTTATAGTGAATAAGGGCCTCTCAAATGAAGGACAAGGCTTAAAAAGCTGCAGAGATGGTAATTGTGATGGAGTGACCATCACTAGGGTTGTTGGTGTTGTGGTCAAAACTCATGTTTGGTACCCTGGAGAACTGGGTTCGAAGCTAGGTGGAGTGACTTCTCGCCCTCCTTCGCTACAGTAACCCAACATTTGTATTTGAATGATCAGGCCAGTAATGCTAATGTTACTAAACTGAATTAACACTAGCCCCGTGTTTTAATATTACAACATTTAACATCACACATTTAGTCACATTTAATCCTATAAAATACATTTTCTTTTTGTTTCTTTTTCTTTCTTTTTGGATTTGGATGGCATTTAGATTTGGGATATCAAAACCCACTGAAAACAAAACAAACAAAAAAAAACACTGATTTCTACATCAAATATCTCCCACATAATCATCTAACACAGGTTAAAACATGTTTGAAGTTTTCTCCTATATTTGGGCTAGTGGGTGTTAAAACCCTTTTAAAATGTATCTTTGGGGATTTTATTTTCCTTTAGTCAATAGGACAGTGAAGAGGACATGACAGGAAATGACCCGGGCCGGAATCGGACCTCGGTCCCAGGGTACATGCTATAGGCAGAGTGCAATTTCATTTAGTGGAGTGGGCGGCGGAGATTTTTTCATCTCCAGTGGGGACAAAAACTATTCCACCCTTCATAGCGATTAATGCAAGACCACTGATGTTACTTACAATCTAAAAAACATGGGCCCATACATCTACAGTAGTATTAAAGGATGGGCCCATACATCTAGTATCTAGGATTTCACAAGCTGAAAGTAAAACGTCACTAGAAAAACAATAGCCTAAGCAACATTGTAGGTCTAGTTGGGCAATTTAAAAAATACAATATTCATTTCCATGAATAAAAAAAACATCTAAAATTATGTTAATTACAAAAATATTTCAAAAAGTCATTGTGATTATCTATTAAGGATGGAAATTTAACACAGGCCACCAGCCAAATGCTGGTAAAATATGGAACTGCCTGGTATATATATTTCAGACACAAAATAATAATTTACTGTTGAGTGGCTGGTACATTTACCATATATTTGTCAGTGGTTGGTAAAGATTCAGATTTTGCAAAGTTAATTCCACCCTGCTATCTACTTGTCACTTGTGGTAATCATTAAAAAAAACTAAACGTGTGGACATTCCATTTTGTTTCTCATGTGTATATTTTTTGTTCTCCAGCATCGATTTTTTTGGATGTGCACCACTATCCTCTTTGAATAATTCTATGCCCCCCCAAGTACACCACAGAGTCCCTCCCCCACCCTTACCATCCTGTTGAGCTTGTCCACCTCCTGCAGGGCCTTGACGATCTCCTTGTCGAAGTTCTTGGCTGTGGTCATGCCCTGGCCTGCGATGGAGCTCACGTCCCCACACCCCTCTCCCCCACAGCGGGGCTCTCCATCCTCAGACACACACCCGAGGCCTCCGCACGTACCACAGCTGCTGTCCTCAGCCCCACATGCCTGTAAACACACACACACACACACACACACACACACACACACACACACAGACTCACATTGAGGGCCCTATTTTTCCGCGGCGCATTGTGCATTCACGACATGCGCATGCTGTCATTGCTATTCTGTGCCAGCGCAACGTTCATTTTTTCAGGCAAAAAATCACGTTGTCTAGATAGCAGATGACATTGCGCCGTGACGGGCGGGTCAGCGAAAAGAAGAGGTGTGGTCTGGCGCAAAGCGCACCAGATGCTATTATGAGGTCGCATAAACCACTTGCGCTTTTGATCAATAACAAGGTCATTATCGTCACTGGCGCATTGTTGAAAAGCCATTTTAGGGGCGCACAACGCTTTGAACCCTGATGTACCTGTCGCTGCGCCAGAGAGGCGAGCTGAACTGGCAGAAAAGTTGCAACATGTATAGCCTGCATAGCCATGTATTTTTATGTTTTAGTAAGCAAACAGGCACAAATAATGTTGTGCAGCTTATAGCAATGTTCTGCAGTTTATTTACGATTTCTTTTGTCGTTTTAAATAAACAGTGTTACATGTTAATGCATTTATTTCTTGACACACACACACACACTCACATTGAAACACAAACACAATGAACATGTTATATGTTAATGTATTTATTTCTTGTTAACATGATTTGTGACCAGAATACGTTTTATTGGTTAATATATAAAGGTTAATACTTACCTATATGGGTTAATACCTAATACGAATGTAACACAGTATTATGTATTACTTACATGTATTATGATAGCACCAGTCAAGAGTTTGTTAATGCCACTCTATGTAAAAGCAATTGGTAATAGTACTAATTCTGGTTTAACCTGAGAGACGTCCTTACCCTGTCTTACATGGTGTAAAGTGTGCTGATTATGTGCTTCTATTGCTGAGGCGTTTTTTTCCCTTCTCACACTGTGGAACCTATACACCTATAGGAACACAGTCTGGGGGTTGGCTTTTTTTTCTTCTCCCCTTTCCTCATGTGATGCTGTGTTTCTTTTACATACCTGTCTTCCCATCCTGTCTACCCTCTTGTCATATTCATGTATGTTTGTATCTACGTATGTTGATGGCCAATTTCGCTGGTACTTGTGACTAGTGACAATAAAGGTTTACTTACTTACTTACTTACTTTCCCTTAGGTTTAAAAATCGGTATTTTTCCACCACTTAATATGTTTTTAAAGTGCTGTGCCCTGCAGTGTGGGAAAGAGCTTATTTCCCCATTGAGATGATTTGTGTTAAACCTTGGGACCAGGGCTACAAAAGAAAAACACCCATCAAGTAGTGAAGTTGCTGGGACTGGGAGTGCATCTGGACCCCCCTAGCAGACAGACACAGACACACAACATGGCCAAAGAGCCCGAGACAGTGGCTAAGACAGAGATAGTGGCCATTCCCGCCTCCCTCTCCCTCTCCCTCGAGCTGATTGGATGCTTTACCGTCTTGGTGAGTGCTGATAGGTCGAGGCTGTCTATCTGCTTGGCCAGCTCCTCCAGCTGTTTGGCCTGCCGCTTCTGGCTCTGGTCAAAGTCGGGCTTGGTGCGGTTCAGCATGTCCTCTGTGGTTTGCCGTAGCGTGGCGGACTGCTCCACTGTGCTGTGTGGCCCAGAGGTGGCGCTGTCGGCCTGGGCCTCGGCCTCCAGGGACTGCTGGTAGTACTTACTGATGCTGTCAGTTGCACCTGAGAGGAGAGAGAGAGAGAGAGAGAGAAATGGAGAGAGAGAAAGAGGGTGTGTGTGAGAAAGAGAGAGCGAGAGAGTGGGTGTGTGTGTATGTTTGTATGTGTGTGTGACAGAGAGGGCACGAGAGAGACAGAGTGTGTGTGTGTGAGAGAGAGAGAACGAGTGAGAGCGAGAGAGAGAAAGAGTGTGTGTGTGAGAGAGTGGGAGAGAGAAAGTGTATGTGTGTGTGTGTGTGTGAGAGAGAGAGAGAGAGAAAGAAAGTGTGTGTGAATGTGTTTGTGTGTGTGTGAGAGAGACAGAGAGAGAGAGAGAGAAAAAAGAGAACATCAGGTATGCGAAACATTCATGTTTGACCGTGTGTGTGTGTATGTGTGTGAGTGTGTGTGGGTATGTGTGTTTTTAAGGAGGCCCCCCTCTCACCTCTGATGTTGGAGTTCTTGATGCGCTCCACCTGGTTCTGTGTGTCCTTGACGGTCTCCTGTAGTCTGGCCGCCTCCTTCTCCAGCTCAGCCATCTTGGTCTGGGTCCTGTTGTGGTCCCCAGAGACCGCGTCCAGGGTCAGCTCGCTCACGTTCAGGGACCGCGACAGATACGTCACCAAGTCCCTGTGTGTGTGTGTGTGTGAACGGGAGAGCGAGAAAAAAGGGAGTTAGAGGTGGAAAGCATGTAGAAAAAATAAATATGAAAGAGATGCAGAAGAGAGAGAGAGAGAGAGAGAAAGAAGGAGAAGAAATAGAGAAGTAGAGATAAAGAGAGAAATTCAATCACTTGTTATGTGATGCAATTGTGTGTGTGTGTGTGTGTGTGTGTGTGTTAACATAGAAAGAACCTATTGTGCTATTTAACAGAAATACTAAAATGTGTGTGTGTGGGTGTTTTGCAGAACTCATGTGTAAGGAGCGGGGCACAAGCAGTGTGTGTGTGTGTGTGTTTTGCAGAGTTCATGTGCAATGAGTGGGGCAGAAGTAGTGTGTGTGTGTGTGTGTGTGTGTGTGTGTGTGTGTGTGTGTGAGAATGAATGTCAGTACACATTAATACAGTTTGCATATGATGCCACTTCTTGTGTTGTGTATCTGTGAAGGTATTACTGTATAAGTACATGGCTTCCTAAATAAATGTGTGCTTGTACATACAATGTGTATGTCTCTTTGCCTATGTGTGTGTGCACGTGCTTACATGTGTTTGTGTGTGTGCATGTGAGCATGCAGGTGTGTGAGTGTGCATGTGTGTGTGTGCACATGAGTGTGTACATATGTGTGTGTGTGCCTCTTGTCTGTCAGACATTCATACTGTGTGTGTGTGTGTGTGTGTGTGTGTGTGTGTGTGTGTGTGCGTGTGCACCTTTTCTCTATCAGACATACCTAGCCTCCTGCAGTAGCTTCTGTGTGTGTGTGTGTGTGTGTGTGTGTGTGTGTGTGTGTGTGTATGTGTGTGTGTGCCTTTTCTCTATCAGACATACCTAGCCTCCTGCAGTAGTGTCTGTGTTTCCTGCAGAGGCCCCGACACGCGGTCCTCTTCTAG
>CM059274.1:18809416-18811916 GCA_030347295.1 Setipinna tenuifilis | reverse complement strand
TATGTGTGTGTGTCTGTGAATGTGCATGTGTACAGTATCTGTGTGCTTGCATGTGTGGATGTGTATGTGTCGGTGTGTCTTTGTGCATGCATGTGTGTGTGCCCATGTGTGTGTGGGTGTGCATGCATGTGTGTGTGAGCGTACTCTTGCAGGCGTTGGTGTTGAGACCCAGAGCAGGCCTCCATGGATGGTCCTGGAAGAAGTCCTGACACTTCTCACAGTTCAGACCAGTAGTGTAGTGGTTACACATGCAGTGGCCATGGACCTGAGAACACACACACACACACAAAGACACGCACAAGCACAAACACACACACACACACACACACACACACACACACACGCAAAGACCCACAATATGATATGCAATATGCAATATGATCACATGGAATATAAAGTATACAAGGATACACATTGAATCTAATGAACCGATCAATCAATTCGATAGAGCATATATATTTCAGGGGAAAAGAGGCAGGGCTTACCATGCCCTTACAAACACACACACACACACACACACTTACCATGCCCTAAGCGATGCCCTCGCTGCAGTCATACACACACGCAAGCACACACACACACACACACACACACACACCCTTACCATGCCCTCAGCGAATCCCTCAGCTTGGTCACACACACACACCCTTACCATGCCCTCGGCGAATAATCCCTCCCTGCGGTCGTCGGAGGCGGGGGCGCACTTGGAGGCGTGTCCGTAGCAGAAGCAGTTGCCGCGGACGACCATGTCGTAGAGGGCGTAGTAGTACTTGTGGCTGACCTCCGCACGCACGTCCAGCAGGTTATCACCCAGAGTATGCAGCTTCAGCATGCGGACACGCAGATTAGTGATCTTCAGCAGGTCTGACAGGGAGGGATGGACAGAGAGGGGGAGAGAGGGAGGGAGGGAGGAAGGGAGAGAGATGGAGGGATGGCGAGAAAGAGCAAGGGGGAGGGAGAGAGAGAGAGAGATGGAGGGATGGCGAGAAAGAGCAAGAGGGAAGGAGAGAGAGAGGGAGAGAGGGGGAGGGATAGAGGGAGAAAAGGATGGAGGGATGGAGAGAGAGAGAGGGATGGAGAGAGAGGGAGAGAGGGGGAGAGAGGGGGAGGGATAGAGGGAGTGAGAGGGATGGAGAGAGAGAGGGAGAGAGGGATGGATGGAGAGGGAAAGAGAGGGATGGAGAGAGAGAGGGAGAGAGAGGGGGGGTGGAGAGAGAGCGAGGGGGAGGGAGAGACAGAGGAATGGAGGGGGAAATGGAGGGATGGAGAGAGAGAGCGAAGGGGAGGGAGAGAGAGGGGGAGAGGGAGGGAGAGAAGGGGAGGGATAGAAGGAGAGAGAGGGAGAGAGACAGAAAGACAGGGAAAGAGAGGGAGGGAGGGAGGGAGGGAGGTAAAAGGAAAGAAGAGAGAGAAAAAGAGAGGCAGAGAGAGAGGGAGAGAAAGAGAGAGAAAGAGACAGCAACATAGAGAGAGACAGAAAGACAGAGAGAGAGAGAGATGAAGAGAGAGGGAGAGAGGGAGGGGAAGGGAGAGAGAGGGGGAGTAAGGGGGAGGGAGTGAGGGAAAAGAGAGAAGAAAAGGAAAGAGAGGGAGACAGAAAGAGACAAAGAGAGAGAGAGAGTGAGAGATAAAGAGAGACAGATAGAGCAAAGAGAGACAGAGAGAGAGACAGAGAGAGTTGAATTGAGTTGAGAGAGAGAGACAGAGGAAGACAGAGATAGAAAGACAGAGAGACAGAAAGAGAGAGAAGAAGAAAACAAAGAGATGATGAGAACATAGTTGAATGATATGACCTTTGACAAATAACAAATGATTCCTAAACTTCCATACACGCATCTTCTCACAGCTTTCAAAAGTATGGAAAGAACACACACACACACACACACACACACACACACACACTAGTGTGGTTTGAAACATGTATTCAACAATTATTAACTGATGCCTGTACATATCTAAACATGCAGCATACTTAGGTATGGCAATAACACACTCACTCATCTACACAAACACACACACTCATATACACACACACACACACACACTGACAGAATCCAACACATTTCTACACACACACACACAAGTGGGTGTGAGTGTGTAAATGATTGTCATGGCAACAGCCTGTTTGCCGCCCCATCTCTCTCACCTCTGACCTTGAGAGAGAGTTCAAGCTGAGAGGTTAATTTCGCACTTGACCGACATATCCTATGAGGCTACCATTCATACACACACACACACACACACACACAAATTACACACACTGGTCTTTCCAGAAGAAACACATTCATAGCATGCCTTGAATTTTGCCATGGTACAGGTCAAACATGGGCATGCACACCCTCACACACACACACACACACACACACACATGAAGAGAAGAGGGTGTTTGTAGTGGCTTACTTTGAATCTGAGGGCTGTAGGGGTCAGGAATGTCAAAGGCTGGATCTAGAACTCTAAAGATCACCTACAGAGAGAAGGAGAAGAAAAAGAGAGAGAGGCA
>CM059274.1:18709416-18804416 GCA_030347295.1 Setipinna tenuifilis | reverse complement strand
AAATTAGTGTCACATGCGCTCGCTAATTATTCTCTGCCTCGCGCAGCGGCGAAACCGTTAGTTATTGTAAAAATCCTTTACCATGTACACAACAAACACAACCCTTTCACTTCTAACATGCAGACTAGACTCTGGCATGGGTGCGCGGGAAGTAAGCTTTAAGTGATTTGCATCTATGAATTCTTGGGTAACTTTAATTCCCTTTAAAACTGCAGAGCGCAAACATATTGTTTATGCTTGCCCGAATGTCAGAGGTTGAACCAACCTACTCAACCGCTCACTCCCTTTTTTATGCTTTAGATGTGACTGGTTACAAAGTCATCATCACTTCCTTCAGCTGTTTATTTTGTTTTAACATCTTGCTAATGGACTATGTGCAGAACTAAACGTCAAAATAACCAAAACTAACTCTAACTGTCAATGTATCAAACTACACCGCCCAAAACATAAAAATAACGACCCATGTTAATATCATTATGTACTTACCCAGACACGTTGTTATAAGAAAGAGGAGCATTTTCATTGTTTAAACATTTATCACTTCAAACGGAGGCCGTCGGTACAAATTCGTGCGTGCGCTAGTTTGCCTTCTACTCCCGCTAAAGAAGCCAAGTCCCATCCCACACTGCTCGAGCTACAACGGACCCACCCCAACAGTAGGGCGAGCCCAAATCGTGCGCACTGTTAAACGAGAGCGGTCGAAGACAGCCAAGAATGGTTGTTGACATGCGCAAATCACGCACAGTTAGCGGGTTGACTCCTAATGGGAGTGACAGTATGGGAATGTAAGAGACTATCAGAACCAGTTGACCGCGAGATCCAAGTGCAGGCTCGTGCTGTAACGTTTGTGTGTACTCCTGCCCGTCATTTTGCTTATGCCTAGATAATAACTCTGTCATTGGTCAGAATAAAGGGGCACAACTTGGCGAAAACAAAACTATAAAGCAACAGAGTAAAAGGGGAGAGAGAGAGAGAGAGAGAGAGAGAGAGAGAGAGAGAGAATATTGACTGTAAAGCACACACCATATACTGTATGTATCAACTTGTTTGGGTTCTGTCTGGATATTGTACATATTTTGCTTGAGTTGCATGGTTGCTGGATTAAAGGATGTCAATGTTGGTGGTGTGTGTAAAGGAGGGAGCTGAAAGTGTGTGTGTGTGTGTGTGTGCGTGTGCGTGTGTGTGTAATTCCCTCGGCATCTGGAGGCCAGGTTGCAGCAGAAAGTTCAGATCAACCCCAGAGCAGCTCATCCTGTGTCAGATACTCCTAAATCATCAGCGCCTGGATAATGGCTGCGCTCCGGCTTGGCTCCGCTCCTGATCCGGCCCTGCTCCGGCACACACACACATGCACACACGCACATACACACACACATGAACATGCACACAGCTACACACACACACACACACACTCAGGCAAACACATACCCACACGAACATGCACACACGCCCACACTCCACGCCCACACACACACACACAAATACACACACACACACACACACACACACACACACACACACACACACACACACACACACAGTCTGCTGCCAGCCAAGATGGCCATGGGCTTAGGTTAGCTATTCGCCACTACTACATCCAGCCCTCTAACTCATTCCACATTTAGTCGGGGTCTGTTTTGGAAGCTTGCCTCTGCCAAGAAGTTATGTTTTTGCTGGTGTTGTTTTTTTCTGTTTGTTATGGGGTAACTTTATGTTAAAAGTTCAGAACAGATTTGCATGAAATTTGCTGGGAAAGGTTGGAAATGTGCCAAAAGGAAAGATTAGATTTTGGTGATGAGTGTATTGTGAGTTTCAATGTTTAATTAACAATTGTTTAATTAACCATTTAATACACAATTCATATTTGCTAAAAAAAATGAACAAAAACAATTTATGAATAGCGGGATTAAATAATTTGGGTTTTTACTGTGTGTATGGGATTAAGAATGGAGCAGGGTGCCTTCATACAACTCTGAGTGTCTCCTCTCTTCATGTTAATTGCATTTGGTCAGACAGATCATATCTGCACAGAATCTCTTCAACTATGTCATTGCAACTTGTCATCGTTGTACAATGGGCTGTCTGTTAGTGTGAGCATCCGCACACACACACACACACACACACACACACACACACACACACACACACACACAAATACATTACACACATTAAGCATGCATGCAGGGTACAGGGTACACGCATCTATAGACACACACACACACACCCTTGAAGTAAGTAAGGACAGACACACGCACACACACACACACATCCTTAATTTCCTTCGTGATAAATAAAGTATCTCCCCTACTACTACTACTACTACTATACACACACACACACACACACAATTGTTTGTTGAGAAGAAATGATATTCACGTGTGCCTTTCATTTAAACAATATCAGATTACAGCTCAGAATGGGACTGCAGGTCAGTCTGCTCTGCAAAGGCACCAGGCCCCACTCTAGGCACCAGGAGGGGCTTATTACAGTTTAATCAACGATTGATGAGCCCAATTGCCAATCAGACTACACCACTTCCATCTGTGATCTTAAAGCTACTCACTGATTGGCTGGAATTATCACAGTGGCAAAACTGTATATGTACAGTCATTGGTAAGCACAGTGAATAGACAGAAGAACACCAGAAGCGATTCTCTGAATGACAAAAAAACTTATTGGATTAAAATCACAGACTAAATCTAATATTCTGATCATATTCTGTTCTGGTTTTCTTTTACCCCTCCAAGAATGTGAGTGTGGTTTGTGTCTGATGTCCCTTAACACAGAATGCACAGTTATGAGACCACAAGAAGCAATTCTGTATGTGACCAAAAAGATTACTGGACTAAAACCACAGAATGGATCTGATAGTCTGAATAGATGCTTTTTATTTGCCTCACCAAACACCCTTCAGCAAGTGTGTGTGTATGTGTGTGTGAGAGAGAGAAAGAGTGTGGTTTGTGTTTGAGCTATCTTAACACATGAATAGTGTAGTAACAACAATCTGAGCTCCAAAGTACTGAAGGATGATTTTGTGTGATCTGTCGCCTCCTTGTGGCAACACCACAATCTGAAATTCGATCACTGGGAAAGTTAGTGTTTTTTTATTGTGATAACCAAAGACACATGAATCAATTAAAAATCAACTTGTTTATTTAACAAACTCAATTTTCTATTAAAAAATATTAACACATTCTTTACAACTACAAACTGACAGCATTCGGTAAAGCTGTCACTCACATTTTGTTATTAACAGAGGTGTCAATCCCAGGTTCAGAAAGTAAAAACCCTGCCCCAAATTTGATCCAACCAGCTCTGAATTATACGATCGTAATGAGCACTCAAGACAGGTAGATCAGCTACTCAGTGGAGTCAACTGTGTTACAAGGAAAACATGGCAGGATTTTTACTTTCTGAACCTGGGATTGACTCCTCTGGTTATTAATGATACAGAAGTATTTCTGTAATGAAACAGAAGTATTTTCTTTGGCACTGTGGTCAGGATGAATGTTTGATACCCTGGAGACTTGAGTTCAAGAATGGGTTGGGGGACTGTTCTTGCACTTTGCAACACTGCTCTCTTATATTATACTACTCTAACGAGATATAATAAGTATTTTTTTCCTGCATTTATCACACTGATTCGTGAGAAACATAAAAAATGTGTCTGCGTAATGGGAGTTTGACTACAGGTGGTGTGTCCTGGTGAAGGTGTATTTGTGTGTGTGTGTGCGTGTGTGTGTATTAAAGTCTGGCAGCAGGTGGTGTGTCCTGGTGAAGGTGTGTGTGGAGGAAGAGGAGGATCTTGTTCCATGAGTCCTCCTGGGCATCTGCATGAGGTTTAGTCTGACCCCCCCACAGCATCAGCACTGCAACACACACACACACACACACACACACACACACACACACACACACACACACACACACACACACACAGTTAAGAGTGGGACTGTGTGTGTGTGTGTGCGTGTGTGTGTGTGTGCGCGCGCATGCATCAGCTTCAGTCCAGAGCCATATATTGTACCTTTCTGTGTCTGCGGAGTGAAGAAGTTGCTGAAGCGTACGTGTGGTGTGTATGGAGGCTCGATCAGGTGACCTGCGTCTGGGTACGACAACACCGTCAGGAGGTGACCATTCCCAGACTGCTCCATCATCTGCTGTATCTGTACACACACACACACACACACACACATCACAAGGAAAAAATAACTGCTACAAATGTTACAATTCTTTGTGACTCAAAATTCTTTGTGACTCATTTTTACTGGGAGCCGATGAAACCAAATTTTCAATTCTTGGCCTGGTCACGTGTATACTGTGGTCTAGAGCGTAAACTCGTGGTGACATCTAGTGACTTCGACCAATGAACCCAAATACGATAAATTGACGAGTAGAGGCTCAAACACAAATTAGACAGCATACGATAATTTTCTTAATGATATTTTTTTTATAATTATCCTACAATCACGTTTACTGGTGTGGAAGGCTAATACTATAGTTGGGTCTTTCAAACTACCATGTCAGAGGTGCAAGCTAGTTAGCATATCCATACCAAGCTACAGTGCGTAGCTTAGCTTAGCCATCTTTCTTTGGGCTATAAACAGTAAAATCTACATCTACAAAGATAACGATTCCTCTTACAAACAAATGCCAATTCTAATGCTTATTTTGTGGGAAATACAGCTAGAAATGTTTCCCTGAAATTAACAGAAAAGTAAACAAGCATGATTATGGGTATGGCTTGTTATTCAAACAGTACGATAAATTTCCTTCTGTACGACAGAAACTAGCCGTTGCATAATGTGTGACGTCATTTTTAGCAATTTCAGATAAACGTTTCTTACAAAGCAATGACATGACAGATTTCTGATTGAAGCAAATAGTTTTGCTGTGGCTTCTCTGGTGTCCAACAATACCAAAATCAAAGTACAGTGTGCTTCCTATGTAAAGTTATTTCATGTCAAAGTGACGCTAAAATGAATGGAAGTCTATGGAATGCTAAAGGCTACTGGGCCCTTTCCAGGTGGGCCCTTTCCCCATGAGGTTTCAACTTCCACGTCAGTTCCTGCCTCCTTTGGTGCTTACAAATACAAATGCACTTCAGCCTAATTACTACTTTGGTAAGCCCCTCCTAAAGACAGCAACTGACCAATCCTAACTTAGCAACTGTTACTATAGACCTGGCAAACTTTCAAGTACAAAAAGAAAAATAACTTTCGCAAACCTCTACAGGAGACAGGTACGTTCTTTTTTTCCTTAAGTTAGACTGTAACTTGAGGAAAACAAGAACTCCAGCACACGGTCTATTGTGAATTAAAATCTTGCTTGCACAATGGACAGTGTGTGGGAGTTCTGTTTTGCCTTAAACTTTCAAGTACAGAAACGCAGTGCCTATGTTCGCCATTCAGATAGCAGATATCCAAAAGGGTAACTGAGGTTTGTTCCATTCCTGAATCCTAAAACTAAAAAGAGAAAGCATATGGAATCAGATTTGTGCCTTTTTGTTCAAAGAAGACTTCTATGAGCTCAATTAAAAAAATGAAATCCAAAATACCAAATAAAAAAAAAACAACCAAAAAATATATTTCAAATAAAAAATACAAGATTGCAAGGAAAAACTTTGTACATTCGCGTAAAATATTTGCCTTCCCCCCTCTCTTAGTTTTGTTTGTTGTCGTTTTCTTTGATCACGATTCCAGCCTTCTCGTTTGCGCTCCCTGATTTTTTGTTTGCGGTTTTGACACAAACCTGCCGGGTGCGTGGGAATTCACTGGGTGCAATCCCATTGGCTTATTCATTTTTGACGGACAGCTAAGCAAGCCTATGATGTTCACTTTCGCTAGCCTAGCAACTGCTGCCTCAGATTTTACAAATACTGCATGGTATAGAAAAAATAACGTTCTCTACACATTTCCTACACTCTGGCTAATTCGGAAAAGAGGCCCAGAGTCCAAAATCCGGAGAGTCACTTTAAGAGAGTCACTTTAATAGTACACTGTTGACTTGCCTCATCTGGGACTGCATTCTCATTCATATCTTTCTCTGGTCACTGTGAGTTGCTCTGTTGAAGACCTAGTTAGAGCCAATCAGAGGCAGGGTAGCTGCAGCGGCCAGAGCCGCGTCATAGGCTTGCTTAGCTGTCCGTCAAAAATGAAGTCTGATTCCATAAAAGCGCAGGTTGTTGATGAAGCAATGTGAGTGCTCTTACTTACAACTTAACACCAGCAAAACAAATAAAAACACTGTGTGCTTTGCTGTGTGTGTGTGTGGGTGTGTGTGTGTGTGCATGTGTTTCACTTACATCTTCAGTAGACTCCACAGTAGCCCAGTTCTGATCATCTTGACCAATCACTATCAGTACAGGACACTTTATGCGGCCCACCTGCACACACACAGACAGACCACACATACATATACAGGTGCTGGTCATATAATTAGAATATCATGAAAAAGTTGATTTATGTCAGTAATTTCATTTAAAAAGTGAGACTTGTATATTATATTCATTCATTACACACAGACTGATATTTTTTAATTTATTGATGATAACTAACGAAAATCCCAAATTCAGTATCTCAGAAAACTAGAATATTACTTAAGGCCAATACAAAATTTATAGAAATGTAGGGCAACTGAAAAGTATGAACATAAAAAGTATGAGCATGTACAGCACTCAATACTTAGTTGGGGCTCTTTTTGCTTGAATTACTGCAACAATGTGGTGTGGCATGGAGTGGAGTGTTATGAGAGCCCAGGTTGCTCTGATAGTGGCCTTCAGCTCTTCTGCATTGTTGGGTCTGGTGTATTGCATGTTCTTCTTCACAATACCCCATACATTTTCTAGGGGGGTTAAGGTCAGGCGAGTTTGCTGGTCAATTAAGAACAGGGATACCATGGTCCTTAAACCAGGTACTGGTAGCTTTGGCACTGTGTGCAGGTCCTGTTGGAAAACGATATCTGCATCTCCCTAAAGTGGGTCAGCAGCAGGAAGCATTAAATGCTCTAAAACTTCCTAGTAGACAGCTGCGTTGACCTTGGAGTTAAGAAAACACAGTGGACCAACACCAGTAGATGACATGGCACCCCAAACCATCACTGACTGTGGAAACTTTACAAGCAACGTGGATTCTCTCCTCTCTTCCTCCAGACTCTGGGACTCTGGGAGAACATAACTTTGGACCACCCAACAGCAGTCCAGTCCTTTTTGTCTTTACCCAGGCGGCACATTTTTGACGCTGTCTCTTGTTCAAGAGTGGCTTGACACAAGGAATGCAACAGCTGAAACCCATGTCTTGCATACATCTGTGTGTGGTGGTTCTTAAAGCACTGACTCCAGCTGCAGTCCACTCTGTGAATCTCCCCCACATTTTTGAATGGGGTTTGTTTTACAATCTTCTCCAGGCTGCGGTTATCCCTATTGCTTGTATACTTTTTTTCTACCACATCTTTTCCTTTCCTCGGCCTCTCTATTAATGTGCTTGGACACAGAGCTCTGTGAACAGAAAGTCTTTTTAGCAATGACCTTTTGTGTCTTGCCCTCCTTGCCCACCTGTGCAAGGTGTCAATGGTCATCTTTTTGACAACTGTCAGGTCAGCAGTCTTCCCCATGACTGTGTAGCCTACAAAACTAGACTGAGAGACCATCTAAAGGCCTTTGCAGGTGTTTTGAGTTAATTAGCTGATTAGAGTGTGGCACCAGGTGTCTTCAATATTGAACCTTCCCACAATATTTAAATTTTCTAAGACATTTAATTTGGGGCTTTCATTAGTTGTCAGTTATAATCATCAATATAAAAGAAATAAACACTTGAAATAGGTCACTATGTAAAATGAATGTATACATTTTACAGTTCCATCTGTTGAATAGAATTACTAAAATAAATCAACTTTTTCATGATATTTTAGTTTTTTGACCAGGACCTGCATGCATACACATACACAAATGTCTGAACCTTTACACACTGTACTGACACAAGGTGACACCTTTTGTCAACCTCAACCGTCAGGATTCTGTGTCTTGGACAATGTTTGTTTTCCTAAAGCCTCCTGCTGGTCGTTAGATATATGTTTGTTCCCCTGTCAGTTTTATGCCATGTGCTTTTGTTGTGGTCCTGTTCCCGCCCTTTCCCTGGTCACTCCCCCACCATGACTGAATCTAGCGTTCCCTGTTTTGTTCGCCTGTTCCTCGTTCTGCACTAATCGTCTGCCTTATCTATACCCACCTCTTTCTGTGCTTCTTTGTCTGGTTATCATCTGTTGTGTGCTCCTTGGGTTTCCTGCTCTGTGGACTTGTAAGTTTCTGTTAAAAAAGGTTGACCTTTTCCCATCTTGCTCTCTGTGTACCTGTGAAATACCTGAAGTTTCTGTTTTTTGAAAGAGTCTTGGATTTCTGTGCCTGGATCTGTTTTGGCATTTTTGATGAACTCCTGGGATTTGCTGCCATTTGTTTCACTACTTTAAACTGTTTTTTTGCTGCCTGTTCCTGAACCCTCGTTTTGCCATTAAAAAGAAACCAGAGACTGATTTTGACTGTTTTGGGGGACGTTGTTTCAGAAACCTGACACTTAACACTAGTGTTAACTTGCTTGCACACACACACACACACACATAGACAAACACGTGCACACCAGGGATGGAAATTAACCACCCGCCAAATGCGGGTAAATATGAGTGTTGGCGGGTGAATTTTGCCATTTTACCTGCCACTGTTGCGGATTTGCAAATGCATTCAGCCAAGTTCGATAAAGTTTATAAATGCACTCCCTCGCGCATGTTGTAGTGTAGCTATCAGTTAGTAGACAGCGCAGGTGCGTATAATTCTACCAATTATTGGCAACGCTCAGGGAGCGTTTCTTGGCATCCAGCACAGGCGCGTGTAGTTATTTCAAATATGATCTAGACAACTTTCTGTTCACTATGACTTCTCAGTCATGATGATTATAGCCTAACTGTCCAAACAGGACTGCATCAGTATATTGCTTTCTCACGTTGATAATGCGCACAAGTTAATTCCAAAAACTAACCTGTGATTTTAACGTAACCTGTTAATAGCGCCAAGCCAACAACACCGATTTCAGAACAGCACAGCTCCATTTCCAAAGCAGATATAAATATTTTAAATTATTAACAGATTGTTAATTCCATACTCATGTCAAAGGCCTATACATGGCTGATGTTAGGTCTGACAAGACCACACACCGACACACGTAGCACGCCACGCACTAAGCGAAATACATAGGCTTAGAACACTAACCAATCGTTTTGACATTTTAGCCGATGATAGGCCGAACTTGCACATAAATGCGCAGTAGAAGCACAAAACGTTTAACAGTAGCCTACACAACAAAATCAATTCCACATCAGCACAGAAAGCACTCGGCGGTGTTATACTTGGTAGTATCCAACCATAAATTATGATAGTATGCTGACTAAGTTATGGTAGAAAAAGCGGACTTACTGTTTCTAAAACTTTCTGAAGGCCAGCCTGCGAGTCTTATTTCGCTGCACAAACTCTTTCGTGATGGCAATTTCTTCAAGTATGCCCCAGTTAATATTGTCAGTATATCAAGTAATTACGCCTTCTTTGTGTGTGATCGGTCATAGGTGTGTGTGCCATTATCAGCAGCAAGTAAGGATCTCTGATGTAGCTGCTAAGCTGTCTCAATAAGATTTTACCTTTGACCTTAATGTAGCCTACATATAAATGACTTTTAAATACTTATCAATAATTTTAATGCACTATTATGTCATGATTTCATTGTGTGATATTTTAAAATTGCTTAGATGGTGAAATTAGAAATGATAGAAACATCTTAGTAGCCTACTGCTTAGTAGAGGGTTCTTAGCACCCTCGGTACCCCAGTATGGAGGCAAGCTTTACTATAAAGCAACAGAGGATCAGAGCAGTTGAATGCAGTATATTCTATAGTTGCAGGCAGATATTGCTACATATTTCTAACCTAGATGGTGTCGTTTTCACTTCCTTTGTGTCTTGTGTAACTCAACAGATAAGCTGACACATGATTACTGCAAACTTCTGTAGTTACAAAACTGTCATTTTGAGTCACTTTGGCTTCATTAACTGTTTCACAACATTGCCAGTAACCCTTGGGCAGAGTTTGTATTATGACCAAAAAGAGATATTGTTAGGCTATGCCTATCTCATGTATTTGTAACACAATAACAGAATAATCAGCTCTGTAACAAACTGAATTGGAAAATATTTACATTTGTAGGCATTTAAATGTGCGAAAGGGTTGAATACATAAAATGGCTGGTAAAAATGTTGAGTGGCTGGTAGATTTTAGAATCTACCTGCCACAGTGGCAGGTGAACAAAAAAGTTAATTTTCATTCCTGGTGCACACACACACATGAACTTACATCCACTTTCAAGTCTGGCTCAGTTGGAATGGGTAGAATGACATCTCTCCAGATCACATGATTATTCTCATCAAAGCGTGCCTTTACCAAGTTTCTGCAAATACACACACACATACATTATTGTCAATGAAAGTATGAGTGTTTGACAGTTGTGCTTTAAAAGACCACACACACTCACAGCATGTAAGTCATGCCATAGACATACGCGCGCACACACACACACACACACACACACCCACACACACACACACACACACACACACACACACTGACCGCTGTATGTACTCGAAGAACTCGAAAAGGGACTTGTTGACGGGGTGAACATGGCTTCCACTGATACACACACAACACCGGGGCTGAAAGAGAGTGTGAGGACCAAATGAATCATCTACATATTCCACTATTTACCTGTCTACAGACTTTTTTTTTTACTTTTACTTTATTTACAGATTCAAGGTCCAGCTATGAAAGACATGCGTGTACAACAAATTACACATATTACCATCTTCCTACAAACTTTTAATTTTTTTTTGTTTTGGTAGTAATTTTTGTGTGCATTTTTTTTGTAAAGAAAAGTGACCAGTACCACCACCAGCATGAGTAGATCTCAAAAAGGTGAATCACTGTTCCATGTCAATGCGCTTATGAATGGTAACCACGTTACCTCTAGTAGCCAAATTAACAGTTAAATGGCATGCATCCATGTTCTACTTTTTCTTAACAGTTGATATAAAGTAGAAAATCAACTATTTATTTCAATAGTTTATGCACACTGAATCAATTAAATGTGCCTTTTTGTTACATCATTTACATCTATATAGTAAAAAAAAAATTATTATTTCAACTATTTGACTTGTTTTTAACACCAGTGACAAAAAAGAAAAATAACAGTGAATAGAAACAGGGAGACCAAAGGTTTCTTGAAAGTGTCCTGCCACACTGTGTTGCACAAAGCTGCGTCACATACTGTAGCAGGTAGTTAGAACATCTGGTAGCACCTTAAATTAACTCCCTATAAAGCATGCATCTTGCATTTGTTAACTCTTAGTAAACGCTTTGCTCATGTTAATAACCGTTCTTTGCATATAATTTCTCATTAGTAAATCCTTTATAAGAGAGAAAGAGAGAGAGAGAAAGAGAGCGAGAGAGAGAGAGAGAAAGAAGGAGCAAGGAGGACAGATGTACCTGTGCTGCTGTGTGTGTGTGTGTGTGTGTGTGTGTGTGTGTGTGTGTGTGTGTGAAAGAGAGAGAGAGAGAGAGAGAGAGATGTACCTGTGCTTTTTGGGAGTAGGCTGCCATCGTGAGTGTGACAGAGGTCCCGAAGGACAGGCCCAGTACAGCCACCCTATCTGGACACACCTGAGGATGGGACTGCAGGATGTGATACGCTATCTGTATCACACACACACACACAGAAAGAGAAGGTTTAACACACACACATGGACACACACAAAGACATGCATACACACAAACACACACACACACACACACATTTACAGAAGCATAGATGACAGAATGTGATACATCATCCATAACACACAAACATGAGCATGCACCCACACACACACACACTTTTTAAAAGACTACCCAGTGTTTTTGTCGAAATAGGAACTCCTTGTATTTGTCTGTTTGACTAAACTGCTAACAAACAACCAAACAACCAATTCAAGCTTTACTTTTACTGCAAAACATGTGCATTTGTTATGTTTATTATGCTAGTACTAAGAGTTGGAGAAGATACACGCACATACACACACACATGCGCACGCACACACACATGCATGCACGCACACACACACGCACACACACACACACACACACACACACCTAAGGTCATGTGACTGGGTGAAAGGTAACAGGCAGGACTTTGCCCAGGCTGACATTAAAGAAGACGCACACACACACACCTCAAAGTATTCCGTGTCAAGATTAGGTGCTCGCTCTTCTTCTGGGGAGAGGTACTCCAGCGCCATGGTAACGAAGCCCTGTGATGCCAGCAGGGCCGCCCGGTACTCCACCAGCCCCCCTCCGCTTCCCCACATGTCCAGCACTGCAGGGAAGGGCCCTGGGCCTGTACACACACACACACACACACACACACATACACACACACACTTATAACAAAAACATGCATACACAAAGCCATACAGAAGAACTGCAGACCAACTCACACCCTTTTTAACCTGAGCCTGTACAGTGTGCTAAATTTGCACATTGGTGTGTAGTCTGTGTAGGCTATATTTGTTATCTTAAAAGAAGTGTGTACACTTGCCTCAGTTCCATACACAAGCAAAGTGCAAGTAAGAGAGAGGGGGAGGTGTGTGTGTGTGTGTGTGTGTGTGTAACAGTACCTGGTGGTATGAAGAGTGTCCCTTTAACCCCTCGTTCCCTGACGTCCATACGCTGCACACCTGGTGCCAGGTACCATCGCTCCGTGACAACCGTTGCCAAGGCGTCCTTTTTGGAGAAGCCTTGGGTCATGTGACCACTGAAGATGGAGATGTTTACCACCATCGGAGTCATGACATCTCTCTTCCTCAGTCTGTAAACAACCACAGAAATGTACTCTGTAGTCTTTTAGATAAAACAATGACACAAAGATGTATCAAGGACGTTACACTAGCATACTCTGCTGCCTCAACAACAAAGTGAAAGCCATTATCAAGGACACCTCACACCCATCTCACCACAAAATAGTTTCATTCCCGAGAAAAAATAACCTTACTGCACTCCCAAATGCACCCCCCCCCCCCCCCCCAGCTGTTTAAGTACTTATAACTCCATTATTAAGTCGATTTTTAGTATCAATGTATTGTTATTTTTTAAATTACATCACTATGCAGCTATTCAAGGACAGAAAGTGTTCCCTCCTGTTGTCTTTTATTACAGCCAATGTCTGATTAAATAACTATTAGTAACCCAAAGAAAAGGTTTTAATTTCGTTGTACTTGTACAATGACAAATAAATTACTAATCTGAATCTGAATGTAAATAACGCGTTTACTTTGGCATAACTACAGTACCTGAGTCCATGTTTGCTACCGGGAATCGGGTGCATACTCCATAATAGACCCATGGGTTCAACTCCAGTATATGTCCCACCTGTACTTGCATCTTCCGTGACTACGAGAGAAGAGGACAGGTTTTGACTCCATACGGACCAAGTATGACACGTGAATAGACAAATTACATTTTTATATAAGTGTATGTTATTTAAAAAAGCTAACTGGCTAAGCTCATCCGAAAAGGATGTAAAAAAAACTAGCCATAAGAAAACACTGAACGAGTATGGTCAAATTCTTCTCGACTACTAAACTATAGCATTGGTGCCAATCAGTCATCTGGGTCAAACTAGACCATCTTTCTTTTTCATTACCTGAAACTGTTCCCTTTTCGTCACTGGTGTAGTGTCCAAACGCCTCCCAGTAGTCTTTAGCTTCGGACTGATGTAGGGAATGGAGTGTCACCTTTTGTCTTGGCTGCAAGTTTCTTACAACTATCTTGAACTTCTCGTCTACCAGTGCTCTGGTTGGTTGCACCGACAACACTGGACACGACATTGAGCTCGCCGACCTACCAAGACTAACATCAGCTAAAAGAATAATTTTTGATACATTCTGATATACATTTACTTTTTTGTCTTTCTGACAGTGGAGGCTTTTAGCTTTCACAAGTTTGTGCTGTCTAATGCATATCATACCTTCTCCAGAGATGATTCGGAGATTGTTGTCTAATCGAAACGGACGATACGGCCCTGCGTGTCAGCGTATAATACCTTCTGAGAGTCATACTGTCTACAGCTGCTGAGCCAAGCCAAGTCAAACCAATTATATTGTTTTCAATTTGGCGCTAGTAACCCAGTGTCAGCAGGCGGGACTATGAGGGGGTGGGGTAGCCTACAGTTCTCCACTACAGTCCTTGAGGCACCTAGGGAGAGAGTTGGGTTAGTGGTTGTTAGTTTTTAGGTTTTTGTGCAACCTGTTGCAAACTTGTGTAGCCTACTGAATGACCCTACTATGTGAGTATGGGTGGGACTCTATAAAAGATGTATATTCTTACTGAACTTGAGTTTAATAATGTACAAAAGTGACAAAAGACTATGCCACAGTACTCATGAACGAAGACTAATATTTAATTTTGTGGTTAGGATGTCACAGACAGGGTGTACCAGGCTTCACAAAAAGTTCTAGCAACAAATAACACGACATGGTTATAGTTACAAATTATCTTTGACACATAACAAAGAACCACAGACATAATATATGTGTGGCAAAAAAGTAGCTTTCATCTCTCTAGCAGCCTGATTATTCTCATCGAAGCGTGATTTTAAGAGTCTTGCACACACACACACACACACAATATGTCAATGTCATAATGTCACCACCTCATGTTCACAACACAGACAGACACACACACTTAAGCTATGACCGACCCAATCACACACATTCACAGTATGTACACTATGGCACACTATAACACACATGCACACACACTCTCACAGATTTATGTACTAAGACTTCAAAAAGGGATTGTTGACACATCGGGGCTGAAAGAGAGTGTGAGGACACATACATACATATTACACCATTCACCTACCCGTACCTACAGACCTATTATAAATTCAACCTCTTTGTTACTGGTCTTTTAAAAAAATATTTTTGTGTGCAATACTTCTTCAGTGAACCCCCTTTCCCCCTGCAGAGAAGTGAAAGAAAGAGTATTCCACAGTACTCTGTAAAGTAAACTTGAAAAGGCTGCGCAATATCTGCATGGATAGGGTGCTGATATCCTTTTGTTTTGGATTTCACTAGTGCTGGTCTTTGTACAACTAGTATGTGACAAAAAGTCTTCTGTCTTGAGTCAATTGTGTTTTTTCTCAATGTGTTTCTTGAATGTGTCTACCTGTGCAAGACACATCATCATCATCATCATGGTGTTGATGCACATTGTATAACAATGATACAGTGTCTTTGGGATTTTAAAAATATGTGTAGTGCTGTTTGCATTGGGGTGAAAGCTGTCTGTATATTTATGTGTGTGTTAAACAGTGAACAAAGACTAATATTTAATTTGTGGTTAGAGAAGTTCCAATGTCACAGCATGGTTATAGTTTTAAATAGTGAAACAAACAAATGAATTACTAAACTTACATATTCAAATCTTTTTTTATTATTCAAAATACATTTTTCATTTGAATTAATTCATTCATTGCACAATTCATTACAGTGTCATTGGACTGTGGCTACTGCTGACAGACGGAGAAGAAGGACTTCTGCAGAAATCTCACTCAGAAATCAACGCTCTTCTTATAAACAAGACAGAACCTTTTGCATATAACACACCAGTCATTTGTCATTGTGTCTTCAACTAGATATGAGAATCTGTGACAGTGCAGTACAGTAACTATGTGAACTTAGCAAACTGAGAAAAAATACCTTTAAAGTTGTCACACTGCCCAGTCAAACATTTTGTAGGTATAATAGTGATGCTTTTGTGTACTTTTCTAATAAAAAGAAACAGGAGATTTAGTCACAATACAAAGAAGGTGTTATAAAGTCAATTTCCAGCCTAAACTCAACTTGACAATTGCAGCTACTGCCTTTTGCCTTTTTAGGGCAGCATAATTGTGTAGGTATACTCAGAGCTCAGACTGAAGCTTCTTAGAGGTGTACTGTACTGGCATAGCCAGAGACAGGACCAAAGATTCTGCATTCAACACTCTGAATGGACCTTCTACTGGTTACCATGGCAGTCATTATAGAACACTGTCTATAGTACAGGATTCTGTGGTGAGCAGCTTACATTCTTGTTGAATAAGCTGACATAGATATTAGCCTTCCTATAGGCATTCACTGACTGGTAAATAACGATACTATTGTTTTCTTGGCACTGAAAACATTAAGGGAGAAAACAAGGTGACCAAACGCAGACTACAAAAAGATTACACCATAGACCGTGGAACGCAAAAGGGGGGCGGGGGGCAAACTTGCAAGTGAGTGCATATTGATAGGCCATAGCAAACTATCATAGGCCTATATGATGGCGTTTCAGAAATGTTAGGTCTGACAAGGACACACATGTAGCATCTATACACAGACATGCACATAGTGAAATACATAGGTGACATCAGAAGATTAACCCATCGCGGAATTGTTTTTCTTATGTCTTATTCAAACTACAGATTGGCAACCCACTTTTGCAAACTTGCATAGTGCTGTTATGGAGGGCCGCAAAGCGAATTCAGAAGTGCCGTTTACCCTGTCA
Source organism: Setipinna tenuifilis (assembly GCA_030347295.1). Taxonomy (NCBI): domain Eukaryota; kingdom Metazoa; phylum Chordata; class Actinopteri; order Clupeiformes; family Engraulidae; genus Setipinna; species Setipinna tenuifilis. Next base: position 18,787,767 of record CM059274.1, on the reverse strand, counting down.
CTGAAACGATTTTGGAATCATTATTTTAAGGTTGAAAAAAATACTTACAGTAAGAGTTGGTTTAATTCCTCTGAGTACAGGGTTATGAATGACAGGAGTGTTACTTTCTTCTCAGAAGCAGCTCTGATCAATAGCTTTACCATGTCCACCAATACCCCAGTCCACCAAAGTCACTCAGATCAAAACGACGATCCAGTTCACTATTCATCCAAGTCTACAACACGTCAAAGTCAACATTTTCTGTAGTACGGCAATGTGCTCTGAAAGAGGTGCTGCTAACACAAACATATTGCCAATGAAGTCTAACACTAGCTTCCCGCTGTTTACGTTTGCAACATTTCACGTTGGACATACACACGTTGCTTAACGTCAAAATTGATTGGTTTAACTAGGGAATGTTAAAGCAAATGGTTAAATCACACTATCGGGTAGCAATGACCATTTAAATCGTTTCACACAGTGTGAAATAAAATACAGGCCCTCATTTTAAACTTTTATTTTGAAAAATAATACATTAGTTTCAAAACGTTACCTGGGCCATAGCCCCCCCCCCGCTTCCACGGTCTATGGGCTACACAGTAACTCTGTGCAAGTCAATGTTGCCTGTGCAGGTCCCCACCCTACACTCCTACTATAGCCTACTCTGAACAAGTGTGTGTGTGTGTGTGTGTGTGTGTGTATTAAAGTTTGGCAGCAGGTGGTGTGTCCTGGTGAAGGTGTGTGTAGAGGAAGAGGAGGATCTTGTTCCATGAGTCCTCCTGGGCGTCTGCATGAGGTTTAGCCTGACCCCCCCACAGCATCAGCACTGCAACACACACACACACACACACACACACAGTTAAGAGTGGGACTGTGTGTGTGTCTGTGTGTGTGTGTGCGCGCACGCATCAGCTTCAGTCCAGAGCCATATATTGTACCTTTCTGTGTCTGTGGAGTGAAGAAGTTGCTGAAGCGCACGTGTGGTGTGTATGGAGGCTCGATCAGGTGACCTGCGTCTGGGTACGACAACACCGTCAGGAGGTGACCATTCCCAGACTGCTCCATCATCTGCTGTATCTGTACACACACACACACACACACACACACACACACACACACACACATCACAAGGAAAAAATAACTGCTACAAACGTTACAATTCTTTGTGACTCAAAATTCTTACCAATCCTAACTTAGCAACTGTTACTATAGACCTGGCAAACTTTCAAGTACAAAAAAAAAAAAAACTTTCGCAAACCTCTACAGGAGACAGGTACGTTCTTTTTTTCCTTAAGTTAGACTGTAACTTGAGGAAAACAAGAACTCCAGCACACGGTCTATTGTGAATTAAAATCTTGCTTGCACAATGGACAGTGTGTGGGAGTTCTGTTTTGCCTTAAACTTTCAAGTACAGAAACGCAGTGCCTATGTTCGCCATTCAGATAGCAGATATCCAAAAGGGTAACTGAGGTTTGTTCCATTCCTGAATCCTAAAACTAAAAAGAGAAAGCGCAGGTTGTTGATGAAGCAATATGAGTGCCCTTACTTACAACTTAACATCAGCAAAACAAATAAAAACACTGTGTGCTTTGCTGTGTGTGTGTGTGTGTGTGTGTTTGTGCACGCATGTTTAAATGTGCATGTGTTCACTCACATCTTCGGTAGACTCCACAGTAGCCCAGTTCTGATCATCTTGACCAATCACTATCAGTACAGGACACTTTATGCGGCCCACCTGCACACACAGACAGACAGACCACACATACATATACAGGTGCTGGTCATATAATTAGAATATCATGAAAAAGTTGATTTATGTCAGTAATTTCATTTAAAAAGTGAGACTTGTATATTATATTCATCCATTACACACAGACTGATATTTTTCAAATGTTTATTTCTTGATGATAACTAATGAAAATCCCAAATTCAGGATCTCAGAAAAGTAGAATATTACTTAAGGCCAATACAAAATTTATAGAAATGTAGGGCAACTGAAAAGTATGAACATAAAAAGTATGAGCATGTACAGCACTCAATACTTAGTTGGGGCTCTTTTTGCTTGAATTACTGCAACAATGTGGTGTGGCATGGAGTGGAGTGTTATGAGAGCCCAGGTTGCTCTGATAGTGGCCTTCAGCTCTTCTGCATTGTTGGGTCTGGTGTATTGCATGTTCTTCTTCACAATACCCCATAGATTTTCTAGGGGGGTTTCTAGGGGGCTGGCCAATTAAGAACAGGGATACCATGTTCCTTAAACCAGGTACTGGTAGCTTTGGCACTGTGTGCAGGTCCTGTTGGAAAACGATATCTGAACCTGCATTAAATGCTCTAAAACTTCCTAGTAGACAGCTGTGTTGACCTTGGAGTTAAGAAAACACAGTGGACCAACACCAGCAGATGACATGGCACCCCAAACCATCACTGACTGTGGAAACTTTACACTCGGGCTCAAGCAACGTGGATTGTCTCCTCTCTTCCTCCAGACTCTGGGACTCTGGGAGAACATAACTTTGGACCACCCAGCAGCAGTCCAGTCCTTTTTGTCTTTACCCAGGCGGCACATTTTTGATGCTGTGCACACACACACATGAACTTACATCCACTTTCAAGTCTGGCTCAGTTGGAATGGGCAGTATGACATCTCTCCAGATCAAATGATTATTCTCATCAAAGCGTGCCTTTACCAAGTCTCTGCAAATACACACACACATACAATAATGTCAATGAAAGTATGAGTGTTTGACAGTTGTGCTTTAAAAGACCACACACACTCACAGCATGTAAGTCATACCATAGACATACACGCGCGCGCACGCGCACACACACACACACACACACACACACACACACACTGACCGCTGTATGTACTCGAAGACCTCGAAGAGGGGCTTGTTGACGGGGTGGACATGGCTTCCACTGATACACACACAACACCGGGGCTGAAAGAGAGTGTGAGGACCAAATGAATCATCTACATATTCTACTATTTACCTGTTTAACTTTATTTACAGATTCAAGGTCCAGCTATGAAAGACATGCGTGTACAACAAATTACACATATTACCATCTTCCTACAAACTTATTTTAAATAAGAACTTTTAATTTTTTTTTGTTTTGGTAGTAATTTTTGTGTGCATTTTTTGGTAAAGAAGAGTGACCAGTACCACCACCAGCATGAGTAGATCTCAAAAAGGTGAATCACTGTTCCATGTCAATGCGCTTATGAATGGTAACCACGTTACCTCTAGTAGCCAAATTAACAGTTAAATGGCATGCATCCATGTTCTACTTTTTCTTAACAGTTGATATAAAGTAGAAAATCAACTATTTATTTCAATAGTTTATGCACACTGAATCCATTAAATGTGCCTTTTTCTTACATCATTTACATCTATATAGTAAAAAATACCTCCTTATTTCAACTATTTGACTTATTTTTAACACCAGTGACAAAAAATAAAAATAAAAGTGAATAGAAACAGGGAGACCAAAGGTTTCTTGAAAGTGTCCCGCCACATTGTGTTGCACAAAGCTGCGTCACATACTGTAGCAGGTAGTTAGAACATCTGGTAGCACCTTAAATTAACTCTTAGTAAACGCTTTGCTCATGTTAATAACCGTTCTTCGCATATAATTTCTCATTAGTAAATCCTTAATAAGAGAGAGAGAGACAGAGAGAGACAGAGAGAGAGAAAGAAGGAGCAAGGAGGACAGATGTACCTGTGCTGCTGTGTGTGTGTGTGTGTGTGTGTGTGTGAAAGAGAGAGAGAAAGAGAGAGAGAGAAAGAGAGCAAGAGAGCGAGGAGGACAGACGTACCTGTGCTTTTTGGGAATAGGCTGCCATCGTGAGTGTGACAGAGGTCCCGAAGGACAGGCCCAGTGCAGCCACTCTATCTGGACACACCTGAGGATGGGACTGCAGGATGTGAAACGCTATCTGTATCACACACACACACACACACACACACACACACACACACAGAAAGAGAAGGTTTAACACACACACATGGACACACACAAAGACATGCATACACAAAAAGAGAGGTTTTAAACATACACACAAACACACACACAAACACACACACACACACACACACACATTTACAGAAGCATAGATGACAGAATGTGATACATCATCCATAACACACAAACATGAGCATGCACCCACACACACACACACTTTTTAAAAGACTACCCAGTGTTTTTGTCGAAATAGGAACTCCTTGTATTTGTCTGTTTGACTAAACTGCTAACAAACAACCAATTCAAGCTTTACTTTTACTGCAAAACATGTGCATTTGTTATGTGTATTATGCTAGTACTAAGAGTTGGATAAGATACACGCACATACACACACACATGCGCACGCACACACACACACACACACACACGTACACACACACACACACACACACACACACACCTAAGGTCATGTGACTGGGTGAAAGGTAACAGGCAGGACTTTGCCCAGGCTGACATTAAAGACGACGCACGCACGCACACACACACACCTCGAAGTATTCCGTGTCAAGATTAGGTGCCCGCTCTTCTTCTGGGGAGAGGTACTCCAGCGCCATGGTAACGAAGCCGTGTGATGCCAGCAGGGCTGCCCGGTACCCCACCAGCCCCCCTCCCCCTCCCCACATGTCCAGCACTGCAGGGAAGGGCCCTGGGCCTGTACACACACACACACACACACACACACACACACTTAACACAAAAAGATACATCCACAAAGCCATACAGAAGAACTGCAGACCAACTCACACCCTTTTTAAAATGTACAGTGTGCTAAATTTGCACATTGGTGTGTAGTCTGTGTAGGCTATATTATCTTAAAAGAAGTGTGTACACTTGCCTCAGTTCCATACACAAGCAAAGTGCAAGTAAGAGAGAGGGGGAGGTGTGTGTGTGTGGGTGTGTGTGTGTGTGTGTGTGTGTGTGTAAGTGTAACAGTACCTGGTGGTATGAAGAGTGTCCCTTTAACCCCTCGTTCCCTGACGTCTATACGCTGCACACCTGGTGCCAGGTACCATCGCTCCGTGACAACCGTTGCCAAGGCGTCCTTTTTGGAGAAGCCTTGGGTCATGTGACCACTGAAGATGGAGATGTTTACCACCATCGGAGTCATGACATCTCTCTTCCTCAGTCTGTAAACAATCACAGAAATGTACTCTGTAGTCTTTTAGATAAAACAATGACACAACGATGTATCAAGAACGCCCCCCCCCCCCAGCCGTTTAAGTACTTATAACTCCATTATTAAGTCGATTTTTAGTATTAATGTATTGTTATTTTTAAAATTACATCACTATGCAGCTATTCAAGGACAGAAAGTGTTCCCTCCTGTTGTCTTTTATTACAGCCAATGTCTGATTAAATAACTATTAGTAACCCAAAGAAAAGATTTTAATTTCGTTGTACTTGTACAATGTCAAATAAATTACTAATCTGAATCTGAATGTAAATAACGCGTTTACTTTGGCATAACTACAGTACCTGAGTCCACGTTTGCTACCGGGAATCGGGTGCATACTCCATAATAGACCCATGGGTTCAACTCCAGTATATGTCCCACCTGTACTTGCATCTTCCGTGACTACGAGAGAAGAGGACAGGTTTTGACTCCATACGGACCAAGTATGACACGTGAATAGACAAATTACATTTTTATATAAGTGTATGTTATTTAAAAAAGCTAACTGGCTAAGCTCATCCGAAAAGGATGTAAAAAAAACTAGCCATAAGAAAACACTGAACGAGTATGGTCAAATTCTTCTCGACTACTAAAGTATAGCATTGGTGCCAATCAGTCATCTGAGTCAAACTAGACCATCTTTCTTTTTCATTACCTGAAACTGTTCCCTTTTTGTCACTCGTGTAGTGCCCAAACGCCTCCCAGTAGTCTTTAGTGTCGGACTGATGTAGGGAATGGAGTGTCACCTCTTGTCTTGGCTGCAAGTTTCTTACAACTATCTTGAACTTCTCGTCTACCAGTGCTCTGGTTGGTTGCACCGACAACACTGGACACGTCGACATTGAGCTCGCCGACCTACCAAGAGTAACATCAGCTAAAAGAATAATTTTTGATACATTCTGATATACATTTACTTTTTTGTCTTTCTGACAGTGGAGGCTTTTAGCTTTCACAAGTTTGTACTGTCTAATGCATATCGTACCTTCTCCAGAGATGATTCGGAGATTGTTGTCTACTCGAAACGGACGCTACGGCCCTGCGTGTCAGCGTATAATACCTTCTGAGAGTCATACTGTCTACAGCTGCTGAGCCAAGCCAAGTCAAACCAATTATATTGTTTTCAATTTGGCGCTGGTAACCCAGTGTCAGCAGGCGGGACTATGAGGGGGTGGGGTAGCCTACAGTTCTCCACTACAGTCCTTGAGTCACCTAGGGAGAGAGTTGGGTTAGTTGCTGTTAGTTTTTAGGTTTTTGTGCAACCTGTTGCACAACCTGTGTAGCCTACTGAATGACCCTACTATGTGAGTATGGGTGGGACTCTATAAAAGATGTATATTCTTACTGAACTTGAGTTTAATAATGTACAAAAGTGACAAAAGACTATGCCACAGTACTCATGAACAAAGACTAATATTTAATTTTGTGGTTAGGATGTCACAGACAGGGTGTACCAGGCTTCACAAAAAGTTCTAGCAACAAATGACACGACATGGTTATAGTTACAAATTATCTTTGACACATAACAAAGAACCACAGACATAATATATGTGTGGCAAAAAAGTAGCTTTCATCTCTCTAGCAGCCTGATTATTCTCATCGAAGCGTGATTTTAAGAGTCTTGCACACACACACACACACAATATGTCAATGTCATAATGTCACCACCTCATGTTCACAACACAGACAGACACACACACTTAAGCTATGACCGACCCAATCACACACATTCACAGTATGTACACTATGGCACACTATAACACACATGCACACACACTCTCACAGATTTATGTACTAAGACTTCAAAAAGGGATTGTTGACACATCGGGGCTGAAATAATAATAATAATAATAATGACTTGGATTTATATAGCGCCTTTCATGAAACCCAAGGTCGCTTTACAGAGCTAGATGGGGCTAAGGAAAGGGGAGAGGGGAGGAGGGAGGGGTTAAGGACCATAGGCCTCAGTGAAAAGGTGGGACTTGAGGTGCTTTTTGAACGTAGCCAGAGTGGGGGCTTGGCGGATGTGGAGAGGTAGCCTGTTCCAGAGAGTGGGGGCAGCAATACAGAAGGCTCTATCACCAAAAGTCCGTAACTTGGACCGGGGGATGACAAGCTGATTTTTGCCAGAGGACCTCAGGGACCTATATTGAGAGTAGGGCTGGAGAAGATCTGAGAGGTACTGGGGGGCAAGGTTATGGAGTGATTTGTATGTGAGCAGTAGGATTTTGTAGGAAATGCGGGACTTCACTGGGAGCCAGTGAAGCTGCTTGAGTGTGGGGGTAATATGTTGCCACCGCTTTGTGTGTGTGAGAGCCCTGGCAGCAGAGTTTTGAACACGCTGTAGTCGGTCCAGGGCTTTGGAGGGCAGTCCATAAAGGACACCATTGCAGTAGTCCAGGCGTGAGGTGATGAAAGCATGGATCAGTGTCTCTGCCACTGTCAGTGACAATGAGGGACGGAGTCTGCAGATGTTTTTGAGGTGGAAGTAGGCGGATTTGGTGGTGTTGTTGATGTGGGCCTGGAGTGAAAGTGTACAGTCCAGAGTGACACCCAGGTTGCGCACTTCTTTGGAGGGCCTGATGGTACAGCCATCCACATTCAACAGGATATCACCAACTTCCTTGGACAGTGATGGGGGGGACACTACCATGAGCTCTGTTTTATTGTTGTTGAGCTTGAGAAAATTAGTGGCCATCCAGGTCTTTATGTCATCCAAGCAGTGGACGAGTGATAGAGGAGGGAGGTGTGCAGTTGGCTTGGTACTGATGTATAGTTGAGTATCGTCAGCATAGCAGTGGAAACTGAGACCATGTTGACGGATGATCTGACCGAGAGGAAGCATGTAGATGGTGAACAACAGGGGGCCAAGCACTGAACCTTGCGGCACGCCGTGGTTGACTGGAGCGGGGGTTGAGTTGGAGTCCTTGATGGTAATATATTGTGTCCTATCGGAGAGGTAGGAATGAAACCAGGAGAGAGCAGAGCCAGTGAGGCCTAAGCGGTCATGGAGACGGTGGAGCAGGATGGTGTGGGAGACAGTGTCAAAAGCTGCTGATAGGTCTAGGAGGATGAGGAGGCTGATGTGGCCATTGTCTGCAGCTGTGAGCAGGTCGTTCGTTATTTTGATGAGTGCTGTTTCCGTGCTGTGATGGGGTCGAAAACCAGACTGGAGTGGCTCAAAGAGCTCATGGTGGGACATATGAAGCTGAAGTTGGGCAGCCACTGCCTTTTCTAGAATTTTGCTGAGGAAGGGTAGGTTGGAGATTGGACGGTAGCTGCCAGGGTCGTCGGGGTCCAGGCTGGGTTTTTTGAGGGTGGGAATCACCATGGCCGTCTTAAAACTGGTGGGCACCACGCCAGATGTCAGGGAGGTGTTAATGATGGCCGTCATAGTAGGGCATAGTGTGGGCAGACATGCCTTTACCAGGGCCGTAGGCAGTGGGTCCAGTTTGCTGGAGCTGGCTTTGGCTTTAGACACTAGGTCCATGACCTGGTTATTGCTGAGTGGTGAGAATGAGGAGAGGGAGCAATGTTGTGCGTGGGCAGCCGAGGTGGAGTCGCAGTCCTTCAAGTTTGTGGCAGATGGACATGGGGCCCCAGACTGATGGAGCTGCCGGTGGATGTCTTCCACTTTCTGCTGAAAGAAAGTTTGGAACCTGGAACAGAGTTCAGTGGCATCAGATGGTTGGGGTGGGTCAGGAGGGCGGAGGAGATGGTTGACAGTGGAGAAGAGCTGTTTTGGGTGGTTCTGTTGGTTATTGATGAGGGTGGAGTAATATGATGTTTTTGCCTTGGAGAGGGCCTCTTTGTAGGACCTGACGTGGTCTTTGTAGGCCTCTTGGTGGACAATAAGGCCAGATTTTTTCCAGAGCCTTTCAAGCCGGCGCCCAGCTGCCTTCATGAGGCGGAGCTCCGGGGTAAACCAGGGAGCAGGCTGTGTGTAGGAGATGGACCGGGTCTTCAGAGGGGCTACAGCATCCAGGCTGAGAGAGAGGGCTTTATTGTAGTGCTCAGTGAGGGCATCCACAGAGTGGCCGGAGGGATGGGCGGCAAGGTGTAGTGATAGCGTGCTAGACAGTGCAGGGGTAGATACACGCTTGATGTTCCTGAATGTGATGGTACGTTTCACACGCAGTCTAGATGGAAAGAGAGTGTGAGGACACATACATACATATTACACCATTCACCTACCCGTACCTACAGACCTATTATAAATTCAACCTCTTTGTTACTTGTCTTTTAAAAAATATTTTTGTGTGCAATACTTCTTCAATCAACCCCCTTTCTCCCTGCACAGAAGTGAAAGAAAGAGTATTCCACAGTACTCTGTAAAGTAAACTTGAAGGGGCTGTGCAATATCTGCATGGATAGGTTGCCGATATCCTTTTGTTTTGGATTTCACTAGTGCTGGTCTTTGTACAACTAGTATGTGACAAAAAGTCTTCTGTCTTGAGTCAATTGTGTTTTTTCTCAATGTGTTTCTTGAATGTGTCTACCTGTGCAAGACATCATCATCATCATGGTGTTGATGCACATTGTATAACAATGATACAGTGTCTTTGGGATTTTAAAAATATGTGTAGTGCTGTATGCATTGTGGTGAAAGCTGTCTGTATATTTATGTGTGTGTTAAGCAGTGAACAAAGACTAATATTTAATTTGTGGTTAGAGAAGTTCCAATGTCACAGCATGGTTATAGTTTTAAATAGTGAAACATTAAAACAAATAACCACAAACAAATGAATTACTAAACTTACACATTCAACTCTTTTTTTATTATTCAAAATACATTTTTTATTTGAATTAATTCATTCATTGCACAATTCATTACAGTGTCATTGGACTGTGGCTTCTGCTGACAGGCGGAGAGGAAGGACTTCTGCAGAAATCTCACTCAGAAATCAACACTCTTCTTATAAACAAGACAGAACCTTTTGCATATAACACATCAGTCATTTGTCATTGTGTCTTCAGCTAGATATGAGAATCTCTGACAGTGCAGTACAGTAACTATGTGAACTTAGAAAACTGAGAAAAAATACCTTTAAAGTTGTCACACTGCCCAGTCAAACATTTTGTAGGTATAATAGTGATGCTTTTGTGTACTTTTCTAATAAAAAGAAACAGGAGATTTAGTCACAAGACAAAGGAGGTGTTATAAAGTCAATTTCCAGCCTAAACTCAACTTGACAATTACAGCTACTGCCTTTTGCCTTTGTAGGGCAGCATAATTGTGTAGATATACTCAGAGCACAGACTGAAGCTTCTTAGAGGTGTACTGTACTGGCATAGGCAGAGACAGGACCAAAGATTCTGCATTCAACACTCTGAATGGACCTTCTACTGGTTACCATGGCAGTCATTATAGAACACTATACTTTCTTCTCAGAAGCAGCTCTGATCAATAGCTTTACCATGTCCACCAATACCCCAGTCCACCAAAGTCACTCAGATCAAAACAACGATCCAGTTCACTATTCATCCAAGTCTACAACACGTCAAAGTCAACATTTTCTGTAGTACGGCAATGTGCTCTGAAAGAGGTGCTGCTAACACAAACATATTGCCAATGAAGTCTAACACTAGCTTCCCGCTGTTTACGTTTGCAACATTTCACGTTGGACATACACACGTTGCTTAACGTCAAAATTGATTGGTTTAACTAGGGAATGTTAAAGCAAATGGTTAAATCATACCATCGGGTAGCAATGACCATTTAAATCGTTTCACACAGTGTGAAATAAAATACAGGCCCTCAATTTAAATAATACATTAGTTATCTGGGCCATAGCCTCCCCCCCGCTTCCACGGTCTATCTATGGGCTACACAGTAACTCTGTGCAAGTCAATGTTGCCTGTGCAGGTCCCCACCCTACACTCCTACTATAGCCTACTCTGAACAAGTGTGTCTGTGTGTGTGTGTGTGTATTAAAGTTTGGCAGCAGGTGGTGTGTCCTGGTGAAGGTGTGTGTGGAGGAAGAGGAGGATCTTGTTCCATGAGTCCTCCTGGGCGTCTGCATGAGGTTTAGTCTGACCCCCCCACAGCATCAGCACTGCAACACACACACACACACACACACACACACACACACACACACACACACACAGTTAAGAGTGGGACTCTGTGTGTGTGTGTGTGTGTGTGTGTGTGTGCGTGCGCATCAGCTTCAGTCCAGAGCCATATATTGTACCTTTCTGTCTTTGCTGAGTGATGAAGTTGCTGAAGCGTACGTGTGGTGTGTATGGAGGCTCGATCAGGTGACCTGCGTCTGGGTACGACAACACCGTCAGGAGGTGACCATTCCCAGACTGCTCCATCATCTGCTGTATCTGTACACACACACACACACACACACACACACACACACACACACACACACACACACACACACATCACAAGGGAAAAATAACTGCTACAAATGTTACAATTCTTTGTGACTCAAAATTCTTTGTGACTCATTTTTACTGGGAGCCGATGAAACCAAATTTTCAATTCTTGGCTTGGTCACGTGTATACTGTGGTCTAGTGCGTAAACTCGTGGTGACATCTAGTGACTTCGACCAATTAACCCGAATACGATAAATTGACGAGTAGATGCTCAAACACAAATTAGACAGCATACGATCATTTTCTTAATGATATTTTTTTTACCGTTATCCTGCAATCACGTTTACTGGTGTGGAAGGCTAATACTATACTTGGGTCTTGCAAACTACCATGTCAGGGGTGCTAGCTAGTTAGCATGTCCATACCAAGCTACAGTGAGTAGTTTAGCTTAGCCATCTTTCTTTGGGCTTCAAACAGTAAAATCCACAAAGATAATGATTCCTCTTACAAACAAATGCCAATTCTAATGCTTATTTTGTGTAGAGCTAGAAATGTTTAACTGAAATGAACATATATGTAAATGAGCATGATTATGGATATGGCTTGTTATTCAAACAGTATGATACATTTCCTTCTGTGCGACAGAAACTCACTAGCCCTTGCATAATGTGTGACGTCATTTTTAGCACAATTTCAGATAAATGTTTCTTACAAGGCAATGATATGATAGATTTCTGATTGAAGCAAATAGTTTTGCTGTGGCTTCTCTGGTGTCCAACAATACCAAAATCAAAGTACAGTGTGCTTCCTATGTAAAGTTATTTCATGTCAAAGTGACGCTAAAATGAATGGAAGGTTATTGTTATGTTGCTCCCTTATTGTTTCATAGTAAACATTATTACTTGATAACACAGAGCACGGAGGACAACGTCTTACAGCTGATTCATTCACTTATTTATTGTCAAACGTTGCTATTGGTTACACAGTAAGATTCCCCTATGCGCTCGTGGCGGTCTGCCCTCTGGAGTAAGTATTAGTATTGGAAACCCAGGTACATACATAACAGTTATGGAATGCTAAAGGCTACTGGGCCCTTTTTGCCCATTAGGTTTCAACTTCTGCGTCTGTTCCTGTCCCGTTGGTGCTTACAAATACAAATGCAATTCAGCCTAATTACCACTTTGCTAAGCCCCTCTCAAAACCAGCAACTGACCAATCATAACTTAGCAACTGTTACTATAGCCTGGCAAACTTTCAAGTACAAAAAGAAAATTAACTTTCGCAAACCTCTACAGGAGACAGGTACGTTCTTTTTTTCCTTAAGTTAGACTGTAACTTGAGGAAAACAAGAACTCCAGCACACTGTCTATTGCGAATTAAAATCTTGCTTGTGTGTGTGTGTATGTGTACTCATATTTAAATGTGCATGCGTTCACTCACATCTTCAGTAGACTCCACAGTAGCCCAGTTCTGATCATCTTGACCAATCACTATCAGTACAGGACACTTTATGCGGCCCACCTGCACACAGACAGACCACACATACATATACAGGTGCTGGTCATATAATTAGAATATCATGAAAAAGTTGATTTATGTCAGTAATTTCATTTAAAAAGTGAGACTTGTATATTATATTCGTTTATTACACACAGACTGATATATTTTTAAATGTTTATTTCTTTAATATTAATGATTAGAACTGACAACTAATCAAAAAACTTTACACTCAACCTCAAGCAACGTGGATTCTGTGCCTCTCCTCCAGACTTTAGGAGAACATAACTTTGGACCTCCCAGCAACAGGCCAGTCCTATTTGTCTTTAGCCCAGGCGGGACATTTCTGACGCTGTGTTTTGTTCAAGAGTGGCTTGACACAAGGAATGTAACAGCTAAAACCCATGTCTTGCATACATCTGTGTGTGGTGGTTCTTAAAGCACTGACTCCAGCTGCAGTCCACTCTTTGTGAATCTCTCCCACATTTTTGAATGGGGTTTGTTTCACAATCCTCTACAGGGTGCGGTTACCCGTATTGCTTGCATACTTTTTTTCTACCACATCCTTTCCTTCCCTTTGCCTCTCTATTAATGTGCGTGGACACAGAGCTCTGTGAACAGAAAGCCTTTTTAGAAATGACCTTTTGTGTCTTGCCCTCCTTGTGCAAGGTGTCAATGGTTGTCTTTTGGACAACTGTCAGGTCAGCAGTCTTCCCCATGATTGTGTAGCCTATAGACTGAGAGACCATTTAAAGGCCTTTGCAGGTGTTTTGAGTTAATTAGCTGATTAGAGTGTGGCACCAGGTGTCTTCAATATTGAACCTAAGACACTCAATTTGGGGCTTTTATTAGTTGTCAGTTATAATCATCAATATAAAAGAAATAAACACTTGAAATATGTCACTATATGTAAAATGAATGTATACATTATACAGTTCCACCTGTTAAATAGAATTACTAAAATAAATCAACTTTTTCATGATATTTTAATTATATGACCAGCACCTGTATGCATACACATACACAAATGTCTGAAGGTTTTCACACTGTACTCACACAAGACTACACATGTTTTGTCAACCTCAACCGTCAGGATTCTGTGTCTTGGACAATGTTTGTTTACCTAGAGCTTCCTGCTGGTCGTTAGATATATGTCTGTTCCCCTGTCAGTTTTATGCCATGTGCTTTTGTTGTGGTCCTGTTCCCGCCCTTTCCCCGGTCACTCCCCCACCATGACTGAATCTAGCGTTCCCTGTTTTGTTCGCCTGTTCCTCGTTCTGCACTAATCGTCTGCCTTATCTATACCCACCTCTTTCTGTGCTTCTTTGTCTGGTTATCATCTGTTGTGTGCTCCTTGGGTTTCCTGCTCTGTGGACGTGTAAGTTTCTGTTGAAAATTTTGACCTTTTCCCATCTTGCTCTCTGTGTACCTGTGAAATACCTGAAGTTTATGTTTTTTGAAAGAGTCTTGGATTTCGGTGCCTGGATCTGTTTTGGCATTTTTGATGAACTCCTGGGATTTGCTGCCTTTTGTTTCACTACTTTACAGTTTTTACCAATCATTTTCACGCGTTTTGCAGGGCATTGTCCACTTTTGCAAAACTCTTAACACAGTGTGCTGTACCAACATGCATTTGAGCACATCAATTAACATTTGCTGCAAAATGCGCTACAGCAACCTAACTATAACACACGCTGTCGGTCAATAAGTCTACAATGCCAGTCAATGTACAATAACCTAAAAAATGCAAACAACTTGAAACAAATCACTTAAAATCTAGCCTCTGTCTGACAGTATGGTACGTTACTGACATGTATCGTAAATACACACTTTATCAAACAATCTAAGTGACATTTGTATGTATTCATGCACCTTTGATAATAGATAAATAAAGAGTATAGGCTATACCTATACAGTTTACAAATGAATTACAGTATTTTGTGTAAAGTACCATATGTATTAGAAAATGTTGATGCGAATCACAAGGTGTTTTTCAGTGGATTTTCTATAGTTCGCAATTTTTCTGGATTCTAACTGCAGTACACATTTCAGAACTGAAGATAGATTGTGTCAATCAAATATGCACAATCATACAAACAGAAAACATATCACTCCAGAAACACACCAGGATGAACTGTAACATGTGATACCGTCACCCTGTGCTTACATATAATCACATTGTGTTCCACTGCAGGAAAGGTGAACGCCCATTACCTGTATCAATTAGAGTATGTTTCACTGCAAAAGAATGTACATGTAATATGTGTTGTACATGTAAATGTATGTAAATATTAGCCTGGGCCTGCCCATACTGCCTGTGATGCTACATTGAGGGAGACTTGCCAGACCAAGCTCTGTCTACAAGCTTGGTGCAACAGCCAGGCTATGTAAATATAGTCATCCATAGAGGTCGTTTTTGGCCCTACCTACTGTAATGCTGATCCATGGTGCTTCTGCATTTTGGATAAACCATGATAAAGCCTACAGTACATACTGGTAATTGAATACACAGCAACTCCAATAACAACTTTCTACATCACAATGTTTTGCCCATAAACATGCAAATGTAACCTCTTTGTTTACCTGTTACGTAACAAGCTATAAAAATAAAAAAATATTATGAAGAAATACACACGTAAGTGTAAAAGTGCTAAATATCAATAATTATTTGGCTAAAAGATGCCTCAAGCACATTATTTCTTTTTTGTGTGACAAAATGCAAAATGCTGTGCTTTGTTACACTGTATTGTATTGCTTTTAGGTTTTGGTCCTAGAGTTAACTGTTTTGATCAGAGTATCCAAATGTCTGAAAATTTAGCTGTAGTTGTACATAATTTTGTTGGTCATGAACATTAAATGAGAGAAGTATTTATGAATTTTGGTCGAAGTGGTGATTGAACGCAATTGTGTGAAAGCAACGCGAAAGAGAACGTAGTTTGTCTCCCATAGACTTTGGCTCATGCAAATGTGTTAAGAGTTTTGCAAAAGTGAACATTGCCCTGCAAAACGCGTGAAAATGATTGGTAAAAACTGTAAACTGTTTTTTTGCTGCCTGTTCCTGAACCCTCGTTTTGCCATTAAAAAGAAACCAGAGACTGATTTTGACTGTTTTGGGGGACGTTGTTTCGGAAACCTGACACTTAACACTAGTATGAACTTGCACACACGCGCACACACACACACACACACACACACACACACACACACACACACACACACACACACACACATAGACAAACACATGAACTTACATCCACTTTCAAGTCTGGCTCAGTTGGAATGGGCAGAATGACATCTCGCCAGATCAAATGATTATTCTCATCAAAGCGTGCCTTTACCATGTTTCTGCAAATACACACACACATACATTAATGTCAATGAAAGTATGAGTGTTTGACAGTTGTGCTTTTAAAGACCACAGACACTCACAGCATGTAAGTCATGCCATAGACATACACACGCGCGCACACACACACACACACCACACACACACACACTGACCGCTGTATGTACTTGAAGACCTCGAAGAGGGACTTGTTGACGGGGTGAACATGGCTTCCACTGATACACACACAACACCGGGGCTGAAAGAGAGTGTGAGGACCAAATGAATCATCTACATATTCCACTATTTACCTGTCTACAGACTTTTTTTTTCACTTTTTCTGTTAACCCATAATAAAGTCATAAAAGAACCAAACTTCAGGAATATTTTTTGTGACAAGCAAGTATCTGTTCCAATCACTCTATCAGAGAAAAATCAGAGTTGTAGATATAACTGGAAACTCAAGAGGACCGTGCCATTATGTTCTTTACAAGTGTATCTAAACTTTTGACCACAACTGTATATAGTAAAAAAAATACCTCCTTATTTCAACTATTTGACTTGTTTTTAACACCAGTGACAAAAAAAATAAAAATAAAAGTGAATAGAAACAGGGAGACCAAAGGTTTCTTGAAAGTGTCCCGCCACACTGTGTTGCACAAAGCTGCGTCACATACTGTAGCAGGTAGTTAGAACATCTGGTAGCACCTTAAATTAACTCCCTATAAAGCATGCATCTTGCATTTGTTAACTCTTAGTAAACACTTTGCTCATGTTAATAACCGTTCTTCGCATATAATTTCTCATTAGTAAATCCTTTATAAGAGAGAGAGAAAGAGAGCGAGAGAGAGAGAGAAAGAAGGAGCAAGGAGGACAGATGTACCTGTGCTGCTGCTGCTGCTGTGTGTGTGTGTGTGTGCGTGTGTGTGAAAGAGAGAGAGAAAGAGAGAGAGAGAAAGAGAGCAAGAGAGCGAGGAGGACAGATGTACCTGTGCTTTTTGGGAGTAGGCTGCCATCGTGAGTGTGACAGAGGTCCCAAAGGACAGGCCCAGTGCAGCCACTCTATCTGGACACACCTGAGGATGGGACTGCAGGATGTGATACGCTATCTGTATCACACACACACACACACAGAAAGAGAAGGTTTAACACACACACATGGACACACACAGAAAAAGAGGTAGTAACACACACAAACACATGCATACACAAAAAGAGAGGTTTTAAACATACACACAAACACACACACACACACACACACACACACACACACACACACACACACACACACACACACACACACATAGATGACAGAATGTGATACATCATCCATAACACACAAACATAAGCATGCACCCACACACACACTTTTTAAAAAACTACCAAGTGTTTTTGTCGAAATAGGAACTCCTTGTATTTGTCTGTCTGACTAAACTGCTAACAAACAACCAATTCAAGCTTTACTTTTACTGCAAAACAACATGTGCATTTGTTATGTGTATTATGCTAGTACTAAGAGTTGGATAAAATACAGGCACACACATGCGCACGTGCACGCACACGCACACGCACCCACGCACACACACACACACACACACACACACACCTAAGGTCATGTGACTGGGTGAAAGGTAACAGGCAGGACTTTGCCCAGGCTGACATTAAAGAAGACGCACGCACGCACGCACACACCTCGAAGTATTCCGTGTCAAGATTAAGTGTTCGCTCTTCTTCTGGGGAGAGGTACTCCAGCGCCATGGTAACCAAGCCGTGTGATGCCAGCAGGGCCGCCCGGTATTCCACCAGCCCCCCTCCCCCTCCCCACATGTCCAGCACTGCAGGGAAGGGCCCTGGGCCTGTACACACACACACACACACACACACACACACACACACACACACACACACACACGTAAGATGTATATACACACAAAGCCATACAGAGACAGATTAGAGCACACCCACACATACACACGCACAAGAATGAACACAAAAAGGATTAGACACACAGGAACACCAGACCAACTCCAGATCCCCTTTAACCTTTTGTTTTAAACACACAACTAAATCTGCATACGGTGTTATAGTATAGCTTCTGTGTATTTGTCATTTTAAAAGGGGTGTGACTTTGCTTGCCTTAGCTAGCAATAGAAAAGCATAGCTTACATTTATGAAAAATTCATAAGCAGGGCTGCTCGACATTTTCTGTGCCCATGCATATAACAGAGGGGGAAGGGGTGTGTGTGTGTGTGTGTAACAGTACCTGGTGGTATGAAAAGTGTCCCTTTAACCCCTCGTTCCCTGACGTCCACACGCTGCACACCTGGTGCCAGGTACCATCGCTCCGTGACAACCGTTGCCAAGGCGTCCTTTTCGGAGAAGCCTTGGGTCATGTGACCACTGAAGATGGAGATGTTCACCACCATCGGACACATGACGTCTCTCTTCCTCAACCTGTAAACAATCACAGAAATATACTCTGTAGTCTCTAGGATATCCTGACAAAGAAGTCTCAAAAACCATATATTAGCATGACTGGAGGAGGTTTGACATAGCCACACAGTACCTGAGTCCCTGTCTGCTACCGGGCACAGGACGCATGCTCCATAACAGACCCATGGGTTCAACTCCAGTATATGTCCCACCTGTACTTGCCTCTTCCGTGACTGCAAGAAAAGGGGACAGGTTTGTCACTTCAGTTCTCCCAGGTGCACATGCGGAATAACGAATGTAAAATGTGACTAGTGCCGTTTTATTTTAACGTGAAGTTGTACTGTTACTAAGATGATCTGAAAAGCAAAGAAAAACAGTCCATCACTTCACACTGACTATTGCCCGCCCCTGCTTGGCTATAGTGGCTTGTCTACCCTCGGTGCTTTCCAGTCATGGAGGTCAAACTACCTTACCAATTTTTCGTTACCTGACACTGTTCCATTTTCATCGCTGGTGTAGTGTCCAAACGCCTCCCAGTAGTCTTTATCTTCAGACTGGTGAAGGGAATGGAGAGTGACATCTTGTTTTGGGGCTAAATTTCTCACCGCTACCTTAAACTTCTCGTCCACAAGTGCACGGGTGGGTTGCACAGACAACACTGGCCAAACCGCCATTGAGCTCGCCGACCTACAAAGATCCACATGGGCCAAAGTATTCATTATAAATTCTGTCACAAAATTTCATTTTTGCGTTTTTATCTGACCCCGAAGGCTTTCATCTTTCACAAGTAACGCTTGTACACGGTGAAAGTGCAAGATGGTATCGCGATATGTTTGGAGTCGAGATTAACTCTTTCTGGCCCGACAAATTTAAGCAAAGGACAAAAGTAGACAGCTTTATAAACGTACGACAGTATAGCAATGCATAGCCTACCTTGTGCAGAGACGAATTGGAAGTTGTTGTCTACTTGTAGCGAACAGTTTCGCAGTCATATGTGCCAGCGTGCAGTACTTTTTTAAAGTCATACTTTCTACAGTAGTTCTGCGGCAGCTGGTGTCTCCTGCTAGCCAGCGATATTGTGCTCAGCCTGGCGCAACTGGCTAGCCTTGCCAGCAGAGGGAGCTGTGAGGAAGTCATATGAACTGCCTCAACAATCAGAAACACATCTTTCCAGACTGTATAGCAGTCTTCAGTGTTGGAAGTAGGCCTAAGGACAATTGACTGTTAAGGCTTGCTCACAGTTGGTCACCCTTGGAAGCCACATACTTCATACAATGTAAACAGGATCATCATCAGGTGTTACACGCTTGGAAAATAGCCTATCCACAAGTGCTGTCTAGTGGGGAGCAAGCAGTTTGTATGTTTATGTGTGTGTGTGTTGAGCAATGAACAGAGAGTAATATCATGCCATGTAAAACGCTGTTGTTTTTGTGCTTTCGGTGTTGGGACTGTCACAGATGATCTATTCCGAAGACTTCCGAATGTTGCATGGGCTATATAATATACATATGATTATAATTACAAACTGTCTGCCACACATTTAAATAAAAAAACCCATAGACACATGCACCATTCGACAGAAAATCAAATCTATTTTATTATTAAAAATACAATTTTGTTATAATCCATACATTCATTCATCAATTTGCATACTTCACTGGGCTGTGAGTACATCTGGCAGGATATAATACTTTTGCAGAAGAATTTTTAGAAATCATTACTCTTCTCATAATAACTCAGATCCTTTTGCATATCAATGCATCAGTCATTGTCAATGTGCCTTCAAGTAGATACAAGAGCCTCAAGACATTAAGCAACACCCACTGGGTAGCCTAAATATACTCAAAGCTCACGCTGAACGTCTTTAGAGATATACTGTATAGAGATATACATAGACCAAGAGTGACCTTACATGGTTACCATGGTCATCATTATAGAACACTAGAGTACAGGATTCAGGACTTGCTAGGGTGAGGAGAATTCTGTGGTGAGCAGAGCCATTCTTTTCAGCTACCACAGGCAGACACAAATACTGTATAACCATTCCTATACAGGATGGGCCATGAAAAAAAACTGGACCATTTAAAAAAAAAAAGATTCCATCTCCTCAATAATTTAGACTACACTAATTAAAATCCATGCAAATTAAAGCTCATTTTGGTTCTCTTTCCAGTGAGATCATGGTTTATGACCATAAAAACAAGGGAATGTCCATTTCGATAAAACTATCCCTTAAAAGTTGCCATATGCTTTCTTACATTTGCATTTTAACTCTGCCAGTTTTCTGAAAGTGACAAGTTCAGATTGTGTTTTAAACTAGCTTCTTGTGGGTTTATGTTTTTTAAGGGCACATTAAGTTGTCTAATGTGTCCTCCATCCTTTTCTACAATGGCAACATCTTTTTACTAATTTTTAGTGATGTGTTGAGGTGAAAAAAGTGATCACGTTAAAAAACCAAAACCCCTTTCTTTTCATGGGTAGTGCCTTTGAAAGGCCATGGTGGTCATATCATAGCTTGTATGCTCATAAACCATGATATCGATGGAAAGAAAACAGAATGAGCTTCATGGTTTAAAATTACAGTTACAGAAGCCCTATGGACTCAGGAGCTTGGCACTTAACACACTGAGGTAGATGACAAAGGTGACCAGAGGAAGACAGACTATAAAAAGGTTAATGAGTAACTCTGTCTGGGTCAATGTGGGACATATTACCAAAGCTGAGTTATAACCTTAAACAACGCCATAATGTCAGACTCAATAAAGAGCATTGGCATTCTGCTTTTTGACTCATGGACATGTGTGTATGTGTCGATTTCTTTACATGGCACTGAAAGGCTTACTTGCCCAATGTCTGTACAGCTTGACTGACAGCTGTCATAGCAAACTGACAACTGCCATCAACTGCCTCTCAACCAGGCTTTTACCAAAGCTTAAGTCAAAGAAGCTAAGTTGTAAGCAACTTGTTTTGAAGTCTAAAGACGTTTCACCTTTCATCCAAAAGGCTTCTTCAGTTCTATCCTGATGATGGAGAACCAGGAGCTATATCTCTGGACCACTGGAGGAAACTAGCTCCTTTGACCATCATGACCTGGATGAATAAGAATCTTCACATTCACATTAAAAAAGCTTTACTATGCTGCATTGTGTGAACCAGGTTTCTGCTTTTGACTTTGCAATCTTCAATAGAGATTTATTGGCTCCTGTATCAGACAGGTGAAAAAAAGTGTATATAGATACATGCACGTGCACACACACACACACACACACACACACACACACAAAGGGGAAACTGATACTCTGATTAAATGCTGACTTGCTAGCATATTTAGTATTTACAGTTTGGCTGCGGGCGGTGCATCTTGGCAGAGGGGTGTGTGCGTGTGTGTATTAGAGTCTGGCAGCAGGTGGTGTGTCCTGGTGAAGGTGTGTGTGGAGGAAGAGGAGGATCTTGTTCCATGAGTCCTCCTGGGCATCTGCATGAGGCTTAGCCTGACCCCCCCACAGCATCAGCACTGCAACACAACACACACACACACACACACACACACACACACACACACACACACACAAACATTAGAAGGGGAGGGGTAACCTGTCTTTCACTCGCTCTCGCTGTGTGTGTGTGTGTGTTTCTCCTGAAGTGGGTATGGATTTGTACGTGTGTGTGTGTGTGTGTGTGTATGTGTGCTATGGCAGAAGTGTTGCTTGAACAATATAAGAAAGAGATTTGTGTATATGTGTGTGAGGTTTACATTATATTACATTGCACTTGTCTTATCCAGAGCGACTTAGTTATTTAGGTACAGGGTTTCAGTTACAGTGCCTGAAGCAATAGGTGGTTGGATGCCTTGCTCAAGGCCACTTCAGCAATAGATAAGGGTGCAGGAGAACACTAGTTGTTTACTTCCCCACCCCCATTCTTCCTACTGGAACAAGATTTGAACCTGCGATCCTCTGATCCAAGACCAACTCTCGAACCACTAGGCAGCTGCCTAGTTTTATTCATATCCCTGGCAGTACAATTACCTTTCTGCTTGTTGTGTTGAGTGATGAAGTTGCTGAAGCGCACGTGTGGTGTGTATGGAGGCTCGATCAGGTGACCTGCGTCTGGGTACGACAACACCGTCAGGAGGTGACCATTCCCAGACTGCTCCATCATCTGCTGTATCTGTACACACACACACACACACACACACACACACACACACACATCATGGATCCAGACGTGCACACACATACACACACTTGATTATTTTATTTGGGAGTACCAAAAACACAGCCCTCAAATACCCATTTACAAGAAACATTTTACAGTGGTATGCAGAAGTTTGGGCACCCTTTGTGAAAATGTCTTTTACTGTGAAAGATTAACCAAGTGCAAGATGAAATGATTGTGAAAAAAACATGTGATATATTCCCTTCACATTTTCAAACAAAATCATGATTAATTTTCATCTGTTGCATTTTCAAAGTAACAGAAAACAAAAACATGACACTGCAAAAGTTTGGGCACCCTGTATAGATAATACCTTGTAGCCAAGTCTCACAGTTAGGAAAGACCAGGTGATGTGAGTTTCAATGCTTTATTAGTGTCCAGACTTCTCTGGCCTTGCCCACACAATCAACAGCCATGGGTTCCTCCAAGGAGATTCCTAGAATGCTAAAACTCAAAATGACTGAAGCTCACAAGCAAGGAGAAGGCTATAAGAACATCTCAATGCGTTTTCAGGTATCAGTTTCCTCTGTACGCAATGTTATCAAAAAATGGCATCTAACTGGGACAGTGGAGGTCCAGCCAATGTCCGGAAGATCATCAAAATTATCACCAAGAACTGCTCGAAAAATCCCAAGAAAGTCAAAAAAGAACCCCCACTTGACTGTAAAAGAAATACACTTGGCAAGCACTGGAGTTGTGGTATACCATTCAACTACTCAGAGACTCAAAGAAATACACAAATACGACTTTCATGGGAAACTCGCGAGAAGAAAACCTCTCCTGTGTCCTAACCACAAAATTCAACGTTTGAATTTTGCCATAAAAAAAACATGTAGATAAGCCTGTTGCATTTTGGGAAAAAGTCCCGTGAAGTTAAAATTGAACTTTTTGGATGGCGTGAACAGAGGCAAATGTGACCATCACTTAAAAAGCTGAAGGTAAGACAAGGATGGCTTCTACAAATGGATGATGATTCAAAGCACAACTCAAAAGACTACCTCAAGACCACAAGAGGCACAAAATGAAGGTTTTGTCATGGCCGTCACAGTCCCCAGACCTAAATATTATTGAAAATGTGTGGATAGACCTCAAAAGTGCAGTCCGTGCAAGACAGCCCAGGAATATGAAAGAACTTGAAGACTTTTGTAAAAAAGAATGGGCCAAAATCCCAGCAAGAAGAATTGAAAAACTCTTGGCTACATACAAGAAATGTTTACAAGCTGTGATCCTTGCCAAAGGGGGTGCTACTAAGTATTAAGTATAGCGGTTTCCCAAACTTTTGTTGTGGTCCTTTTTTCTTTTTCCTTTTTTGAAAATGTGAAATCTGAAATAAAACATGATTTTGTTTGAAAATGTAAATGGAGTCCTATGTAACTTCATGTGAGATATTTGTAATAGGTTTCAGTGATTACAAAAAATTAAACATGTTGTTTTTTAAATTATGCTGACCTCTCATGTTAGGTAGGCTAGACCTGCATCATCATTGCAGAACACAGTTGACTGTGTAACTTAGGTGTGTTAACCTTTCCCCCAATACTGTTCTAGGTAATAAAATTATAGGAACTCTCCCTCACATTGAAATCATGCAGAAACCAAAGACAGTCTTCATAAAAGCTATCTTTTACTGAAATCACATAGGTTTCCCACAATGTAGCCTAACGCTGTACAAATACAATTAGCCAACACAGTTGTCCGTCATCTTGAATGCAGTTGAGACCTTTAAACAAAGTTGGTTCGGTGAAACTGAGCACTAACAAGTGTAGTTGCAAACCACAGTGGTTATCACACTGGTTGCGAATGTTTGTGTTGTGGGAAATGGCTGTGTCAGTCAACCATGGATTGTATTATGTTGGTTCACATGAATAAATGCTTTGAGAAACGCTTCACACCTACATAGTCTGAACCAAGTAAGTGGCTAACAAAGTTAGCATTATAATTATATAAATGCCTATAATAGAATTTATTGTCACTATACACATGCACAGTGAGACTAAAATCAACACATAATTATGATGCTAACACAATTAGCAACTATGTTTTTGGGAAACGTAGCATTAGGCCACTAAGGATGTTCTTGAACAAGAGCACATGTAAAAGAAGACTGGAAAGAAGACTGAAAAGACATGTAAAAGAAGACTGGAAAAAATTTGACTGTATGTATGTGTGTGTGTGTGTGTGTGTGTGTGTGTGTGTGTGTTACTTACATCTTCAGTAGACTCCACAGTAGCCCAGTTCTGGTCATCCTGACCAATTACTATCAGTAGAGGACACTTAATCTGTCCCACCTGCGCCGCGCGCGCACACACACACACACACACACACACACACACACACACATACGTATATCACATCACAATCCACAGTAGTCTCATATCACCACACTCACTGAACAGAAATGGAACACATACACACGCATGCAAAATAATCACAGGTATGTAAAACATATTTTTTTTGTTGTTCTCGTTCTCAATCACACAGACACAATGACACACACACACACACAATGACACACACACACACACACACACACACACACACACTTACATTTACTTTAAGTTCTGGCTCAGTTGGAATGGGCAAAATGGTATATTTGCCAACCAGGTGATTATTCTCATCAAAGTAAGCTTTTGAAGTGTTCCTATGGACAGACAGACAGACACACACACACACACCACAACATATTAGAACATTTCTGTTTATGTTACTACATTTTTTTTCAGAGGATGTGTTAATAAGTAAAGAATAGCTACATGCACACACACATACACACACAGCATTCATCAGTTCATCCACACACACTGACACACTCACCGATTCATACTCTTCTGGACCTCGGAGGAGGGCTTGTTGAGGGAAAAGGCGTGGGTGCCACTGATACACACACAGCATCGGGGCTGGAAGACACGTGTCAGTAAATGTCACACTGGGTGGGTCTATGTGTACAATTAGAAAAAGGAGCAAGACCGGAGCACTCGGTTTACAAAATTTTAATGGTGCAGAAAAAACACGACTGACGTTTCGACGCCACTGCGTCTTCTTCAGAGTCGAAACGTCAGTCGTGTTTTTTTTGCACCATTAAAACTTTGTAAACGGAGTGCTCCAGTCTTGCTTATAATACTGTACATTGTGTCCTGGACCGTGAGCACCAGTCGAGGTTGGAAGCATCTGACTCCCAGTTACTATGTGTACAATTGTCATGTTCCTCAAGTGTTGTCCTGAAAGTCATTGTGGCATTTTGGGACCAAAATAACAAAAGAACGAAAGACCACAGCTATGTGTCAATCCATGTCTGACACCATCGCACAATGGCTTGGTGGTTGAATTTCAGCAACTGGGGATCAACAGAGATGCCATGAACCGAATTAAACATCCCAGACACAGAATGTTTTTTTTTTTCATAATATGGTCCATATATGATGAACATGGCTACAACTGACACACACACACACACACACACACACTGGGCCAAAAAAGTATGAGACACATTTTGCTGAAGTATTCTTTCACTACATGCACAATCTTATATTCATTTTGCTTATAATTATATAATTACAACTATATAATTACTAATATTATAACAATTATATATATTATATAGACTTATATTTAGTAGAATTAATATGTAATATAAATATGATATAATTGTATAATTTTGCTTTGCACATTGATAATATTAATCACATTGTATAATTTAAAGTGCAATATCAACCTTGTGTATATAATATCTCTCTTGTGTTTTACCTCAGCTCACCACTCCCTCTTCTATTCTTTATCTTGTCTTGCAGTAATACTTGTTTATTTTTATTCTATATTGTAAATATCCTACATACTGTACATGTCTACACTGAAGAGTTGATTTTAGTCTCACTGTGCATGTGTATAGTGTACACTGTACATCTGTATAGTGACAATAAACTCTATTATAGGCATTTGTATTCTATTGTATTTTATTGTATTGTATTCTATTGTGTTTTATTCTGAGACGTACCATTATCAGGGAGTCTTGAAGGGGCACTGGGAGATTAAATTCCGAAACGCACGCATTATGATTATCAAACTGTTACTGCATATTTACATATATATTCCTAAAGGCAAACTAGAATACATGTAAATAGAAAATGACAGAAAAGAAACACACACACACAGACGAGATTCACCCTGCGCAGAGAGAGAGAGAGAGAGAGAGAGAGAGAGAGAGAGAGAGAGAGAGAGAAACAAACTCACCTGTACAGTTTTAGAGTAGGCAGCGAGTGTGAAGGTGACAGCAGCACCAAAGGACAGACCCAGCACTGCCACTCTCCCTGGGGACACCTGAGGATGCGACTGCAGGAGGTGATAGGATTTCTACTGTGCACAAACACACACACAGGCAGAGAGAAAGAAAGAGAGAGAGAGAGAGACAGAGAGAGACAGAGACAGAGACAGAGAGACAGAGAGAGAGACAGAAACAGAGAGACAGAGACAGAGCAGGGGAAGAGAAAGCGAGAAAAACTTATACATATCCTAATATATATCCCTAACTTAATATAATCCACCATCCAAAAGACACCCACACACTTTTTGAAAAATGACACAATCTTGAGGTATCCTGTTGAGGTAAGAATAACTGCCTGTCTTGCAAGTTTCAAACAGCCAGGATGTGCTGCATTCAGTGGGTTCACTGAGTGAGTGTTTACCTAACTTACAATAAGAGACACTACTTCGACTGCAAAGCAACACATGCACGTGTCACAAGTACTACACTACTACAACTGATAAGACACACACTCACATACACATTTAGGTAAAAGGTTAGGGGAAAGGCCTTTGCCCTCTTATGTATTAGAACTGATAGGTGCACGTGAACGCACACGCGCATGCACACACACACACACACACACACACACTACATTACATTACATTACACTTAGCAGACGCTTTTATCCAAAGTGACTTACAAATAGGAGGACATAAGCTGACAGAGGTGTAGGGGAACACAAAGTAAGCAGACTATCTTTACACGTACAAGGAGATGCATGTGCCTAAGTGAATTTCCCAGAGCAGGGACACTACAGACACATGGGGACAGAATTACACACACACACACACACACACACACACACACACCTCAAAGTATTCAGTCCCAATATCATATGTGCGATTCTCATCGGCGGACAGGTACTCCAGTGCCATGGTAACCAAGCCGTGTGATGCCAGCAGGGCCGCCCGGTACTCCACCAGCCCCCCTCCCCCTCCCCACATGTCCAGCACTGCAGGGAAGGGCCCTGGGCCTGTACACACACACACACACACACACACACACACACACACACACGTACCTGTAAGATGTATGTACACAGATGTATGCCATGCAGACACCATGCACCAACACACATTCAAAACTCTAATGTATGTGTGTGCGAGTATGTATGTGTGTGTGTGTGTGTGTGTGTGTGTGTGTGTGTGTGTGTGTGTGTGTGTGTGTGTGTGTGTGTGTGTAAAACACTACCTGGTGGTATGAAGAGTGTCCCTTTAACCCCTCGTTCCCTGACGTCCACACGCTGCACACCTGGTGCCAGGTACCATCTCTCCGTGACAACCGTTGCCAAGGCGTCCTTTTCGGAGAAGCCTTGGGTCATGTGACCACTGAAGATGGAGATGTTTACCACCATCGGAGACATGACGTCTTTCTTCCTCAACCTGTAAACAAGCACAGGAAGACATTGTGCAGTGCAAAACAGACAGTAGTGTACTCGCAGATGTACTGTGTGTGTGTGTGTGTGTGTGTGTGTGTGTGTGTGTGTGTATGTATGTGTGTATGTGTAGTGAAGGGGAGGAGAAGTCACCCCACCTGGCCTCAAACCCTCCAATGGCCTCACGGCAAGCCATCCCACTTCTGACACCATCCATCACAGTATGTGTGTGTATGTGTATGTATGTATGTATATGTGCAGAGTTTAAATTGGGTTGGAGCCCTCCGGAGCTCCCTCAGCTCCTGCTCCTCACCTCGGCAACACAGACTGGAGCTGAGCTGCCTCTGCTCACAGAATTTATAGTAACACAACAGAGGGAAATATAGACCACTATGAGTACAGAAGGGTTCCTTGTCTGTACAAAAGCCAATTTAACCACTGTATGTGCGCTTGTACTGTAGATGCCTCCATGTATGCATGTTTGTGTGTAAACAATGACAGAAAGGTTTTCTATAGTCTGAGCACAATAGTCATGTACGTATGCATACCTGAGTCCGTGTCTACTGCCAGGAGCCGGGTGCATACTCCAGAACAGACCCATGGGTTCAACTCCAGTATATGTCCCACCTGTACTTGCATGATCTTCCGTGACTACAAAAGAAGAGGATAAAAGGGTTTAGGTTGAAGTCTCTATGGTCCACTAACACAGCAGTACATGCAACACATGATCACATCCTGATCCAGTTAATAAGCGTAATTTATTATTTGTTCAAGCATTTGCACATTTCTCATGCAATGATAAAATAATATGGAAACGTATATATGGTGTAGGGAGCAGTGGGGAATGTATTTTATGTCACACACAGGAAGTTCATCAGTGGTGCAGTAAAGCAGTACGGGTTAAAACATGTCTCTGGGTGACTACATTTATTAACATTAAATTGAAAGGTTAAAGCCTAAAAACAAAACATGAAACTGGCCTACAACAACGATAAATATATTTCAACAGCCATTACTAAAGTTAATGATGTCTGCTTTGACTGCCATTCCAATGAGCCTGGCTCTTTGCCATTGCGGCATGTTTGGTACCCCAGAGACCCGGGGCCAGGTGGGGTGACTGGTCTCACCTTTCACTACAGTAGTACGAGATATTGAGGTAGCCAGGCTGATCCAATCCAATCCAACCAAATGAAAACACAGCCCAGGACTGATAAACAGCCAATGGCATTTTGTGATCATGACATAATGATCAACTGTCTTTGGGGGAAAAAAAGTTGTCACCCTCTGGGGTAAATGTCACTGTTCTGGTGCACTATGTTGAAATGAATTCTAATTAATTCATTTTTGTCTATCTACTGCATGCACAATCATGTGCATGGCTGTTTTGAATTTGCACAATTTTACTTCATCCAAACAACCAACTTGCAATAGCCTCCCCGAAGAACACAATTGTAAAACGTGATTTACACATATTTGTAAAAATGGACCCACCAATATTTTGCATCTTTAACCATTTCTGAAACCGGTAGACTACTGCAGACACAAAGCCTCTAATCTACACATACCTAAGCGCTTATCAGTAGTAAACAGATCTCATTGGTTCACTCGTCACAGCCTGTTTTGCAATCACTAGCTGTCAAAGACACGTGCATAATCACTTCATTTACAGAAGGGCTCAGGGATTTAAACTTCTTTTTCTGGGGTTGGGAAACCCCTAAACATAAACAAAGTAGGCTGTATTCTTATAGCCTAGTGATAAACTTTTTCGGTGGACGGGTTTGCAACATGCGGCTGGTGGACTGCATTTTCATTTTTATAGCGTATAACAGGAAGTCACTTTCATTTATAAATTGGTTTACAGCTTTTAGTCATATCTAGGCTACCTGACACGGATCCATGTTCGTCGCTGATATAGTGGCCATACGCCTCCCAACAGTCTTTATCCTCAGTCTGATGACTGGAGTAGAGGGTCACCTCTTGTTTTGGCTGCAAGTTTCTTACAACTATCTGCAACTTTTCGTCCACCAGTGCCCTGGTAGGTTGCACCGACAATACTGGGCATACCGCCATAGAGCTCGCCGCTCTGTGAAGACTGGGATCTGCAACAGCATTCATCTTTTCTACTTCCTCGGATAAAGTAACACATGTGTAACTTCCGCTTCAAGGTCCGTAGTCTGTGGTCGTCAGTGACGCGGTAGTAGCGCGGTCGAAGTCCACCCCATTATCGCGATACACATGGGGATGGCGATTAACCCTTTCTTTTTGTACATGTCCACACGCAGTGGGCACAATAGTGAGAGACAATTTGGACTTCTAAAGTCATGCTAACTGTTAATAAACCTATATTGTTGATTTTTCTTTGTTTTATATAAAATACATTATTACTATTCTGTACTTTGTTTATTTTTATTTTATTGTGAACACCGACATTCTGAAACAGGCGTTCCAAAAGGTGTATAAGTTCTATGTCAACTAGCCTACTGAGAACGGGTAGATAGACAAGGACAGACACATTGTGGCAAGTCGTTTCATTCCTCGGGTAGATGTCTTAAGAAAGGACATCTAAGGACTCAATTTAATAGGTTTTGATAGGTCTGAATAGCAATCTGTCAAATGTTTCTGACCTTTTTTTTTTTTTTTTTTTTAAATCTTTTCACATCACCGACCATAATGTAGGCCTATCCCTTTTAAAACAGGATCAGGTATTTATTTATTTTTTAAAAGTTACTCGATTGTATTACTCGATTGTATTAATGCACCGGTGGGGTAAAGGCAAAATGTAAAAAGGCTGCTTTTAACACTTAAGACACCTTAAGAGAATCTTACTCTTTTCTTTATGCTGCATAATAGGCCTACTTTTTTCTTTCACGAACTGCACACCCCAAGAAGGATTATTAGCCAAAAAAAAATAACCTTGTGGTTCCATTATAATTCCTTTGAGATTTTGTAAAATAATAAAAAAAACAGAGTTGGCAGCGTCTGCTTAGACAATAAATGATTGCCGCAAGCAGACTTCCTAGACAAGGCGCTGGGCTACACACATGACCAAGACCAACTACACACACATAAATGATTGGTGTGAGCAGACAGAGGCTACTACTCTTGCTGGGTATGGAATGGGCCACACCTTAGTACAGCACGGTCAGCATAAACGGCTGAATTGGTGACATATTTGGTGAAACCTGCTGTTATATTTTCACCAGATATCAGCTGCAAACCTGCTGTTTGCACAGAGCAGACAGAGCACTGGACTGGGACTATACATCTGTGTAGATATCCCTGTCTGAAGTACCCACAAAGCAGCCAAATATACACAATCATTGAGCCACTGATGTCAAAGCAGATATTTAGCCTACTCCACAAAACAGTGTTAAATTAAACTGTTGCACCATCCACATTCCTACATTTCCATGTAGTAGGCCTACCTCATTATGATAAAATTCAACTAGCCTACCACTCCGTTCCCTGGTGATTTTTTATGAAATTGTGACTTTATGTTGTATATTGTTATGACTGCATGGATATTCATGAATTCAAATGGGCTACCCATCAAATGAAATAGGCCCCGTAAGGTGTCCTACATGGAGAAAAACATCAATCGTTTTGTAATGTAATTAATACAACTGTTTAACTGTCTCTGAAAGCAAAGTACGGGACGTGGTTCTTAGGTGTGTTTAAGCTATCTATTTACTGACGCTCCTTGGAGGACGTTTTAATACATTTTCCTTTTTCTAACAGCGCCGTCTGCTGCTATTCTACTTACTGCGCGCACGACTGTTCCCTTTAAATAAGATGTAGACAAGCAGTTAGGCTTCACAATTTATAAGTAACATTCAACACATTCGAACACATTCAAAGACATTCTTAAATTACATTGTATTTTATTTATGTCAGAACAATCTTCTATATTATCTTTATGTACAGAAACCATTTGACGAACACGTTTCAACTGACACCCTCAACACAACTTTGCAGCTGGTATCCGGTGTTTGGTCTTCACCAATCTCTGTGACTTAGATTTTTAGAAAAACGCTATAGGAAGAGCGAATGGCAAGCACTTCAAAGCTTTGGAATTAATCTTTAGTTGCACAAAACTGATTGTTCTACTGCAGCAACTATGCTGGTTAAGAAATATGCTAGTAATGCCATGACGCAATAATTAAAAATGGTCGGTATGTGACGTAGAATGTATGTGTATTAAAGCAGCGTGGTGGTAGTACATCTCGTCCGTGCGTCCTGTTCACCTCAGGAACAAGCCGCCTGTGTGCTTTCGGTAAGTTCATATGGTCAATAAATATCAGCATATTTCATTTTACACATGAGAAAGGAATTATTCTCAATGTCCACAATTCTTATGGTCTTTCTACATAATAATAACAAAATAAAACATAAAAATAATTCAATACGTTTAGGCTATAGCTAAGCAAGTAAGATAAAAGTGATGGATTAACTTTGGCTAAACTCTAAATGTGTGATCTACAGTTCAGCTGACCTACTGTCAGGGTACAACGGAAGCCATACTCTGCACTAGTAGTGTAGAAGACAGGCTGTGAGGTGTAACACTGCACACAAGCTACTGTGGCCAGAATCCATCAGAGGTGAGACTGCACAGCACGGGTGGGCCAGTGGGATGTATACTGTAGCTGCATTGCTCATCAGTGTTCAATATGCATTTAAATTGCATTTCAGCTGCACAGTTTGAATGCTTATACTGAAAAGACAAAATGATACTGAAAATTGTTCCCAAAGAGCATGCACTCAAGAGTTTCCATGAAACCCACTGGCTTGAGGGGTCCTGTATGTGTGATGATGTTCTACTGTGTTTTCCAGTCATTGCTGTGAAAGAAGTAGTGGAGAATATGGAGAAATTTGCTGTTTACTCTGGGAGGGCTGAGGACGAGTCAAACTCAGATCCACTAGGCTCGTCACGGCCATGTTCCCCAGACACTTCACCTGAGGCAGAGAGACTGGAGCTTCTGTACCAGATCCTCCGACTACCCACCGTGTATGTCCTCACTAACATCTTGCACAAAAACCCTTTTACTCCATACTAAATGTTTAAAGTGTTTGTCAGTTAAGACAAGATGATAAAAAAATATTTAGTAAACATAGTGTAACTTTTATGATGAAGAATTATGTTAAATTACTGTTACTAAAACACTATGGTCATTAATGATAACACATTTATAAGTAGTTCTACTTATTGCACTTGTATGACTCTGCTTTAAACCATTGCATTCATTTCTACAAACAGGCAATTCCAGGCACTTTGTTGTGGAATACGCAATAATGTGAGTACACAAAACCTTTGAAAATTAACCTTAATTCGGCCTAGAATAGGGCTTTATGACATAGGTCTAGTGTTTGTCCGCATACTTTGTGCTGATGCATATTAAGTTATATTGCATTCCAAGACTAAAACAAAACAAAAAAACCAACAACGATAAAAAAAAACAAAAATCAAGTTTTATAATGCCATCATTGAAAAGTAAACCTTTGTTTTTGAACCTCATTTAACTTTGTAATGCCATACTTGATGACAAATGCAAATATCAAAATGTAGAAGAAGATGCATTTTGCAATTATAACAGTTCAGGCTGCAAGGACTGTACTGTAATACAGCATTGCTACACGTCATTGTTGTCATGAATATAAATATACCTTTTTCAATTATTGCAAGGCATTGTTAATCTGTTATAACCACTGTATTTTCAGTACTTTGTGAATAGTAATGGCTAATAAAGTGTTACCATGATTTCCCTATTTCTTTACATCACAACATTTGTACATACTTGACTAATTTTCTTATGATGTCATATAAGATGACTGCAGAGGAAATTGCAAAGATGTTCGCCTCATGGACTGAGGACAGGGTTCGAAATAACATTTTTGAAACCATGGTGGAACTTGAGGAAAAGACAACCATCCTCTCTTCCAGCTATCAACAGCGGTCAGACATTTCACTCATTATTTGAAAAAAAAATGTGACTGAAATTAAGATTCCAGATTCAGGAATACTTTATTACATCTCACTATACTGGTATAAAAAAGTAAAAAAAAATATATATAGTGTTTGCTGCATTGCAACAATAATGTAATAGGAGACGAAAAATATAATTAGTCAATAAGGACAAAAGCATTTTGAAGGTCATTTAATAAATTCTTGAACTTTGTAAAACATCTAGATGTATTAATCATGCCTTACATTGCCTAATATAGAGTCCAGCAGTACAAAGTGGAGACTACTAAAGAAGTACCTGAGGTTCAGCTGGCTCCAGTGACTAAAGAGGTCTTTGTCACAGTCCTGGACTCTTTGCAGGGGTCCTTAACTGATGTAACCAAGGCTGCAAGTAAACAACAATTTGTTAGTCACCTGAACAAGATGGTCAACAAAATTAAGACGTTCCCGAAACGCTTGAGACCCTCGCCGAAGGCCTCCAAAGAACTGAGCATTACGCCGGAGGTTTGCAAGACACTGTCTGACCTTTTGGCTCTTCCTGATCCTGAGGGCAGCACAAAATCCGCCCAGTCTATCACAAGTGTTCATAGCAGTCAGGATCGCCTTTATGCTGAGGACAACCTCAACAGAGCTTCAGAGAATGTTCAGAACATTCTGTTTACATCAGCAGCTCCTTCTTCAAGCCAAGAAGGCATCACTGTGGCCTTACAGTCTAATGCCAGTTCCCTCTCAGTGTCGTCTATCAAATCTGTACATGATGATGCTCGAGGAATCGTTGACACTATTGTGACAGACTTAGAAGAGCTGTATGAGAGCATGGAACCAATGGAAATTGAGATGCTGCAAAACCAAAATATACAGAGCCAAAAATTAGCTGAGCCTGAAATTGATGACACCCAAAATACACCTCAAGAGATATTGCAGAGCCAAGAAAAAGAAAAAGCTGAACCCACCAAGAAGTTTCACGCCACTGAAAAATTGTTCAATAACAAACTATGCAATGTCCTCTGCCGCGCTCAGATAAAAGTCAGAATGTTCTTCACTCTTCACGGGTCGCAAGACATCTGTTGTCGCAAGACAACTGAGACTCATTGCCAAGACGATGCCAGCCTTGAGGAGCCTTGCCGAGAAGATGCTGACCTTAAGGAGCTTTGCCGAGAAGATGCCGACCTTGAGGAGCCTTGCCGAGAGGATGCTAATCTTGAGGCGTCATCAGAGCAGTCAATTGCTGATACAAACCTTGTGACCTCCTTCGATGAGGCACAGCAAGGTTCTGAAGAGGCTGAGACACCTGCAGTCAAAGCACTAACAAGCCATGATGTTTCTTCTTCTCTGGTTTCTTCCCTGCCAGAGACAGATGGTAGTGATTATGATGCTGTGATACTATCATCTCAATCACCCTTACAACAATCTATGGCCTCGTCATCTCAGACTGATCTCCAAGACGACCACTTTACCCTTCAGGATGAGGCTCGTCAGGATGAGCTAGGAGACAACATTGAGGCAGAGGCTTCCCCAGGAAGTGAAGCATCTCTTGTTCCTGAAACAGTGGCTGCTGTGACCACTGATCATAAAAAGCGCAGCTTAGGCAAGACATTTAAAAATATATTTGCCAAGCAACCAAAGGGCTCGACTGATGCGCCAGCTGTACATGTGGATACCCAAGAAGTGGTCTCCATGGCAGTACCCAGAGGTGAGGGTACTGAGACTTTATCATTGGGCTCTAACAGACAAGAATCTTCATCTCAAACATGTCTGCAGGGTGAGCAGATAGTCTCTGATGGTGAAGAATGTACAGCTGAATGTGCAGAACTCGGCGACAGTGTCACTGAAACAATTGCAGAGACTGGCCAAGCAAGTCAGTCCTCCCCAGCCCCAGAGGAGGCAACAACTACGGCTGTATCTGATGGAAAGAGAAACAGCTTAGGAAAGACATTTAAAAAATTATTTGCCAAGCAACCAACAAGCTTACATGATGCCCCCAACATACCTGTGGACACGCAACGGGCAGACGAGCTACTGGCCTCCAATGGTGGGGCATTTAGTGGTGACACTGACACAATTACCGACTCTACCAGAGCAAGTCAGCCATCTCCAACCCCAGCAACAGTGATACCTGATGAAAACAAGCCAAGGTTTGGGAAAAAGATGAAAATTTTCTCTGCTGAGAAACCAAAGAGCATGAGGAATGCCCCATTGACCCAAGAGATGACCTCTGTGGTAGAAGCTGAAGAAGTCCCAGAGACAGTTTCACACACCTTAGACACAGCAGTGCAGCAATGCATGACCTCAGAAACCTTCCAAACCTGTCCTGGGGATGAGCAGCTTGCCTCTACTGATGGTGAGGAATTCCAAGAAGGGCGGGCAGAAATTAGCGACGGTGTCATCGAAACAATAGCTGAGACTACCCAAGCAAGTCAGTCCTCTCCACCAGCTGTTGTTGCATCTGACAAAAACAAGCACAGCATTGGGGGAAAGTTCAAAAGTCTCTTTGCCAAGCAACCAAAGAGTGTTGCCCCCCCAGTAACACCTGTAGACAACCAAGAGTCACCATCAGTGGTGCAAAAAGGAGACAGTCCTGATACTATATCACTTGCATCCGAGGCAGTTGTGCGGCAATCCATAGCCTTAGCATATGAAAGTGTTTGCAAGGACGACGGCTTCGTCACCTCTGATGACGCAGATCGCAAGTACGAATGCACTGAGCCTGGTGATAGTGTCATTGAACTAGTTGTGGACACTGCTAATG
Organism: Setipinna tenuifilis; assembly: GCA_030347295.1. Lineage (NCBI taxonomy): Eukaryota > Metazoa > Chordata > Actinopteri > Clupeiformes > Engraulidae > Setipinna > Setipinna tenuifilis. The sequence goes on along the minus strand of CM059274.1, from coordinate 18,750,407 downwards.
TGAGCCAGGCACCTCCAGTCTCGGAAACACCAGTTGCCGCAGCTGCAGATGGCAGCAAGCCTGGCTTAGGGAGGAAATTAAAAAATCTATTTGCCAAACCAAAGATCTTGACAGAAAGGCCAACAGCACAGTCAGACACCCTGGACATGGTGTCATCCATTGTGGAGACAGAGGATGGCGGCAGTGGTCCTGATGTCGCCTTGCTAGCATCTGAGACACCTCTACAGCAATCCATGGCTTTGTCATCTCAAACCTGCCTCCAAGATGACCACATGACAGTTGCATCTGACGGAGGGGAAGTCAATACTGAATGTGGTGACCTTAGCAAGACCGACATGACTGTTGAGGAGAGTCAAGTGCCTCCCATCTCAGAACAACCAGCAGCCATGGTAGTGGCTGCAGAGGGTGGCAACAAACGCAGCTTTGGGAAGACATTTAAAACCCTCTTTGCCAGACAGCCAAGAAACGTAAGTGAAGGCCCCAAAGTGCCAACGGACGTCCAGGAGCAAGTTCTCTCCCCACTTGAGGAGGCCGCTATGCCGTCTGGAGAGAGCAGCACACCTGAAGCTGGATTATCAGCCTCTGAGGCTTCTGTAGGACAGACAATGAGTACATCACTGGACCAGTCGCTGGACCAGTCTGTCACAGATGCCCCTACTGAAGAGCCAGCTCCCCTACGTGAAGATATTAATGTGTGCGATGACTCTGCAAAGGCATCCATAAGCCCAGGACCTTTGTCTGACACGACTAGTGGTAACAAAAAACATGGCCGCCTGCAGATTGGTGCCAGGCTGAAAAATGTCTTCAATAAACAGTCTAAGCCAGCACAGGCCATCCAGGTAACACCAGCAGACACCCATGAGGTGGTTCCTACAGAAAAAGACACACTGAAGACCTCTGCTGGCCACCTCAGTAGTAGCAGCCCTCCTATGGCAGTTGTTCCAGAGTTTTCAAACGCTGCTGAAGCCACAGCAGCCATCAAGGACGTGATGGAGAGAGTGCGCAATGGCCTGGATGACGTAGATACTGCAACAGCAAAGATTGAATTCCTGATGGCACACGGAGTCCTCCAACCGTTCATCAAGGCGCTGGTTGACAAGGTTTTCGACCACATGCGCACCACCAGCAGTTCACCAGCCAACGGTGCGCCCCGAAAGTCCTCATCAGATCCCAACACCCAGATGACAGAGAGACATGGCGAGCAGAAAAGAGAACTCATTCTGGATCCAGATTCCGAACTTGCGTATGCCTTCGCAAGGAGGGCCGTGAAAGGGCTCCTTGTGTACCTGTTGGGGATGTTTGTGCCTTTGTTGGAGGAAGCAGGCATGGAGTTTGTCCATGAAATCATGGCAAAGAAGGTCGTTAGTGAAATCTCAGTCCACTCAGTGGATAATGGTGTCAAGGGTAAGTCTGAACTGTTAGTCTTTTAAATTTGGACGAGTGTTCATTTTATATACACACATATAGTATACACACACAAACACACACACACACACACACACACACACACCACACAAACATACATTGACACACACAAAAATATGTGTAACGTAATTGTAACGGCAAGTAATGTGTGTAACGTAAGTGATCTGGCTGATTTGTCTTTTATCTGCAGGCTCTGTCAATGAGTGACATGAGTGTGGACACAGATGACCTCTCCTTACATGACAAATGTCAGTTTACAACAGAAACCAGGATTGGAGTTAGTTCTCAAATACACTTCAAAAACAAAATAACTTTCACACAAAAAGTCAAAAAGAAATCAATAAAACATGAAGCATCCATTCAGGTGTTTTTTTTTTAATTGCAAGTGTGCAAATGTGTTGGTATACATTTGGTGTGACCGAGTATGTGCTCTTACAGTAACTGACAGTAAACTCAAATTATGATTATAAGCAGTATTTTGCCCACTGTTGCAGTAATGTCAGAAACAGATTTGTGTATGTTACCTTACAGTACATACCATTTAGCTGACAGTTCTATCTGACTTAGAGTTAATTAAATACTTGGACAGTCTATCTGACTTAGAGTTAATTAAATACTTGGATGGCTGTCAGTGAACTAAGTACAGGGACAGTCCTCCTGGACCACTATAGGGTTAGATGCCTTGCTCAAAGGCACCTCAACCCTTGAGTGCCATTGATAGCTCCATAAGGGTCAAAAGGTTCAGTTGCACTACTGAGAAATTGCCAGGAGGTGGCACTGTGGTAGAAGACATGGCCTTAATCGCCATGGCCTTAATGGCCTTAATCGAGGTTCACTCGAACAATGTTGGGTCCCAGGGATATTGTGGGTAAAATCACTTAACGTGGAGCGTGTGGCTGTATTTTTTTAAGGTTAGTTATTAAGTATTATAGTTCTTGCCTAACCTACATCTCATTGTGAGTGTGCAGCATTTCTTCGGTGTGGAGCACCGATGATGCTATCTCATATGTCCTTCCCTCCACACACTCTCACCTGGATAAAGGGAAGGGTAACTATGCAAGGTTACTATTTATTGACTATAGCTCAGCATTTAACACCATTGTGCTCTCTAAATTAGTCGCCAAGCTGCAAGATATTGGTCTTAGTCCTTCCCTTTGTGCATGGATTTTCAACCTATTATCCAGTAGACCTCAAGCAGTAAAGATTGGTAGCTTTTCCTCAAGTTTGATCACCCTCAGCACTGCCGCGCCCCAAGGATGTGTTCTCAGTCCTCTGCTCTACTTCCTTTATACCTATGACTGCTCAGCCATTCACAGTTCCAACTGTATAGTGAAATTTGCTGATGATACAGTGGTGGTAGGTCTCATCTCCAACAACGATGAAACAGCCTACCTAAACGAAGTTGAGATGCTGTCATCATGGTGCGTGGAGAACAGCTTAGAGCTCAATGTCACCAAAACCAAAGAACTGGTGGTTGACTACCGAAGAGGGAAACAGCCAGACTACACTAAATTAGAAATATATAGTGCCCCTGTGGACAGGGTGAGCTGCTTTAAGTATCTAGGAATTAATATCTCTGAGGATCTATCCTGGTCATCACAAGTCTCATTGATAGTGAAAAAGGCAAGACAGCGTCTGTACCACCTGAGGAGATTAAGGAAGTTCAAAATTCCATCTGAGATGCAGAGGTCATTTTACACTGCCACTATTGAATCTGTAATTTCTCGAAACATCTCAACATGGTTTGGCAACTGCACGTCTCAGGATCAGCTCACCCTGCATAGAGTTATACATTCTGCTCCAGGACCAGCCTACCAGGACTGCATGACATATATTCAAGAAGGTCTAAGACTAGGGCAAAAAGAATAATGAAAGACATTCACCATCCCAGTTTCACTTTGTTTGAAAAGCTGCCCTCTGGGAAACGTCTGCGTTCAAAAAAAGGACAGCAGGACAGAAAGACTACGCAGGAGTTTCTTCCCTCAAGCCATACGCTTTTTAAATACTTAGGACACCTCTTTTTTCTATTATTTATTATTTTTTACACAAAGGGAGTAGTCACAGCACCCATTTCACTGTGTGTTGTGACAACCATGTCAATGGAACCTCAGCCAGACCATCTGTAAAAAATGAAATAAAGTACAAGAGGCTGGTTTACCAGGCTACCACATTACAGCAGCAGTCTAAAAAGTCTGCACGCATGGCGCTCCTCTGTACAGCTTACCCCAAGTATCAGATACTTACTGTTGTGACTGGCCAAGCAGGGTTTTGGCCAGAACTAAGAATTATATGTTTGAGTGGGAGAGGAACCAGGAAAGTGTGGCAAGAGGAAAATGCACCCCACCCTTTTTTCCAGATCTTTCCCTGATTCGTCTGTTTCCCAGGCTGCATGGGTCTGGGCTTGGGTCCTCAGCGGGTCAGTTTATAACCTCAAGCTGCTTGTCGAATTCACTGCCCTACCACCACCAGGCTGACACAACAAGAGATCAATAGATACAGTGGACAGACAGACAGATAGCTCAATAGATACGTAGATACATACATATGCAGATTCATACATATATTGATGGATGGATACTATATTTTTGATCCATTTAATATTATTTATAACATTACACACACGTTTACCTCACAGCATCCATCTTCAAAACCATCAAGAATGTATATGATTTTATTTCTCATACTTCCCTGCTCATTTTCCAAAGTTGTCTGTGTTGTTGGCACATGTTTACATAAATGCAGTAAGTGAGTATCACAAATGAGGTAATATAAGCTCTAAATAAATTCTAAATATAATGCCCAATCAGAGATGCGCAGGAGAAACAGGTGAAATATGCATATGTTTATAGAGACAAGAAGATTAACACAAGCAGGGCTCTTTCATAGGCATTGCTTCTCTTGTCCCTGCCAATATCAACTTAAGATTTGAAAATAGTCTATTTCTAGTCTATTTTTTCTTTTAATGAATCATTTCTTACCACCAAGGAGAGTGAAGCGCTTGTGAAGTGAAGTGCTTTGGTGGATTAGAATGACTGAAGAGTACAGTGAGGCTGTGCTGTTGTATGCAGTATAGCATTGTCACTTTAATGACCAGGACCAGACCAGAGGTCGTCAGTGACTATACATAACAAAACTGGTTAGCTTTGGGCACATTTGGGCACATCTGTACACTCAAAAAAAAAAAAAACAGCAGAAAGAAGAGAAAAGCCTGTCAAGGTTGGTGGACTCTGTGCTTTTGCCTTTAGCCTCTAAAGAACTCTGGTTTATTGTCACGGTGTTCCATTGGGGTTTTTTGGCAGTGCTGTATCTTTCCTTTGTTTTCCCCTAATCACATTATTAGTTTGAATTATTCTCCCTACACCCTGCACTGCCACAATAACCTCCTTCACCTGTGTCTCCTTGTCTTGTTAATCTGTCCCAGTTTCCGGCCTCGTCTCCTTGTTCTCTGATTATTCCCAGCACCTGCACTCCCTCGTTTACGCTCGTTAACTCCTTGGTTTTCTGCACTATTTAAACCCTGGTTTTTCAGTCATCCTTGTCGGTTTGTTTGCCACACACGGTATGTTTCATGGCATTCTGTCTCTCGACCCTGTCCTGTCCTGTCCTGTCCTGTCCTGTCCTGTCCTGTCGGTCTAGTCCGAGTGTTTCCCAGTATCGTGTTTTGTTCCATGGATTCTGTCGTGCTTGTGTCTTGTGTCTTGTGCCTTGTCCTGTTTTGTCAGTCTGGTCTCCAGTGTGTTCCGTCTCCTGTTTTTGGACTGTTTGCATGGCTATGACTCGGACTGTCCCTGACAACGCGGCAATCTCCAGCCCTCGCCTACCAATCCGGCTCACCGGTGACGACTCGTCTGCCAGTGGCTCAGGTGGTAGAGCCGCAGGCTACCACCCCTGGAGTTGCGGGTTCAATCCCCGCTCAGCCCAGCGACACGAGTCCTGCCTGCCTGGCCCCTGTCTCTGTCCGTGACCCTGTGGCTGCAGCATCTGTTCCTGACCCTGTGGCTGCAGCATCTGTTCCTGACCCGGCGGCCGCTTCCGTTCCAGTCCTGTCTGCCCTGCACCCTGACTATGTTCCTGTCCCCAGCTCTGTCTCCTGTTACCCCGTCTGTGTTCCTGTGTGCCCAGCCCTGTGCCTCCAGTCCCTGTCCTTGTTACCTGTTCTGTGTTTTTGTTAATAAATGGCCTCTGGGGCCACGTTAATGCAATTGGGTCCACTCCTGTTCTGTCTGGTTTTCCTGGTTCCTGTATCCGTTCCCGTGACATTTATTGGTCTTAAAGTTCTAAAGAACTCTGTGTTATTGGCCTATATTTCTTGGGTAACATCCTGTACCTTATGGCCCCCACGGGTTAAAGCCTGGACTCTGTCAGGATGACATAGGAAGGTGAAAGAGAAATGGCCTTGTATTTTGTGGACACTGTTGCTGTGGCTGGACACAGCAAGAGATACCAGAGACCTCAGCAACGAGTCTTTATAAGCTATTATCTAATCCATAATGGCAATACAACACAGCAAAGCACAGAACAGCACACCACAACAGTTCATCCTTTTATCTTATCTTTTTGTTATCCATGTTATGTTATCTGTACTAAACTCGCATTAAGTCAAATTCTTCATCTGTCATACAGACTTGGCAATAAACATGCTTTTTGAGTCTCATTCTGATTCCTATTCAGCTTGGTCAAATTATGCCATATTTAGTAAAATATGTAGTTACTGCCTTTTGGCTTTGTAGAGCAGCATTGTGCAAGTGGTGGAGCACTGATCTCTAACATGGGTCACACTCAGTGTGTGTTTGGTGTTAAGACAGTTTAGTAAACAGTCATGAAGTATGATAGTCCAGCTTTCACTCAGGATGTTCTTTTAAGAGGATCAAATGGCAAAGAGACACAACTGTCTGTGCATCTTCGCCAAAAGGCAATCTTACACTCTACACATGTACGCACACACACACACACACAACCAAAAGGCATTTTTACTCTGGAGATCAAGTATCTGCAACATACTCTACACACACACACACACACACACACACACACACACACACACACACAAACAAACAGACACACACACACACACACACACATCAAATTGTGTTTTCTGGCCATGATGGACAAGCCAGGTGCAAGCACCAGTGCACCATCACAACCCTGTTGTCATACCAGTGTGTAGGTTAACCCATACCATGCCAAATGAGAAGAGTATGGTACTTGTGTGTGTTTCTGTGTGCATACATGTATGTTTGTGTGAACATAACAGAAATATATATAGTGTATCTATTGTATGTGTGCTGTGTTTAGCCCCTACCACTATGTAACTGTGTACAACTTAGTTTTAGTGTGTGTGTGTGCGCGCGTGTGTGCACGTCTACTTGGATTCTATCCTGTGAGGATATGTGTGTGTGTGTAAGGTAAGGTGTGGTCTGTCTGTCTGTATCTGTCTATGGCTGTTTGTCTGTGTCTGTCTGTCTCTCAAGATTAACACTTGCCAACTTTTCAGTGACAGGTATATTTTCTGTTTGGCACGTAATCAAATTTAGTAGGAGTGGTGCAAGAGAGGAGAATCATACACAAGCTGTCATCTACAGTACGATGAACAACCCGTCCCACCAAATAGAGTGCACCATACCAGCATTGGGAAACTCCGTCAGCAGCAGAATGAAACATTCCAGATTCCTGAAGAAGCGGTATCACAGGTCATTCCTCCCTGCTGCTGTCAGACTGTAGGTGATTAGCACATTTTCCATAAGACAGGCGTTACTTGAAATGATTTTACTAGACCTTTCATGCTCTTTCAAATTACTTAACTAGACCTTTCATGCTCTTTCATGCTTTCAGCTCTGCACCAAGCTGACTATAACAGGTGTTAAGTTATGGGATGTATACTGAATCCTATATCCACTTTATGAGTGATACAGATTGCAATATAAAATTATACTGCATTTGGCCGACACGGTCCTTTTTCCTGACGCAATGCTGTAAATTTTCCTATTGAGGTACTGATAGAGGAACATGTTATCTTGTCTTATTCTATTTTATCGTAATCAGATTACCCACTGTACTGTTATGGAAAATGTGCTTATCATCTCCACATAATTTAATTGCCTGCTTTACATCTAATCCTTTCAAAAAGGCTTGTCACATCTAGGATAGAGGTAAAAGGGATGGAGGAGAGATCCACAGAAACAGTCCCTCTAGCTTTTTTTTGGTGCTCCCGTAATGGACGAATCTGACTGGACAGTATTTTATATAGCTCTTGTACGGAGTGGCTCACACTCACACAGTGAGGGCGACGCTATCGTGCCATGTGAAACCAGCACATGGGAAGCAGGCTCGGGTTCAGCGTCTTGCTGAAGGAGGACCTTGATCAGGCCAAGAGGAGGTGGAGTCGAATCATCAAGCTCCCCAGCCACTGTGATGCATTCTTTTTTTCCTCACGATGTTGCCTAGGCAACCATAAGTACCACAGTATGTTGTGACGTGTCACCGGTCTTGAGGATTTGAAAACAGGATACTAGTTGGTGTTCCTGCCCTTTCTTAAGGGACACAGAGACAGTACAGGGGTGAAGTGCAGGACTGCAGGGCTACAGCTTACAGGCAGGATGGGCAGGATGGGGCTGACACCCATGGAAAGCCAAGTCTTTGTCTTTGTGTCTATATAAGAAAAGCACTTCTTAAGACTCCAACATGCCTGTGTGTCAACATACCATATTACAAGAAATAGAGTGTACTGAAATGGCATTTTTTCTGCTGCCTGTCGTTACTGCTCTAAAAAACAGTAATATAAATGAACAAAATGTTTATATACACTAGATGCACTAACATTCTTATATAAACAAAACCTTGTACACACTACAATACACTGTCCTAAGGTACAGAGAGACCCAAAATAGCACACATGGCAATGTAACAATGTGCAAAAGACTAATATGACTTGTACAAACTGCACAGCACAGGGGTGGGTCGCCTTACAGAGTGAGATATTTTTGTCCTCGGGGTGGCTTGGCAAGTGTGCCTGCAGATGTGTTGTGCGACTGGGATAGGGTGCGGAAGTTGCATGTGTGCATGAAAGATCTAGCAAAGTAATTTTAGTAAGTACATTTAATATATAAAAGCACTGTGAAAAATGACGGTGTTGCAATGGCCAAACCCGCCGATTTTTCCCCAAAGCACTCACACTAGCAACACACAACACACAAACGGGGTGGTAGTCGCATTCTCACAGCGGCATGTTCATGTAACAACACATGTTCATTCCTTTAAAGCATACTTTACTAACCAGCATAGCGAACAGGGAGGTAGCCTACCCACTGATTCAGCTTCATTATCCATTCATCCATCGTTAACTTAACTTCACGTGCCAAACAAACAGTACACTCACTTGGTTGCTTGGCAGCTCTTTTCTGGTCAGATGGGGAAACGAGAGCCACATCAGAGCCTGAGTCTTATCCACTGGTTCAGAACAGTGGAAAGGACTATGTTGGCGCAGGGGGTAATATCTGCCTAATTAGCCAGTTATGACTGTATATATATATATCACATGTATTTTTTGCCAGTGTGGTGTACCAAGCATGTATTGGTTTCCCAATGTATTTCTAAGTGTTACTATTTTGTATTATTATCATGATGTGTGTTATTAAGGTTTTTATGTGTCCATGGAGTATTTTCCCCCTATGTCTCTGTGAGCTCTACCAAGTATGTGATTATTGTGTGGGATTTAAAAGAGGAGCAAAACTCAGTGTTAGGAGAGTCTTGGTTGTGGAAGGATGTCTCTGGCAGCTTGCTGTGAGGCTGTATCAAAGTGAGTGTTCAGAAGTATTTTGCCCCGTACTGCCTACTGAGGCCAGTTTTTGGTTATTTCAGTTTTTGGTTTACTGCTTTAAAAATTACCGTGCACTGTAAATAAACCATCACCCGTTATTCACTTTATATTTAAGTTGCCTACTCCTTCGTTTTATTCAACCTTTGGATGTGGCCAGTCCTGCTGTGATGTGGGGGGTGGAGAAGCCTCTCATTCACAAGCACCTTTTAAACAGTTTACACTGTTTACAAAGTTCTGTACAGAGGGTAGCTAAAAGAACAGCGATAAAATGCAAAGCATAAACAATCAAATGCAAAACATGAGCATCATCAGCAATAAAAAGCAAATGATAAACATGTAGCAGTAAAAGAGTAAGCAGGACAAACCCAGAGATTAACAAAAGACAAAGGCGGCAAGAAGGTACAGTAGGCCTACACAGAACAACAAATACACGACCACAGTGAAGGACACACAAAATGACAAAAAGAGGTAAGAAATTGTGGTTCAAAGTTTGGATATCAAAGAAACTCAGGCAGAGTCAGCTGGCAATCAAGAAATCCCAGAGAGCTTTATTACGGCACCGGAGACTCACGTCGTGTAGCAAACAGGCGTAGTCTGACTAACATACAGAATGCAACTATTCTTATACCCTCCAGAACCCCATACAGCACCATCACACGTGGCATATACATCAATTGGATGTTTACCCAGCTTCACGTTCAACATCACAAAGAACCATAAATTCCTGTAAACATCTGTGCTATCACTCGAGGGTGCCCTGACCTGGATTAACCCAGGGTCAATCTGACCCCCTTAGATATATGGCATTATATGGAGGCGCCCTTTGGGTCAGGCTCTCTCACCTCCGGAGACGCTTTGAACTGGATCCTGAAGCTAATGGGGAGCCAGTGTAAGGAGGCCAAGACAGGAGTGATGTATTCCTGCCTCTTACTACACAGCAAATTCTATAGTGTTAAATCAACTCTGAGTGAGCCAGTTTTAACACTATGCCAGTGTTTATTTTGTCCCAATCTTTGTAGTGTTCATGTAACACTCCCCCTTTACATATTTAACTCCTTTACAGTTAAATCAACTTTTTGCAGTGTAATTTCAACTCTTAATTTTACACTTACACTCTCTTAACACTGTTGCTGAACACTGGGAAATTAACGCTGAGAATTTAGCTGGGTACCTGTCAGCAGTGTAGCAGCTGCATTTTGCATCAACTGCAGACACATTTATTGGGACGGAGTTGCAGTAATCCAGCTGGGATGTAATAACGGCTTGTTGGATGACCTTTTTCTAGGTCACAGAGGGTTTAAGGACACAGAGGGTTTAAGGCAGGAGATCATTCTCAGCTGGGGGAAACTGTTTTTAATAACACAGCTGATCGGCATTTTAAAGCAGAATGACCCCTCATTTTTTTGGCATATGGCTCGAAAATGACCCCTAATTTTTTGCCATATGGCTTAACAAAGAGGATTTCTAGTGCAACAGAAATAGACTGTAGAGAAGGGCTGGCTGTAAGAAAAAACAAAAATGTTAGAAACACACACACACACACACACACACACACACACACACACACACACACACACGGTTTGCATATCTTGGTGGAGTACTCTCACTAAGTCATTTGAAAAATAAATATAGAACTACAAAATACTTAATTATGCTGGGACCAGACCCGTCTTTTAACTTCTCCAGTCGCCTAGAGAATATTTTAGCAGTTAGTCGTAGCAGTAGGCTAACGGTGATATCCCTTGAATGGTGTTGATTTGAAATTCAAATGTAACCTCTTCAAGTTTTTTTCTTAGCCTGGTAAACCATCCCCTCATACTTCATTCCATTTTACACAAACGGTCTGGCTGGGGTTACATTGACATGGTTGTCTTAGGCAGAATCTTGGCTAACCAATCAGTGAACAGAGGGAGTGTTCGTGAGCGATGACATCGACTTTGTGTGCTACATTTGAATTGTAGTGCATAAGCAGGCTTACAACCAGGCTAATTGCATGTCACGACCAAATGTTAGAGATTGGGTAAAGGCAGATCCAATCATTTTAAACTTCAGCAAAGTGTACACCTCCCAGGAAGAAAACATTTCTCAATACAGCACAGCCAGACCCTCTGTAATAAATGAAGTGTAGTACGAGGGGCTGGTTTACCAGGCTACTTTTTTCTAGCTTAGTGGAGACTTATGGTACTCGTATGCATTTCAATTCAAGCACACACTCACACACAGCAATGTTAGAAAAGCTTGTTTATTATTTGAACATTACATCATAAATGTTGACTTGGTTAAAAATATTCACTGGAAACAAAGTACTGGTTGCAGAAATAAAAAAATAAAGTAATAGCGCAGCATTTTCAAAAAATAAAGGCATAGTCAAGCTTAAATTCAGCAGATATTTTACTCTATACTTGTTAGAAGGACGGCATTATAGTCATAACCTATATCCCAACCCAGTTGCAGACACTACTACTACTACTACTTCTACTACTGATAATAATAATAATAATAATAATAATAATAATAATAATAAACATAATAATAATAATAATATGTTTTAATAAATAAGTTCAATAACAAATTTTAAATTGTCAAAACACCCCCATTCTCCTTTAAAAAATCTACACCTATCTCCATTAAATTGTTCTAAATAATATAGTTTTGCCTTGACTCTAACTGTTTCTAGTTTAATCGACTCTTATCCTACTGTATGTCTTAAAAGTCCAGATCTAGTATACATATCATTTAGCAACAGACATAACACCAGCCAGACCTGCCAGACCTGGAGATCCTACTGCCATATTCTGAGATCATTTGAATGCGTTCAAACTTAACTGTTTAACTCTTAGGCAGGTGGCAAAATGAGCCTATTTCCAATAAAGAGTAAAGTGTTCCTTTAAACACACTGGCCGCATGGTCAAAGGCAGTAAGTAACACCACATGAACACCACAGTTATCAAGGCAGGGCAGCTGTGACAAAAGAGCCAATTCCCAGACACGTGCTAATTCTGAAACAAGCTAAGACTCCCAGACAAGCTGCTAAAACCAGCGCTAACTTGTTGTGCTGACTCTGCGAGGCTCTGTTAACTGGATTGGTAGGGATAAGGTAATTTTGGATTCAGGCATTGGTGTTGAGCGTGTCTGATATTGGCATTCCAATTTGGAAAAGTGCTAACAAAAAAAAATATAGCCCAGCTTGTTCCATCTATTTCCTTGTTTATGCTAGTTTTTTAAGTAAAGTGCGATGCTAACACTGTGATATGATTGGTGAATGTAGTTAATACCATGCTGAATGGTTGAGGAGTTGTATGTGCTTGCTACAATGCCATAATTTACTCATTCACTGGCACCTGTCTGTCTGTCTATCTGTCTGTCTATTTAAAAGTCCTGGAGTGGTTCTTTTGGTACACACCTAAAAAAAGACAAAAAAAACCCAAAACATTTGGTGTATTGGTAATCAAGTGGTCAGGAAAAATAACTCCTGTCGAATATATTTTATGCTGAACACAATCTGTTCACTCATAGCTTCTGGCAATGCTCAACAAACAGATGTGTATTCCTTCATGGGTGCCAAGTGTAAGGAAAAAGACACAAAAGAAACACAGGCTGTATATAACCGAACTGGGTAAGCCCTCTCTAACGTCAGCATAGACTTTTTCAGAGACTGGATGAAGCCTAAATTGAAGGTTCCGGGTGCCGCCATCTTTGCCAACTCATTTTATGAATGTCAGTATAAATTATCTGGGGATTAAACTAATGGATTCCTCCTCAGAGTTATCATGGACCCGAACACTAACAGAACACACCAAAACCGGCTGTAAATGTTTATTTTTGCTCGCTTCTGCAGCCAGCCCCCAATGGACGTGTGAGGTATTGCAGCTTTAGAGCATTCAGTTTTGGCTTTATTGTTAAGCCTGGAACGTTACCACTTGATAAGAAGTGCTTCAGCCACAGCCTGGCAGGATGAGATATACAAAGAGGTAAGGTAGCTTGGTAAACCAGCCTCTTGTACTGCAGAGGTTTTGGCTGTGCTTACATTGACATTCAAAGACTCTGCTAGAGTTTAAAATGACTGGATCTGCCTTTACCCAATCGCTAATGTCTGGTTGTGACTCCCTCTGGTCTTTGATTGGTCAGGCAAAATGCTACCTGAGACAACCATGTCAATGAACCCACAGCCAGACCCACTGTACGAAATGAAGTTAAGTACGAGGGGCTGGTTTACCAGGCTAGTCGTGCAGTGGATCACAGCTGCAGCTAGCACAAGGAACAGTGGCAGTATTGGCATGAGTTTAAGTATATCAAAGGTTTGCCCTTGTCTTTGGACAATGCTTATTGCAGGGCTTGTTCTGTATCACATCTTGGCCCATATCTATCTTTCAAGCTTATCAAAATTACTCATAAGAACACTGCAAAGAATTGACTTGAGATTTAAAAAAATGGCTCAAACATTGTGAATAAAAGTTAGCTATCAAGCATCAAGAGTGTCAGTCTGGGGAGATAACTCATTTCACTATGCTGTACAACAAATGGGGTTTTAGATGACTTCAAAGACAAGGATCACTGATGTCCTAATTTACGAATGTTCTCAAATAAGTGGGAACATTTGTTAGAGGAGTTTGCAAATAAATAACAAAAAATAATAAAATCAAATAAGATGAACTGGAGGGAGGAAACAACACTCTGCCGCTTCTACTACACCATTTGTTAAACATTGCATCATTAAACTATTCCAAACTATACAAACAATAGGAAACTGTACAAAGTATACACAACTATTTTATCACACAATGTAATCCATGTTCCTTATTGCGCTCTGCGAAGACCTCAGCTGCCTTTGAAGAGAGCAGCAAGACTTCAAGGCTGTCTGAATCAAATAAATGCATAAAATGCTGCCTTCAAAAGGTACCTTCGTTTTGCCCAATTTTGACTTCATGCTGCCTTCAACGTCCAACATTCCACTGAACTATGACCTCAGCTGTTGGTGCTATGGAAACAGCGTTCTGCCCTGCTGTCTAAGCAAGGCGGTCTGAACCTTAAGGTGCGCGAGTTCTTAGGCAGTGAAGGCAGCAAGGCAGCAAGTCACCAGCCTCCCATGTCAGGCATAGCCCTTCTCTTCTGCGTCCTGAAGACTGAGACCTCTTGTGTTGTTAACATGTCTTTCAGGTCTTTATGTCCTGTCAGCTTTAAGCATTGCCACTGTTTGACTGGGCTGTTGCCATTGGGAGGGTCTCCTGCTGGTCCCCGGTCTCTGGGGAACTACGTGGTCTCCGCCGGCTGACAGGGGAGAGAACGGAACACAAACAACATTTGTTATTCAACTGTCTACACAAGTCAGTCAAAAATGTTAAAAGATAACTTAAAGAATGTTAAAAGATAACTAAAAAAAAGATAACTTTTAAGGTTTTTTTTTAGAAATGTTTTTCTAAAAAATGTTTTTTTTCCACTTTTAATTCCACAGGGGGCGCTTTTTTTTTTTTTTTTTTTTTTTGCTTCACAGGAAAGTTGAGCAAGACTTAAAGTGACATGAAGACGGAAGGGGTGGGGTCGGGAAAGTGACCTCAGATCGGGCTCGAACCCTGGACCCTGGATATATGGTATGGAAGCCTTGGCCATTTCCACCACGGTGCCCCCCAAAGGCAACTTTTTAACACACATTCAATTGATTTAGTTACATTATTATTAATTGATACGAGCCTATTCAGGTTAATGGAAAATTCTGCAACACTTTGACAAGCCATGTAGTAAGTTAGGGAGACAGTAAGGAAAATGAGCCTCAAATTTACAGTCTCTAAGTATGCAGGGGGAAAGAAAGCAGATTTAGTAACATACCTTGGTTAACTCAGAGCAATGGGTAAATCTCCTAAAAGGAGAGCCCCCTTGCTTCGTTTTGTTAAAAGAGAGAAGCCAAAAGGCTGTTCTATTAGGAGTTTTACTATTCCCACTGTGTTAGCTTATCTGGGTTGGTCACTAAACCACCTAGTTGGAATACCTCTCAGGACTTGCATCTCTCTGAAGGAGTATACTTTGCAATGTTGACCACCTTACTGTGTACATGATCCTGCTTATTCTGCAGCTACGACTGTCTTCTACTGTTAAAATTAAACTATTGTTCGAGATGAATTGATGAGTTAAATAAAAGCTAAAAGCTGCAAAGCCGGAGAAGTTCTGATAGAACAAAGCAGGAGAAGTTCAAATTCAAGTTTAATTTATATAGCACATTTTTAAATAAAATAATAATAATGAAAAGTAATGAAAATGGTGGGAGGGGGGTTGCAGGAGGCTGGGTATTGTGATGTGTGTTGTTAATACACACACTACTTTTGAGGATGAACTCTGACTGTCTTTCCAACTGCCTTTGCTCTTTGGCGTTGTGGTCAGAGTGCATGTTTCGTACCCCTGAGGCCTGAGGCCACTGGTTTCACTCTTGACAAAACACACACACACACACACACACACACTAGGATAAGGACATTATGACATTCATCAGTGCAAGTGCAGCACCAGTGCCAAAACAATCAGTAAGTCCAGCCAACAAACAATTTGGCTGGAGCATTCTGAAGATACTTTGAATATTTTACAGTGTGAGACTCTGAACAAACCAATGAAAGTTCCAACAACACTTAGAAGTAACAAATGGTTTAAAAGTTCCCAAATGTGCACTCACAGTGGCAGTTTACGAGCATGCCCTTTGTAAGTCCAGCCAAGAAACAATCTGTTTCAAACATCGCTCTTCGGCTCACAGACCCTTAAAACCAGAGTAAGGGTCCTTTTCTGTGTCTTTGCTTGTGTGTGTGTGTGCGTGTGTGTGTGTGTGTGTGTGTACACTACATAACAGAGGATGTGTTGGATCCGTCATCCATCTTTTTAAACTATCAGCTCGTTGTACAGCTGGGCTACATATACACAGACAGGCACACACAGAGCCCTAGGGGTGCTTGACCCCCTGCCCTTCTTGCCTCATAGACTATTAAAAAGTGCCCTGTGTGTGTGTGTGTGTGTGTGTGTTTTTTTTTTAAAAATATCATTAACAAATTCCTATTAAGGATGTAAAACACCACAGTATTCTGCCGTACCCATTTTCTGGTAATACAAGGTTGTTGTGTGTGTTGAGCCAGAGAGAGAGAGAGAGAAAGAGCGGGCGAGTGAGTGAGAGGGAGAAAAAACCCTGAAATGTAAGGTCTCTTGGGAGTTAGCCTATCTGAACATGCAATATTATTCAGCTTAGAGCTAGAGAATTTTTTTTTAAAGGTTGTTTAATGTTTAATGAAGTAGACTATCATTTAACCCTGTTTAACCGTGTTATGCTCCATCCATTTCCATAACGTGGCAGCTTTGAAAATCTAAGGGTGAATGTTCATAACATTCTGTTTAGGCTATACTATGTTATAGCAGCTTAGGTTAGAAGACCTAGCTCCTAAAGCAGAGTAGGCAAACCTTTTCTAAATCATCATAAGCTGACAACTTGCCTAGTTGTTTAACTGTTGAACCTCAGTATCACATGTTGTTCTCTGTTTACCTATATTACACACGTCATTTCACTCAGTGACCACATGCACATCACGTGAAACTGCATAACATCAGCTTGCCTATTGTGCGGGACATGAAATCGTGTACTAAATACAAAATAAAACACGGGTTGAATTTTCAAAATAAATGCATTTGCATTTGTTAGTAGTTAGTAATTAGCTTTATATTAGTACTTAAAAAAAATTTACAGTAATTTCCATATTGTGTAAAGGACCGAAAAAAAAACTTGCACACATGCTGCCCTTTTCTGACTCTGACTTTGAGTAATCATGTCCACATCTCTGCATATACACAATATGCACAATCCGCTACATAGCATCAAACGCTGCAAATTATTTTGAGGGGGAGGATATGGAATAAAGGTGGTGGGGTGGGGGGTGGGGGGTGGGGGGATTAAATGTTCTGTCGTCATATGTATCTGCTGTTCAGATTGGTGCAATTTTAGGAGATTTCTAAAAAAGCAATTTTTTAAGGAAACGAAGCTGTTCTGACTTTTTGTATGTTCTTGAATGCAGGTAGACAGTCGTTCTTCAACAAAGACAAGGTAACAATGCTTTTTGGTTCTCTGTGACCTTTGAACTGTGATTGTGATCAGTGGTTGGTGGCTATGCTGGTGTTTGTGGCAACTGTGCAGGGCTTACAATGGCAGCATCCCCTTTGTGTACAGGAAGAAGAGGACGACGAACATCAAGGCGCACAGGGCCAACCCCACTACACTTCCAGACACTAACAATCAAAAAGAAAGTGCAAGTTATGTAAAGACACACCCACACACACACACACACACACAGACATTAAACGGGCAGGCAAAGACGCACATATGCACACACACACACACACACACACACACACACACACACACACACACACACACAATCAGAGCGTGAAATAAAAGCACAGTTTAAACTTGTCTTACCACACACACACATACACACAAACTATGTCCAGAGTGAATGAGACTCATGACAGCCCTACAATATTATTGTGAAAATAGGCACCACATTTGCTCAAGCTCATCATACTCAAGCTATTAAATTAGCCATGCATGAGCAAAACACACACACACACACAGACACACAATCACACACACACAAATGTACTTCACTTTACTTACCTACTGCTTTTTCGTTGTAGAATAGCTGAGGTTTGGGAGTAGCTGCCAAGGAAAAAAACAAAAAAGCGTAAATGAGTTAGGGTACCTACGAGTTACCGAAGCAGTGAAAGAGGTTTTATCTGCAATTAGCTGGTTGATTGCAAATATAATGTTAAACACAGGGGTAGAAATGACAGGCTTCAGAAAGTCTTATCATATGTTTCTTCTTTATTTGAAAACATCAAACTAAAAAACCCAGCTGTGAAAGTAATTCAGAACACCCTAGATTGCATTTATGCTGGAGTTAGTAAATAGTAAATTGACTGAATATTAAATACATTACTTTATTCTTTTAGCTAGTTAGCTTAACTGATTTTCAGCTCACAAAGCAGTGTCTAATTATGATGAAAACTTGTTGACGCTTGAACTGGACAGCAAATCAGATTACACCCTTTTTTTGGAGAGATGTTTTGGTTGACTGAAATTTGTGTTTTGTTGTGTTTTACACTTCCCTTCCAGAACCAACAATTGTACACACCCACTGGGCACACATTTAAGAAACACATAGTCATTTTGACTCTTTCATTTGTGTGTGTGTGTGTGTGTGTGTGTGTGTGTGTGTGTGTGTGTGTTGCCACAGTTTTTAATAAGCAAGTTATAAGCTATTCTGTAAGCAGGTTCTAACAGCAAGTTCTAGAGATACATTCAAATTTTAGGTTTTCAAGTTCAACTTCAAGAATAGATTGAGAATAAAATCACAGTGCAGTTATATCACAGTTATATCAGACATGTGCTGAGACTATTCCACAGCTTAAAGACCTACATAACTGACTATAACTGACTTGTGCCGATTGCAGCGATATGACAAACGGAGCTTTTTATTTTATTTTTTTTCCTCAAGCGCTCGTGGCGCCCCCCCACGAAATGGCGCCTCGGGCGGCTGCCCGGTTCGCCGGTGCCTAAAACCGCTACTGAATAGAACACTTTGGTGCCACACTGCTGCGTAGCCACCGGGTCAGCAGCAGTGAGGCGAGATAAGGCAAGATGAGACGAGGCAAGATAAGACCAATTTTTTAAAAATGAGTCAAACCACAAACATGAGTGTAATGACTCCCCTCTCCACACGAGTTTTGACACCTTTCTTCTTTATTATGCATTTTATTTTTCATTCTTTGGTCTCTAAACCTATATAACCAATGATATCAAAGGGGGATAACATCTTCAGACTCACAATGCTCTTAGTTCTTCTTCTTGCAGCACTTCAGAAATAGTTGGCAAATGATACAAGCACGGACAAGCCCATTCATTTTTAACATACAGACACAGGCACGGATACATCGACACACCTGAGCACACACGTGTCCAAATACACACTAACACAAAGGCACAAACATAGATTCATATACATACAGTAATTTGTGCTGACACACACACACACACACAAGCATGAACACACACACGCTCACATACACACATGCACGAGCACACACACACACGCACACACACACACACACACACAGACAGACAGACACACACACACACACGTTCATGCATGCATGGCCCTTCCAATATGCATTAGCTTGTGACTTTACCTAGGTGGGAGCTTTGGGGGGGACTAGGGGAGAGCTGTACAGAGCTGACTGTACTGGACGGCTCTATACTGACACCTGTGGCCTCCTCTTCCTTTGTTGTTGTTGGTGTTGTTGTTGTTGTTGTTGTTGTTGTTGTTGTTGTTGGGGTGGTGGTGGTTGTTGTGGTTGCTGAGAATGTGATAGATGTGCTGGTGGCACGGACGGTTGCTATAGGAACTGCTTCTGACGCTAAGCTGGTGTGTGTGGTGTGCTGCTGCTTCTGTGATGTTGACACTGTGCCATAAAACACATAATTCATACATAATGAACATGCATGAACACACACACACAGGTGCACACACACACACACACACACACAGGTGCGCACACACACAGTACTGCAATGCATTTTGTGCCATCAAAGGCTAAACACATGTATAGCCACACACTCATACATAGCGGCATGTCTGCGCTAGCGGTTAGCAAAGAGCCACCATCTAACTAGCCAGATGGATAAAAATATTGACAACACACACACACACACACACAGACACACCAGGGGAGGAACTTTACTTTGAAAAATGCAAACTTTTACCAACCAATGACAAAAAGATGTTAAAATTCACCAGCCACTCAATAGTAAATTATTATTTTGTGTCCGAAATGTACTAGCCACTTTGATATTTTACCAGCGTTTGGCTAGTGATTGGTGAATTTCTAGTGAATTTCCATCCCTGACAGATACACACACACACACACACCCACACACACAAACACACACCCACACACACACACACACGCACACAGACACACACACACACACACACACACACACACACACGCACACAGACACACAGACACAGACACACACACACACACACATACACACACACACACGCACACACACACACACACAGACACACACACACAGAGCCGAGTGTGTTATAAAGATGGAGGAAGATTACAGACCAGAGGAGGTAGCTGTAGAGGTGGTAATGGCGGTTGTGTTCTCTATGAGAGTAACAGGGCTCTTGGTCGAAGCCAGGACAGGGGGAGGCGTTTGCTTCGGCTCTTTTGGCACTTTGTGAACAGCGTAAGCAGAACATATCAGTTTCAGAAAGGCACGCGCACACACACACATACACACACACACACATAAACACACACACACACACATACACACACACAGACACACAAGCCTATACATGTACAAAAGATAGACATATTGGTCCATGGCATCTACACCTTACACAAACACACAGACCACACACACAACTGCCAACACTCGCATGTACACATGCTAACTGCAGTATGAGGAAAAGACTGACAGCATATTATGGCATCACTGACACACACACACACACACACACACACACACACACGCACGCACACACACACACACAGCTCTTACCAGGTGGCAGTCTTGGATCGGCTGTAAAATAAGAGAGACAGAGTTCATGATATTCCTTTGTGCCCTAGACTGCCCAAGGCTGCTTCTCTACATCAACAAACAAATATAATTTAAAAAATGCTATATGTAGGATTGGGGCCAAACTGGACCACCTGATACTGCAATCAAATGTAAAATACTGTAAACCGCTGTAAACCGCACCTTCAGAAACAAAACACTAAATCAAATCATAAACAGACTTAAAATGTAAATTAAGTCTTAAAGAAACACTACGCAACTTTGAGTCCTTTTTTCTCAACAGAGCTCCACCTGGTGTCTCCAAGTAAATGGACAATCTTGTAAAAATTGACTGTTTTTTTCCTTCCCTTCACCCTTCACCCTGGGCATGTGTTTTGAACTCAACAACTGGTCAGAGTAACCGGTAAATATAAAATTAGTCATGTTTACCAAGGTAAGTAAAGTCCGAATTTCTTCAGAGTTTAACGTGATCCTGCTTCTTGTGATATCCAAGATTTTGTGAGTCTGAGGTCGCAGAGACAAACACCCAGATATTGCAAGCCTGATATTCTGTCCACAGACAGCGGGAATCAGGGGCGATTTTAGCATCTGGTCTTTAGGGGTGCCCGGCCCCCAGTGCTTATCACACAACACTATTATTATATATAATATATTATTCATTTTGCACTGTGCCAGGGGGTGCCGAGCAGTTTCACGGGGGTGCCTTGGCACCCCTAAAAATGGTCTAGATTCGCCCCTGGCGGGAATAGTCGAAAGAGTCTTTATTCGCCTGGTAAGGACATATTAAGGCATCTACCTACTTATGACGATGATTAATTAACTCGAAAAAGTTGCATAGTGTTGCTTTAAAAAGTGAGTACTCTGGCTATACTGTTGTTGTCAGTTAAAACCAGTTTAACATGTTTCCATATTCTCTGGTGATACATTCGGACCATTTTATGATTACTTGCAATAAATATCTCACACATAGCACCTTTAACATAAAATAATAATATGATAAAATGTACAATCTTAAAGTAGACATTGGACACTTATTTTCAGCATTCATAATATATTCATTTTTACAGTATGCTAAACCAAATGCATTTTTGGGGTTTACTGAATTAGATTAACACTAATGGTTTAAAAGACACAGATTAGATTAGATTAACACTGATGATGTAAAAGACACAGGCATCAAGATTCTGAGTAAAGCAAAAAGGGGCGTGCATGCACTGTCTTGGCCTGGCGGTTCATCTATGTAGTGGGCGGAAAACAGCCGAAACCAGGGGAGAGACTAATCTAATCAGTCTAATTCTATAAATATCATGTTAAAACGCTTGAAGCATTGTAAGAGCAGAATTATTCCTTGACCACAGTACACACACAAAAAAAGAAAACACAAAGGAATGAATTCTTAACTCACCATCCCATGAGAGGCTTGAGCCTGTTATCCGCAAACTAGACGGTTGTAGCTTGGCGCGTGTTAGCTATCCTGTACTGTGTGTTTGCATCACAGCCGACTAGGTGGTTATGACGTGACGTGTGTGTGTGTGTGTGTGTGCTATCCAGAGACTATGGGGTTGTGGTGTGGTGTGTGTTTGTCATCCAGACAATTATAGTGTGGTGTGTGTGACAGCAGCAGGATGACTTTAACATCCTGTTCAAATTCCTCATAAAGTTTTCTGCTGAACAGTGGTGTGTATCTATTACCTACAAACCTCGCCACTGCATATGGAACTTATATCACAAATACGAAGACAACCACCGGTATCAGTGGTGGACTGGAGGGTTAGCGCACCAAAAATGTTATTCTTTCCACTAAACTAAGATATGTACAGTTTACCCACTGTTTGTCACACTGCATAGACCGTTTACCTACCTATCTTCTAACCACTGCACCCCTGAATGGCATATACTCTACTTCAGGGAGATACTTATATGTAATATATAATATATAATCACATTATGAAAACAGAACTGACTTCTGCTAAGTAATATATTCATTTTCTTGGTCACACTCCTGTTAATTCAGTGAGTAGTTCATGATATCTCTGCTTCATCTAGGTTTTATTGTCGGAATGAAATTCCAAGATAAATACCTTAACCCATGACATGATTCCTTCTATGCCTTGTCAATGCTGCATTGTTGCCAGCCTTCCATATCATGCAACATTCCCGCCATACCTCTCTGAAACTCCTACCTGAGTTATCACCAGTTCAAGACAGCACATGTTCCAGTTATCACTTCACTGATAATCTTGGGCTTTTAGTGTTTCCCCTATATACATCAAAGTCTCAAGTTGTCAATTTCCTAACTCAGAAGTTGCCAGAAGTGATCATTTATGAGGTTATAGCTTTTCTGTTCACACATTATTTGTATGGTCCTGTAAATAGTGCTACAGGTTGTCTATAACTTTTGAAAGACTATTAATAAGCCATTTATTCAAATTCTGAGGTTTGGGGTTGGGTTTGATTGAAGTGATCAGTCAGTAAACAATAAACAAAATGACATTTATTAAGCTGAATGAAAATGTCAGCAATCCATTTCTAATGTGTCTGGGAGTGGAATTTTCAAGTAAGTGTTCCTTTCTTTCTGATACTGAACATTTCTATTCCGCTTCATTCTAAATTGTATTATCGTTGGTTACTCGCATTGTCATTGGTCAACCTGCTTTGCCATTGATTAACTCGAAATGTCATTGGTCAACTCACATTGTCATTGGTCAACTTGCATTGTGATTGGTCAGCTTGCGTTGTCAGTCGTCAACTCGTGTTGTCATTGGTGAACTTGCATTGTCATTGGTGAACTTGCATTGTGATTGGTCAGCTTGCGTTGTCAGTCGTCAATTTGTGTTGCCATTGGTGAACTTGCATTGTCATTGGTCAACTAGCCAATCCTGTTCTTATATGTTATGGATGCAGCAGTGTCTGACCTTGACCCCTGACCTCAACATTGTATCAGTTGGTCTATGTAAGTCCAACTGAACATTCATACGAAATATGTCAAGATATCTTGACATTTCATGTTCAAGAGTTTGAATGCAGGACAGACAGTACATAAGTAAGTAAATTTAATTTATAAAGCACATTTAAAACAGCTTGCACTGACCAAAGTGCTGTACAAAGGGTGGCTAAACGAACAGAGATAAAATGAAAATAAACAATAAAAAGCAGATCATAAACAAGTAGCAGTAAAAGAGCAAGTACATGGTTATAAAAGAGATAAAAAGCGGACAGCTAAGAAGCAGCAAAGGCTAAAGAGTAAGGAGCTGGCTCTTGAGTCTAGATTTTTTAGGAGTGGTGTGTTCCTGCCTCTTAGCATCTGTCAGCAGTGTAGCAGCTGCAATCTGTACCAACTGCAGATGCATTCATTGGGACTGATGGACACCGAGGCAGAGGGAGTTGTGGTAATCACAGCCGGGATGTAATTAATTAAGGCTTGGATGACCTTTTTCTAGGTCCTCGAATGGACAAAGAGGGTTTAATGCAAGGAGATCATTCTCAGCTGGAAGAACGTTTTTAAAGTTTTTAATAACAGAGCTGATCTGTCCTTTAAACCAGAGTTCTGAATCGAGAATTAGGCCTACGCTTTTGGCATATGGCTTAACAAATGGGGAAAAGTGAGCTAACTCACCAACTGTGGATGAAGGACCAAAACTGATGACCTCAGTTTTATCATAATTTAGCTGGAGAAAGTTGTTGGGTCATCCAGCACTTAATTTATTGACAGACCTACAGATGAACGGACAACCCAAAAGCATAACATGTCCAGCTGTGGCCATCAATGACAGCAGCAAGGTAATTGTTTTGCAACCAGCTCAATGTGTTTTATTTTCTAACTTATGTGTATTGTTTTACCAGGAGGGTCCCACTGAGATTCAATATCTCTTCTTGCTGGAATTCCTGGAATAATACAAAAAATGGTGTAGCTGTGTGTGTGTCTAAGAGTTTCAACACTGTTTTATGTGTGTGCACATGTATGTCTGTGTCTATGTGTGTGTGTCTCTGTGTATGTGTGTATTCAAGAAAGAAACATAGAAGGAGAGAGATGGATGGTGTGTTGTGTTGTTTGTGCTAAAGGACCCTCTCAAAAGTCCCATTCAAAATGACATAATCACATTATGTCAGGATTACAGCTGTGATTGTAATCCAACCTAGCCTGGGCCCGCCCTTACTGCCTGTGACACTGGATAGAATTTCGCGTCCAACTCAGTCTGGCCAACCAGCCTACTTCTGACTGCTCCTCTGCCCCTAAAATAGGGCACCAATGAAAAACGAGCTTATGCAACATTATCAGAATCAGTGGTCGGATTGGTTGTAACTCTGTCCAGTAGTATACAGAGATATTTGATAGACGCCTGTTGATCCCACCTGTGACAACTTTCTGTCTATAGGATCTTTGCCAGATAACAGCTAGGCTAAATCCAACTAGGGCTGGGTATGATTACGGTTTTCTTGAATTAATACAATTTCGATACACAAGGTCATGATACGATTCATGATCCGATAAGATTTGATATAATATTGATATTTATATGTATATATATATACATTTAATTTTTAAAATTATTATCACCAGTTTTGCTTGTTTATGAAATGACTGAGTGGAGAATAACCCTCTGCTCACCAATGTTCAGCCAGCCAACATTGCTATATATATACAGTGACACCAGCATATACCAGAAGATACCTATTATTAAAGTATCGCGCCGCAAATGTTAATATCGATCTTTCATTTTTTAAATCCATAGATAAATATTGATAAATCATTTTTTTTAAACCCAGCCCTAAATCCAACCCATTTTTTGTCCAATTCAGCAAATTCCATGTCATGAGCTGTGTACATGAAGTAGTTTCACAGAGACACACACACAAACCTGAGGGATATACTACAAGTGCATAAGTAATAAACCTGGTTCGGAAACCCAGAGTTTGAGTTTGGTTTGCCACTTAATTAGCCTGCAGTGTACTCCCCAGGGCATGGCAGAGGGAAACCGACAGTACAGGAAAGGAAGGATGTAACGTGATTGGCTGTTGAGCTCAAACATCAACAACGTTTTTGTCAGAGCTGTGAATGACTCTGCCCTAAAACTTTCTGTAACTTTCTACGGACCCAGTATTCATAACCCAAACAAACACATTCATGGCCCTATAAACACATTCATAAAGGGTTATAATGATTGACACAAGTATTCACAATTATCTGTAAATACTCATAACAGCAATCATAAAGCATTATAATGCTATGTTATAAGGCTTTACAACTTTAAGTGACACAGCTATTGATAAAGTGATAAAGCTATTTTGACCTCTTGGTAATGTCTGTAATGAGGTAGAAAAGGTCAAAAAACAACATAGCATGTATAATGTCTTACAGGTGCAGTCATGACTATGTATAAATAGTTATGTTCAGTCATTATAGAAGTTTATAACCCTTTATGAATGTGTTATGAAGACTGGGTTGATAGAAAGTGTTACCAATTTTTCTGTAGGTTTTGTCAAAGATTCCCTGTGTCCACTAACAAAACTCTAAGTTGCACATCAAATACAAAACTATATTGCATTTGTCATTACTGCTGGGGGTTGGAGTACAGAAAAGAAAAAAAAAAAACAGATAAATGTCTTACGGATGCATATCAGCTGCAGAGCGAATACCCATTCCGTGTTTACACATGTGATCAGGCTGGATGTCCCTGCCTTCCTAAGGAAGCCGGATTCACACTTGTAGCGCAGTTGTGTCTTCTCTGGGAATGACTGGCCCTCTATTGGTATAGCGTGAGGCACCGCAGGAGGAGGGCCACAACCTGAAGATGAAAACAATAAACGACAAACATACACAAGCTGTCAGATTTCCCTGTAGAGGTGGGACAAGACCTCCATTCAGCAGTGTATCCTTTTGCCAAAATAACTCGTAATAGGGCTGTTAGTATCATTATCAATATTGACATGGTGCCAAAAAATTATCATTTAATCAAAGCATGCAGGCAATGAAGGCAGAGATGCCCACCAATTGTGGATGATGGGGGGCAATTTGAATGTGCTTTTTACTTCAGTGGCTTCAGTCAAGCATACTGGCTTAACACATCTTGTTGCAATCATATGTGCATGTTAACCCCCATTTCTTTATTCCCCACAGATCAATTTGGTGTCTCATTTT
Organism: Setipinna tenuifilis; assembly: GCA_030347295.1. NCBI lineage: Eukaryota > Metazoa > Chordata > Actinopteri > Clupeiformes > Engraulidae > Setipinna > Setipinna tenuifilis. The sequence goes on along the minus strand of CM059274.1, from coordinate 18,723,413 downwards.
CTCTTTGCTTGAGGTTTTTGATTTAAGGATGGGGTTGTTTGTTTGTGAAACTTGTTTGTGGATGCTGATACTTTCTAGAGTTATCCATCTCTGATCCTTGTGCTTCATGATTTTTCTGGCACCTGAGCCTCAGTTTTAGTGAAGCCATTTTCCACCAAGTTTGCAATTGAGTCACATTTTGCATTTTTTTTTCCATCACTTGTTAGAGAGAAGGGGTCCCTGCTCCTCCAGAACCTTATGACAGTGTTTGTTTTTTTTTCACTCTCATTTGAATTTTCAAAGACTTTTTCTTAAAGTTTCCTTGCTGTAGCAGAAGATGATATCATGGGTCTTGGTGGTGCTATTGGTGGTGCTCATAACTACAGCATTGGTCGACCAATTGAAACAGTGTCTCTGTTAGAAAATAACAGACAAATCAAAACAAGAGGAGGAGAAGGGTTTTATTTTCTCGCACATACAAATCACATAGTCTTCATTCTCGGGCAAATCTGAGATATCTCTCTGATGAGCTGATGGGGCGTGAGTGTATGTTTGTCTACCTTATCACACAAAACAAACACAGCCAATGTTTACTTTTGCTCACTTTATGTAAAACATCCAAGAGTTGTACAACAAACTGAGTGTGTGCAGACAGTCACACCCCATAGACTGCCCAGACTGCAGTCTCCACCACGTTTACACCATGTTAGTTAATGTCAAAAATTGAAGAAAAACGTCAATAAAATATTTACTATCACTGGTATTGGAATTATTTATGCCCACGGTTTTACATGACATCAGATTTTAGGTTAATATAGAATTACGAACTAGATGTTTGTGACAGACTTGAAGTCATGTCAACATTCAGCAGTAGGCAAGTCAACATCTTTGTCTTTTTGTAATAAAAGAGTTGAGCGAAGTCGCGTTAAAAAAAAAACGAACACGGAATCAATTTGTGGAGGCCCGTCAACTTTGCATTTCCTTGCACTAATAAATCCAGTTCTATTGTTTCACATGTCATTTTTTTACATGCTGCCACTCTCTTCCATGTTCTCAATGGTGAAAACTAGTGATGCGTGCAAAAACCTCATTTAAATATGGCAGTCTCCACCACGTTTACACCTGTTAGCAGTTGATCACCCACAACACACAAACCAATAGCGCCTGCTATCTGTTACCGCACAAAAGCAATTGACTGGCCCTTATGAGGAATCTTAGTAAATCATGGCCGTTAGTGTGCCACATGCCGGAAGGTTTTTCATAGTTTATATATAGTATACATCATTTTCCCAAATATTTCCACTGTAGCTACAGTTATTTATCTAATGATGCTATTCATCATGGGCAGAGTTCAAAATAGACTATGCTATTGCTATCATTGGTACAGGATTAATAAAATAACATGTAGACCAGAAGTTGACCTTGTCGGTTTAGGGAAAAAACAGTCATTGCCACTTTAAGAAAACATTTCTGGTCTTGCTGTGTGCTTGTAGATGTGTATCTGTATAAATCAGCCTAATATTACATAAATATTGGGTGATGTTAAAAAATGCTATATATATATCAGACGACTGATATATTGCACTGTAAACCCGGATAAGTTAATACAACTCAAAACTTTTGATGTAACTGATTACGTCAATAGTTTTGAGTACATTAACTATATATTTTAATTAAAGTTCATTTAAAAGTTTAAGTACATGAACTTTGTACTTAAATTTTTAAAGTTCACTTTAATTAAAATGTACTCAAAACTATTGACGTAATCAGTTACATCAAAAGTTTTGAGTTGTATTGACAATCCGGTTTTACAGTGTGGTACATCTCTAGCTCCCATCATTTTGATATTGTACCAAAGCGGCACACCAACCAATCCCTGGACCGACACTCTCAGATCTGTTTACAAACCTTTACACAGCTGTCAATGGGTGTGACTGCATTTAAAGTCTATTTGTAATCATACTATCTGCAAACACTTGACTCACAAACCAAAGCCTTCACTCAGCATGGAAAGATGCTGCACACACACACACACACACACACACACACACGCACACACACACACAGCTGTCACTTAGGTTGACAGAAAGGGTGTTTGCAAATGGCGTGGCAGATAGGCTGACCTATCTTCTCATCTACTAAAGGGATAAACCGTAAATAAGATGCAGTACGTCAGAAACAGGTTATCAGTCAACAAGATCCAGTACGTCAGAAACAGGTTATCAGTAAACAAAATGCACCGAGTTACAGATAAAGAGTAAACAAGATACTGTGAATGATAAAGTAAAATAAAAAATATTTTATGAGAAGCTATGGGCGTACTACTTCTAACACACTGCCCAAAGGCTAACTGTAACGTATATAATGCCTAAAAATATGCCATGTACAAATCTGTAGGCATGTACAGTATTGTGTACTTGAGTACTAAGGAAATGAGCCAGCTTGCTAAGTGGTGCTGCTGTCAGACAGCAGCTGAGGTGTACTGAGTCTGGGTGAGCCTGTGGCTTATCTTAATGGTTTGTTAATGGAGAATATATGGGTGTGTTTCTACGCTTCTCGTGCTGCATAACCCGCAGATAATTTATCGTAACGTGTGCGGAAGTTAACATTGTCAGTGCTAGTTTTTGTTTGACAAAGGGAACTTATCTAATACCCGGCACAGGGTTTTTATTGGCATACCGTGTGTGGGTTGACTTGTTTCACATGCCATGCCACCCCTAGACGTTCTGCAGAGTTAAGCAAACAAAGGCAGAGACTTGTGGTGAAGGATTAAAATAGGTACTTTGTGTGTTTTAAAGGTGTTTAAAGGTTTTCTTGCTTATGTTATACTTATCCTAAACCTGGGAAATGCAGATGGTCTGAAGGTGCCCTATGCGGTTGCTTATCATTTAGGATCTTACCAGCTACGATAACACTGTTTTACAGTTTCTTTTTTTTCTGTGAACTGTGTGTGTGTGTGTGTGGTGTGTGTGTGTGTGGAAATGGGTCATGTTTTGGTTGTATGTGTTGTATGTTTTTCCTGTTGTACATCGGCACTTTTGACCACGTGCATTTCCCTCTTAAGATAATAAAGTTGACTTTGACTTTGACTTTGTATCTACATGTAACAACACATACTATTATGTAATTACAATGTACATACCTAACACTAACCCTAACCCTAAGGTAAGGTGTACTTTGTTACATTGTACCTAATTGACGTAACAGGGACAGCAAAATAAAGTGTAACCTGAGGTTTCTGTAGTCCTTCCCTGTTACTTCATAGTTATCAGTATTTTGGTCTTGCTGTTAAAATGTGGTCGACACACTCACAATTGCTACTCCTGACAAGTGCCGGTGGTCTAATTGGGCTAAAAGTGTCGTTTTCCACAGTAAATGATGTTCGCATTCATCTGATAAGGTTGCGACCCAAACTCAACAAAGACTTCCTGGTGTCTCATGACCTTAAAGTGCAAAACAAACTGCAAGTATTGCAAGTTGGTGGTAAGTGCACATCACTCACACAATCAAAGTTGGCATTTTGTTTGAAAGAACAGTGGGGTATGCTACAAAGGTGGTTAAGTGATAGTCCTGGTTTAGTTACCCCAGAGGTAGTTGTAAATCTGATAGTAGAACACCAAAGGGGTTCGTTCAAATGCCCGTGGACCCTTCTACTATAAGATTTACGACTACCTCCTACAGAAGTAGTGAGGGAAACTAAAAGAAGTTTGGACCATGAGGTTTTTTTGTCACTCGGGGGCTGCTGTGGCCTAATGGTAAAGGAGTGGGTCTGTGGGATCGTGGGGGGGGGGGGGGGGTTCCAGGTTTGATTCCTGTACCAGTGGGAAAAATGTGGGTGAGCGGGTGAATAACCAGTGCCTCCCTGCACCTTTATCCATGGCTTGTGTCCTTAAGGGAACTGTCATTGTACTATGTTCACTGTAAGTGGCTCGGGCTAAGAGCGCAAGCTAAATGGCATGTCATATACTGTTGATAAGATCTTCTTTTTTGATCTGCACTTCCTCTGTCTGCTGGTTCTAACATCAGTGTCACGTGCAGTTTTTTTTTTTTTTTTGCAGTTTCACATCAACTGAACCTTAAGACAATTCCGGTTCTCCTCCCTTAACCTCTCTTGTTTGTTCACACCGGTAGTCTTGTTTCTCTGATGTCTAGACATCAACACACACACACACACACACACACACACACACACACACACACACACACACACGCGCGGTACGGTTGAGATGATTACTCGTTTTTGCAATTAATCGCAATTAAAAAAACATCACAATCAATTAATCGTAAAAGCTCCCCAACATTATCATGATGACATTCTTTAAAAATATATGTATTATGCTGGTAGGCACCCTTTTCACTTACTTTATGTTCATTTTCATTTTTTTGGTGTCTCAGACATTAAACGTGTGACTTTTTTTTTCCCTGCACCATCTCACTTTCACTGTTTTCCCAGTTTCTGTACAGAGAGATATGATCCTACAGGCAGTTATATGACGTCGAGCTATTCTTACAGTCCAGACAAGTTAGATGGCTTTCGAAACACACCTACTTAGTACTATGTAGCACTGTTTTGAGTGTGAGCACCCACGTTTTAACAATGTTAACTTGACTGCATATCGCTTCTGTTGGGAGAAAACCTCTTACAGTAAGTGAATTGTTGAATTGTTTTATTTTCTTCATAAAAACAATGCTATAGGTCAGTCTTTATGTGAGTCTGTGAGATTTAGAAACATTTAACATGCAAGCACATGAACATGTGTTATGATAAAATACCAACATTGACAACACGATGTTCAATTATTGAGAAAATACATGGTTTTCTCAACTTGCTGAAACACGCATTATTTTGGACATATGAGATTTGAAAATAGATGCTTTAGTTTCCCAAAAACAAAAATCTAAATTTGCAACACAAACAGGAAATGTCTGCATTTACAGTAGCACAGGGGTTATTGTTTACACCTTGCCTTACGAGTTTATTTTACACACACACACACACACCCACACACACGCACACATACATGCACACAGACACACACAAATATTGTAATAAGGTTGGCTAAATAAGTAGGTAGGTCACACCGCAAAATGTTGGATCATTACTGTATGACACACTGTAAGAAAGACATGACTAGTTGATGTAAGCAGCAACAGTGTAGAAATTATAGTCCTCAACACACAATGCACTGCATAGAATAGATGTAAGTTGTCATGTCTAGTTTCTTTAAGCGGTCTAGTGGCTCACCTCAATATACTGTACATCCTCTGTATATCAATATAGGCCTAGCACACATGTTTAAGTGTTCATAGTACATCTGATACATATTCATATAGAACACCTGTCTACTTGTTTATAATACATCTGCTTGTATCTCTAATGCCTAATTATTCCGACCTGTTTGTACTGACCTATTTATTTTGCACAGAATTTACTACAAACTACATTGCACTGCCCTACAAAGCCAAAAGGCAGTAACTACATATTTTGTCAAAACTGAGTTTAGACTGGAAATTGACTGCATAACATAACACCTCTTTTGTCTGGTAACTAACTCTCTTGCTTCTTCCTATTAAGACAGTACATTAAAGCATCGTCACTGTTATACCTACAACATGTTTGGCTGGGTAGTATGACAACTTTGAAGGCTTTTTTCACAGTTTGAATGTTTGCGTAGTTACTGCACTTTGGCCTTTAGGCCAGTGCAGTGCACTATACTGTATATTGTACTATACTGTACATATTACATTACATTACATTACATTGCATTTGGCAGACGCTTTTATCCAAAGCGACTTACAATCAAGGGGGACATAAGCAATAGAGGAGGACACAGAGTAGAGACGCAATAGAGGAGGACACAGAGTAGAGACACAATAGACATATGTACTTCTGCATAGGGATAGAGAGAGAGAGAGTTTAGATTAGTGTTTGTTAGCTATATTAGTTTTGTTAGGGAGGGAAGCAATCTCGGAAGAGAATATTGTATATCTCACACTTGCTGCCCCTTGCGATTCTGATTACATGCCAAACCACATTTTGTTACCCTGTATTTATACATGTGTAATGACAATAAAGTTGCATCTAATCTAAAAAAAATATATTGCCTTGGTCATCCATCCTTTCTCCTTCGGCCTTGTTCTCACAGACAGTTTGTAACTTTCAGAGATCAAGAATGACTCATTTCTCTAACTGCCCTGACAAGGTGACAGGAATGAGGTGGGAGGAGAGAGGCACAAGCATAGACTGTATATAAGAACAAGGAGCGAAGGGGACAAAAGCACCAGTTCTTGCTATGTTGATGTTTTTTTTTTATTTAACATGAGGTAGGCGTTCTGTGGTGACAAGCACGACGGGTAATCTGCATCTGATGACCTTTCAAAACACGCTTGTGTAATCAAAAATGTTTTATTTGTCACATGTGACTGTTCTAGATTATTCCACCATGACGTTTTTTTTTTCTCGCTTCTCCAACAGAGGAGGCCTTACTTACTGTTACTTCTTTGATTTAATCAACCAGGAAAAATGAAAGTCAACCTGAAGGCAACAGATTCCTGTGTAGTGATTGTTGTCTTTGTCATATTGATACCAAGTAATGTTTTAGTACAGTTGTTAAGGAGATTTTTGGACGCCCACATACTGGATCAGCAGTTTCCCATGAGGAAATGATACCAACAGCTGTCATGCATGTGGGGACCAGCAAATTCCCCTTCTGTGACATACACCTTGCTGTCATACTGAAACTCAGCACTGATTGTTAGGTCAAGTTCAAAAGTGTTGCATTTGTCACATACATAAAAATTAGCAATACACTATAAATAATGTAGTGGTGGAGGTGATCTGGTTGATTGACTGCAAGTATGTTTAGAGAGATCAGCCAAGTAAAGACCAATGGAAATGAAGAAGAATTAGTATGGCATAATGGCCAATGAGGTGACCAGTTCAATGGAAATAGCGAGGTGGAGGAGTAGAGTTGTGGAGTATATATGATCTAATTTTATATGCATAAACTACTGCATAAAAGGTTGACTTGCTACTTTATTATTTAAGATAAAGGTAGGTGATGGAATAGTCATGGAACAGTGGAAGAGCACCAGTGTCTAACACCTGCCATATCCGTAATGCCATCACGGAGGAATGGAAAAAGACCTGTGCAGCTCTGGTAAATTTCATATTAAGGCAGTGCTAGATAACAATGGTGCTCACACAAAATATTAATAATTTTGACACAATCTGGACATGTTCACTTTGGGGTGTACTCACTTTTGTGGCCTGTTATGTTTACAAAAATGATTGTGTTATTTTCAGAGGCCAGAAAATCTATACTGCTACACAAGCTTTATACTAACTACTTAAAAACATATCCAGGTTTCGTTTGTGTAGTATTGCCCCTTGAAAAGATATAGCACATGTTTTTGCTGAAATGTGAAGGGTGTACTCACTTTTGTGAGATACTGTACATATCGAAACTTGTCATCACTCAGGATTGCACACACACACACTCAGAGGTGCACATGCAGACCATAGCAAGAATGATCTTCATGGTCAAACACGCACACATACATATCGAAACACACTATCACTTAAGACCACTGGACAGAGGAATTTGTCCTCTTTGCCCTATTTGTCTTCTTTTATGGACAATACTGGACTGCTTAGTGATGGAAAAATGCCTTGAGGGAAAGACGTGTCACACATATGTGTCAACACCAGAGTCCTGAACAGGATTTCCGGACCTTTCCAGGAATTGTCATGAGTTGTTGCAGCTCTACTGCAATTTGCTTTCCACAAGACACTGCTCTTTCCTCATGTAATCCAATGAGAATAACAATTTTAGACTTCACATATTTGTTGCAGCTTGGTAGCGCAGAGAAAGTTCAATCGGGCGCTGTTAACAGTTCCTGCTTGTGTTTATATCGAATCTTAAATGTAAATATTTAAGTAATTACAAGTCCTAAACAAAATAAATTAGCTGGTCTTGGCTTCATTTTGAATAATAAAAATATGTATTTATCAAAATGATCAAATACGAATTTATGACTAATTTCACAGTTTGACAAATGTTGACAATTGTAACTAAATATGTCAAAACTAACTAACCCAGACAGAAAGAGATTTGTGAAATCGGTTAGAAATTGTACATCCCTCTGGATATCTTGTTCAAATTTTGATAAATAATCTTGTATTATTTAATGTGAAGGCTATTTAATTTCATTTGACTCGTAATTACATAGATATTCACATTTCAAACTAAAACCCCCTTTTTGTAATATTCATTATAGTCCCCCCTCCCCCAGACAGACAGATAAACACGAGCAAAAACAAAAGCTCCTTGGCGGAAGTATGATGTCAGTTTCTTGGAACACACTGTACATTTGAAGAGAGAGCTTCTTTCATTTTGTAATATTCATATATTATAATCAGCACCCAATTAAAGAAAAGGCTTGAACTGTCTTTCAAGTTGTAACTATGTAGCTATGTAACTATGCCCTAGCGTGTACAGAACGCTCAAATCTGCACTCCTTTTGGTCCAAATTTGGGTGGTATAAGGAAGTCTTATAAACTCAGTCCTTACATGGGGTATTGCAATAAGGTTGGCTAAGGTAAGTAGCTAGGTTACACTGCAAAATGTTCGCTCATCAGTCTTTATATAGTAAATATAAAACAATATCTCTATTATTCGTAACTAATAACCTTTTTATGTCACAGCCGCTAAAAGAAGAAAAGCAGCCTTGCGTAAATCCATCATCTCTTTTGGTAGAACAAGCACAATGACGTAACACTGTCATGTGTAACGCTACGATACACATGAGCAAGTACAGTAATCATTGAATAGGCAATAGGTAAGAGTTATTTCTGCTATACGGCAGCCATGGGCCATGGGCTTATTGTGTCAAAATTGTTATAGGTTTTTGGATACCATGTTGTCGGCACACCACACAGCTCTAGCGCGTAATATTATCATTCAATGCGCTTCCCCAATGCTTCAATATAATTTAGTAGGAGAAAATAAAATACAGTACAATAGTAATAAAAAAACTTACCTCCTGAGTCACCCTCTGCTTTAGTGACACTGAGCTTGTGAACGATCAGAAGCAAAACCAGGGACTTCAGTATCATATTTCCGCGCCAAGCGCAAGTGGGTCACCGAAAGACCTCTCGTCTCTTTTGACAGAAGATGTATACAACGAAAGACATGATGTGACTTCTCTGAAAAGTGGCCAACATGTTCGGGGTGCCAAGTGTTTCTATCTGTCAAGCGTGCAGCTCAGACATACCGATGTAACCCGTTTCCCATACTGCCCTTTCACTTTCGCTTGTTATCTAGGTCGTGGACTAGCGTAAACCTCACTGTCACAGATTGGCTATATCCCAAAATCTACAAGTGGCTTATGACCAATGAGAGGGTTTTAAGAGGCAACACGCGTATAACAACACGCGTATAATTTATTACCACATATCCAGGGTTTAACAATGTGTGCCGCCGTGGCACATGTGGTTCTAATGAAATTATGTAACATGCTGTTACTAAAATACCAACCCACTTCTTAGCTTTACTTTCGATACTTGATATTTGTCAGCGGGCTGTTTAAAGTGCCTGATCCTTATATATCCCAGAGTCCTGCACGGGTCTAATTTTGGCAATCCTCCTGTCCAATCCTCCATGGCTTTGTTTTTTTTTTTTTTTTGGGGGGGGGGTTGCCCGGACCAGGGACACTTTAGACATACAGGACTCTTCTTGTGTTATATGCAAAAAAAGAAAAAAACAGTGCAAGGTGTGAGAGGGGAGTATACATAAGGACATGAGGGCATGTGAGGGCATGAGAGTAAACAATATTGCAGAGGTGAGTGCAGTCTGGAAAGTGGATAAATGGCCAAAGTGGGGATGGCCCAACTTGTCAGGTGTTCAGGAGAGTGTCAGAATCATTTTGACTTGCACCATTAGCTTGGTACTAGCTGCAAGTGATACAAACGTGTGTATCGGTTTTGTGTAATATAGATAAATGGCCAAAGTGGGGATGGCCCAACTTGTCAGGTGTTCAGGAGAGTGATGGTAGTTTTGGTGCACAGAGATCTGTCGCACCTACCAGAGGGAAGGAGGTTAAAGAGAGTGTGTGCAGGATGAGTGGGGTCTTTGCTGATGTTTGTTTGTTTGTTTGTACGAGTCTTGGAGGAAGGGCATGGGAGCACCATTAACTTTCTTCGCTGTCTGAATTGTACGCTGTAGTCTGTGTTTGTCTTGTTTTGTGGCAGCTCCAGGATGTGATGACAGCAGTGTAGAAGGTGCCCAACAAGTGTTGTGGTAGGCCATGCTTCCGCAGTTGTCATAGAAAGCACATCATCCACATTTGACACTGGGCTGTTGGATATTGTGAGGGGGGTGGGGTGGGGTGGGTGGGTGCAGCAGTGTGGGGTGCATCCTGAAGTCCACAGCCATCTCCACAGTATTTAGAGTGCACTGTAAAACCGGATAAGTCAATACAACTCAAAACTTTTGATGTAACTGATTACGTCAATAGTTTTGGTACATTAACTATATATTTTAATTAAGATTCAAAGATTCAAAGATTCAAAAAGCTTTATTGTCTAATATGTTGCCATATTAGAAAATCTTCTTTTGATTGAAGGCTTGGATATGTATATTTGTGTGTGTGTGTGTGTGTGTGTGTGTGTGTGTGTGTGTTATTAGTGTGAGTCATTTGAGGAATGAGTGTTCTGTGTGTGTATAGCTATGGGGATGAATGATTTTTTGTAGATAGCTTTCCTGGCCAAAGGCATTCTGAATCTTCTGCCAGAAGGAAGTAGATCAAAACAAGGATGGAGTGGATGGGAGGGATCTAAGAGGATTGAGTTGGTCTTTCTTTCCACTGTCTGGATATATAGATGGTTCAGCTCTTTCTGGGGAATTCCTATTAGCTTGCTTGCTTGCTTAGTTATTCTATTAAGTTTGTTTTTGCTTTTGTTTGAGAGGAAGCCATACCAGGACGTAATGTTGCAGGTGATGATGGATTCCACCAGAGATTGATAGGCAGTTGACAAAATGTATTTACTGACATTGAAGGTTTTAAGTCTCCTCAGGAGACACATGCGTTGTTGTCCTTTCTTGTAAACCCCATCTGCATGCTGGCTAAAGGACAGGCGTTGGTCGATCTCTGTGCCGAGGTATTTGAACTTCTCCACCTGTTCAACTACTTGCCCTTCCAGGATCAAAGGTGAGGAAAGTAGATGAGGGGTGTCAGGTGCCCTCCTCCTATGGCAACACAGTTCTTTAGTTTTGCTGATGTTTAAATGCAGTGAGCTTTCTTTGAACCACAGGGCCATTTCATTTATGTATTGTGTGTACTTGGAGAGGGTGCTTTGATCCGTCAGTTTGGCCACCAAGGCCAGATCATCTGCATATTTAAATAGCTTGAAACCATTGATGTTGCACGTAATCTCATTGGTGTATATTGAGAACAAGATGGGAGACAAGACACAACCCTGTGGGACCCCAGTGTTAAGGATGATGTTGGAAGATGTTACACCCTGGACCTTTACATGCTGGGGTCTGTCCTTTAAAAACTCCTTGATCCATAGTGTCAGTGCTGGGTTGACCTGAAGCTGCTGAAGGCGATGCAGGAGTGTGTTGGTGTTAACAGTATTAAATGCTGATGAGAAGTCCATGAATAGGATCCTGACCAAGGAGTTCTGGGAGTCCAGGTGCTTTGTGACGGTATCTAGTAGATGTAGTGTAGCGTCCTCCACACCTCGTTTTGGTTTGAACTTGTACTTAAACTTTTAAAGTTAACTTTAATTAAAATATATAGTTAATGTACTCAAAACTATTGACGTACATCAAAAGTTTTGAGTTGTATTGACAACACCAGACTACACCAGAGCACCAGCTTGTCATTCTCCTGCCGATATGCAGACTCGTCACCATCCTGGATGAGCACAATGACAGTGGTGTCATTCATCAAATTTTAGGAGCTGGATCGCTTGGTCTTTAAAGGTACAGTCATTTGTGTAGAGGGAGAAGAGCAGTGGCGAGAGGACACAGCCTTAAATGTATATATTTTAAAACCTGTTAATAAAAAAACTGATTTGAATCCCTTTGTATATTTTTTGACAATACGTTTAGCTGCCTTGGTGGACCCTAATTTAATACAATAACAAAATGAAAGAGAATTCAATTATAAACTACTACTGTGAGTACCCTTACCCGCCCCGATCTACAAAACCATCACAGTCGGACACTACGTTCCCTAGGTGCCTCATGCTTGTATAATTCTGCCTGTCTAGGAAGTATGTGTGTCTGTAGTGTCCCTTGCTCCGGGAAACTGACTTAGGCACATGCATCTCCTTGTATGTATATGGGTAGTCTGCTTACTCTGGGTTCCTCTAGACCTCTGTTAGCTTATTATGTCCCCTTTTTTTGTAAGTCGCTTTGGATTAAAGCGTCTGCTAAGTGTAATGTAATGTAATGTACTGCCATGTTAAATAGAGTGGGAGGTTCAGTGCCATAGCTACACAAAGGTCAAACGACACACACACACAAACACACACACACACACACACACACACACACACACACACACACACACACACACACACACACACACACACACACACACAATGTATTTTTCTTGTCATTAAGTCAAACGGGAAATTGCAGCACTTTACATAGTGACTATAGACCAACAGTGTCAATCCCAGGTTCAGAAAGTAAAAAGCCTACCACAAATTTAAGACAGGTAGATCAGATACTCAGTGACGTCAGCTGTGTTTAGAAGGAAAACGTGGCAGGGTTTTTACTTTCTGAACCCAGGATTGACACCTCTGCTACAGACAGGTCTTCTACGTTTCCGGAGGCATTGACAGATTCTCTCATGCTCTAAATGTTAGATGAGTTTTCTTTACATGACTATGGGGAAGAGGCGCTTCTGGATTTATCAGTATGGTTAAAGCTCCCCCTACTGGTCATTTTAGGTCATTTTAGGTACAGTTTGCTCGCTGCAGAAGAAACGCGCTAAACGCGTCTGTGAACATTCCAGTCTTCACCAACAGGGGGAGGAGCAAAGACACGGGAAGTGTTTACATCATTGGGTAAGCTTTCTTTTGCCTGCAACATCGGTGTATCGAAAGTTATTAATCAAAAAGTCACTTAACACCGGTTATATGTAGCTGCGACTATACACTGTAGCACCAGGATTTCTGGTAAACATTCTGTCTATTTTATGTATTTTTGCAAGGCTAGATTTCCTAAGCTTACCTTTTTCAAGCAGGCGCAAGAGTTGTACCAATATTCAGGGGTCCTAAGAATCCATGGTCAAGCATTTCTGATCATCATTGTTGATGTGATCCTACTGAAATTGAGGTATTTCAATTAGCTTGTCTTTCTCTATAAATTATGCGCTGTTGAATTAGTTTGATTGTGAACAGCCGTATGTGTCCCAAGTTGTAGAAATTATGAATTTTGGGACAATGTCTGTATTCCTGGCTGTGTTTACCCCCTGTAAAGTTAACGTTAGTTGATCTCAAACGAAATTGAATGCGTCAACTTTGGAGCTCGTTTCCAGAGATATGTGTGCAGATTTGAATAATAGAAAGCATGCTCGTGTATTTTCGATTCCCATTTCTGCTGCATATAACGAGTGAATTTATATTACACAAAACCGATACACACGTTTGTATCACTTGCAGCTAGCTACCAAGCTAATGGTGCAAGTCAAAATGATTCACATTAGTGACGTTTATGGTCAGTTGAATAAGCTGTCATTCATAATACCCCCTCCCTATGCCATCCTATTGCGTGAGTTTGGATTCTGTATTAGCTAGCCAACAGTTGATTTTACGGCCAGAGTATGAGATTGACAGCTGTGTTTTTTGCCAGGTAGCTAGCAACTCAGAGCTAATTTTGAGCTCAGTTTGTTCGAAGAAGCTTTGACAAAGTATGTTTTTTTTTTTAACCTTTCTTCAGTGTCTGCCTAACAACCTATAACCATGTCCCTATACGATGACCTTGGGGTCGGAGCCAGCG
>CM059274.1:18699416-18706916 GCA_030347295.1 Setipinna tenuifilis | reverse complement strand
TGATGTTCTAACTTCGTTTCTATGCAGGATGCTAGGAAATCAAAGGGCTAGTGCAGATGTGGATACATTTGATTATATTTTCTATGGAATTGATAAATATTCCAAAACACCTTGAGAAGACTCTTTATTAGACTATGCAAGAGATGTGTCTTGCAAGGTGCGTTTTTTTGTTCTGAAATCGGTTTTGTTGGCGCTATTAATAGGTTACGTTAAAATCATAGGTTAGTTTTTGGAATGAACTTGTGCGCATATGGCATATCATCAACGTAAGTAGGCAATATACTGATGCATTCTTGTTTGGACATTTAGGCTATAATCATCATGAGCCTACCTCAAAATGGTGAACAGAAAGTTGCCTAGATCATATTTGAAATAACCACGCGCGCCTGTGCTGGATGCCAAGAAACGCTCCGTGAGTGTTGCTTAACAATAAATACTAAACTTATACCGACCTGCGCTGTCTACTAACTGATAGCTACGCTACAGCATGCGTGAGGAAGTGCATTCATAGATTATATCGAACTTGGCTGAATGCATTTGCACATCCGCCACAGTGGCAGGTAAAATGGCAAAACTCACCCGCCAACACTCATATTTACCCGCATTTGGCGGGTGGCGGGTGGTTAATTTCCATCCCTGATATAGATACGATAGCGATATATCATTCAGCCCTAGTCCTCATCCTGTCTTCCCTCTGGATAATGATATATTGTTCAGTCCGAGTCCACATCCTGTCTGTCCTCTCACTATAGAAACGGTAGCGATATATCATTCAGCCCTAGTCCTTATCCTGTCTTTCCTCTCGATATAGATACCATAGTGATATATTCCGATATAGATACCATGTGATATATGGTTCAGTCCTAGTCCCTCATCCTGTCTTCCCTCTGGCTAATGATATATGGTTCAGTCCTAGTCCTCATTCCTGTCTTTCCTCTTGATATAGATACAATAGCGATATATATTGTTCAGCCCTAGTCCTCATCCTGTCTTCCCTCTGGATAGCGATATATCATTCAGCCCTAGTCCTTATCCTGTCTTCCCTCCCGAAATAGATACCATAGTGATGTATTCCGATATAGATACGATAGCGATATATCGTTCAGTTCTAGTCCTCATTCCTGTCTTCCCTCTGGATAATGATATATCGTTCAGTTCTAGTCCTCATTCCTGTCTTTCCTCTGGGTCAGGAAGCGGAAGGAGCGTCACGAGGGCAGTGCTCCCAGCGGCTTCTCCCGCTTCCCCACGGAGGGCGAGTCTGATGAGGAGGAAGATTACGAGAAGGAGAAGGAGAAGAGGAAGAGGAGTGAGTACCATCGGAGGAGAGGAGTGTGTGATTGGGGGGAGAGGAGGAGAGTAGTGTGTGTGATTTGGGGGTGGCGGGGGCGGGGGGGGGGGGGTACAGTGTGTGAGAAGTGAGGAGAGGACAGTGTCACAGAGAGAGTGTGTGCGTGCGTGTGTGTATGTGTGCTTGTGTGTAACAGACAGAGAGATGTGTACATGTGAGATGTGACTTAAAAGAAGCATATTCATAAATAATACACAAATTAACCAATAAAATCACATCTTCTGCAGACATGGGAGGAGCAGCGATTGCCCCGCCCACATCACTGGTCGAAAGAGACTGTGAGTACCTTTTTTAACGTGTGTGTGTGTGTGTGTGTGTGTGTGTGTGTGTGTGAGTGTCTGAGCTTTTTTTAAATGACTGGATGGCTAGGTGATTGGCTTAAAATAATGCATTCTGGGCTTAAAATAGTGACGTTTTTGGACAGTCTCGTCCGCACATCACCATACCACATGGGTGGGTAAGGTGTGGTACGGTGACATTCGGATGAGATTGTCTAAAAAAACGTCACTATTTCAAGTCCAGAATGCATTGCTTTAATCCAGCCAGTCATTTCAAACAAACCCTTTGTGTGTGTGTGTGTGTGTGTGTGTGTGTGTCAGAGAGGGAGAAAGTTTGAGTCTCTTTATGCAACTGTGTCTATAGTCAAGAGTGCAGTGTGTGTGCACAAGAGATGCCTCTAGAGGTCTCTGTTGCCTCATAGATTAGTTGAGTCTCACTGACCCATCACCCATTATCATTGCTCAGGGTTAGTAACATAGACTGTATATAAGGTGAGTAATGACACCTTGTCTTCTGAGTTGACATTCTTGATTGTGGATTTCTCCTTTTTAACTAAAACACAAACATAACTAGGTAACGTAAAGTTGTATGATGTGATTCTGATCGTTTTAGATTTTTTTTTAAATGCAAAAATTGTCCTTGTCTGTTTGCTTTCTTTAAAAATGTATGTTTGGTTTGGTTGCCATGGCAGCGGTGTCGTATCCATACGAAGAGGAGGGTCGAGGGTCACGGAGCTCCAAGGCGGCGATCCCGCCCCCCATGTTCGAGGACTCCGAGCGCCCCCGCTCCCCCCCTGGACCCACCAACTCTTTCATCGCCAACATGGGGTGAGTGTGTGTGTGTGAGCGTGTGTGAGTGTGTGAGTGAGTGTGTGAGTGAGTGTGTGAGTGAGTGTGTGAGTGAGTGTGTGAGTGTGTGTGTGAGTGTGTGTGTGAGTGTGTGTGTGAGTGTGTGAGTGTGTGTGTGAGTGAGTGTGAGAGTGTGTGTGTGTGCGTGCGTGCGTGTGTGTGCGCGTGTGTGCGCGTGTGCATATGTAAAAAGACTAAATAGTCACACTCAGTTGTCCTGTTAAACCACCAGCAAACTACCGATTGAACTAGTAAATGCCTAACACTAACAGGTGTTTATTTGTGTTTGTGTGTGTGGTGTGAATGCGTGTGCATGTGCGTGTGTGTGTGTGTGTGCGTGCGTGCGTGCGTGCGTGCGTGTGTGTGTGTGCAGTGGCACGGTGGCCCATAAGATCATGCAGAAGTATGGCTTCCGTGAGGGCCAGGGTCTGGGGAAGCATGAGCAGGGCCTCAACACGGCGCTCTCTGTGGAGAAGACCAGCAAGAGAGGGGGCAAGATCATCATCGGAGAAACGCCAGAGAAGGGTATGGACAGACACACACACACACACACACACACTCACAAACATGTGCGTGCACACACACACACACACAAACATGCGCGTGCGTGCACACACACACACACACAAACATGCGCGTGCTTACACACACACACACACACAAACATGCGTGTGCACACACACACACACACGCTCAAACATACAGACACACACAAACACACACACAAAAGCGCACTCACTCACACACACACACAATCACTGAACTAGTTTTAAACGGTGTAATGGTGCTTTTAATTTGTGAAAATTTCTTTTTGTGACCTGTGCGAATGTTGTTTTTGAAATGTGTGTGTGTGTGTGTGTGTGTGTGTGTGTGTAGGTGCCGGTCAGGCTGCTGCAGATTCACCTGGTTGGATGCTGGGTGCTGCAGGTTTGGCATTTACCTCACTGTTCGTGCTGTTATACACACACACACACACACACACACACACACACACACACACGATTTTGGCATGTGCATTACGACTTTGTCTGTTATTACTGATCCTTGAATTAGTGTGAGTGTGTGTTCATTACTTATCCTTACCTACTTACGCACAGATGCACACACACACACACAAACACACAAACACTAATGCAAACTAAACTTAAAGCATACCCACTCCATGTAATAACTGTTAGCTCAATAAATTAGCATATTTTGGAAAAGGTTATTTATTTTAGTGCAGAGTCTAAATCAAATCCTCATCACTTCTGTATTTAAATGTTTGGCAACACTGTCTGTGAAGCCTGTATTCAAATTCTATAAAAACATTCATAAAGGGTTAAAAAGCCTTCATAACGCTTCATAACGGTTAAAAATTAGTGTTCATAACTGTTTATACATACTCATGACTGCACTTATAGACAGGTGAAGCCTTATTACCAAGAATGCACAATGTCACTTGAGGTTGGAATAAGGCTTATGGCCTTGCATTATAACGCCTTAGGAGTACAGTCATGGGAATGCATGAATAGTTTATATACTTTATGAATGCGTCATAAGCCTTTATGAACATGTTTATAGAGTCCTGTGACTATAAGCTTCATGGAAAGTGTTACCAAATGTTTTTTTTGCCATTTACATTTAAAAAAATAGATACTTTGGCTTTTTATTTGTTGTAAGCGGTACTCCTAAAAATGAAAGCAAACATAGGCTTGCAGTATTTCACTTTCTGTATAAAGAGTCAATACAACATCAGAGTTTGACATTTTGAATGGAATGAATGAAATGAATGAACTTTTCCCTGATATTCTAATTCATCGAGAATATATTGGTCTTCCTGTTATAAAGACAAAACCAGCGTTTGTTTCTATTTGCTAGCAACCCTTTCCGTTATGTAACTGTAGCAGTGCATATGTTTATTATAACTCATCAATGTAAGTTGAGGGGTGTTAAACTGACAGAAATACAGACCACTGAGGCTTTACAACCGAACTGTGCTTCAGTAAGTGTTGAACACACCATCCTCCTAAGTGTCAAAGTGGAAAGGTGGATATTTGCAGTCTAACCCTTCATCTCAACAACACATCAACAACAACATCATCATCATCATCATAATTGTGGGCACGAGACAGATAGATGATGTAGCCATCTGGTAATGATGGTCTGTCGCTCCGTTCACACACACACGGACATTTACACACACTCATACGCACACACACTCACACTCACACTTACACTCATACACATGCACACAAACAAACATGTGCGCACACACCCCTACACACACCCACTCACACCATACACCATAGTAACAGGTGATGTTTTTTTGTTGTTGTGTGTTACATGGTGTTAAACTTACACAGGCAAACATCTCCGCTTTAACCGATGATTGCCAGGCATTTCAGTGTGTGTTTGAATGCACATGTGAATATTGCACATGTTAGAGAGAGTGTGTGTGTGTGTGCCCGTATTTGTATATTTGTGGGTATGTTTGTGTGTTGTGAATGTGAATAAGGCAAGAGAACGGTGTGTGTGTTTTTGGGTGTTTTTACATGTGAATAAGGCATGACATTTGTGTGTGTGTGTGTGTATGTATGTGTGTGTGTGTTGGGGGGGGGGGGGGGGGGTTGCTTATGTGTGTGTTTGTGTGTATGCACATGTGAATAATGCAAGAAGTGTGTGTGTGTGTGTGTGTGTGTGTGTGTGTGTGTGTGTGTATGGGAAGAGGGGCATCTTTGTGTATTGCTCTTGTTTGTGAGTTGCCAGGGTTAAGTCACCTGCAGAGTGACTCATTGTGGGTTGACAGCAGTGTGACAGTCAGAGAGGGTGTGTGACTAAGTGTGTTTTTGGCCAGGCTGTGGCATTTAATAAATATGTGGTGTGTGTATATGTGTGTGCGTGTGTAATGTCTGTGTTATATATATGTGTGTGATGTGATGTGTGTGTGTGTGTGTTCTATATGTGTGTGTTCTACATGTGTGTGTGGTATGTATGATGGGTGTGTGTGGATGTGTGATGTGATGTGTGTGTGTTATATGATGTGTGTGTTATGCAGTGTGTGTGTTATGTCTGTGTTGTGTGTCTGTTATGTCTGGGTTATGTTTGTGTGTGTATGTGTGTGTTATGTAATGTGTGTGTGTGTGTGTGTGTGTGTGTGTGTGTGTGTGTGTGTGTGTGTGTGTGTTATGCGATGTGTGTGTGTTATGTCTTTGTTGTGTGTGTGTGTGTGTGTTATATGTGACATTTGTGTGTGTTATATGTGTGTTACTTAATGTGTGTGTGTGTGTGTGTGTGTGTTATGCGATGTGTGTGTGTTATGTCTTTGTTGTGTGTGTGTGTTATATGTGACATTTGTGTGTGTTATATGTGTGTTACTTAATGTGTGTGTGTGTGTGTGTTATGAGATGTGTGTGTGTTATGTCTTTGTTGTGTGTGTGTGTGTGTTATGCAATGTGTGTGTGTTATGTCTTTGTTGTGTGTGTGTGTTATATGTGACATTTGTGTGTGTTATATGTGTGTTACTTAATGTGTCTGTGTGTGTGTGTGTTATGCGATGTGTGTGTGTGACAGCTGAAGCCCAGAAGAAGACGGCGGTGGTAGCGGCAGCAGCAGCAGGGGCGGGACCAGCAGCAGCCTCGGGGTCAGCAGAGCCCAACCCCCTCACCGAGATACTCAAGTGCCCCACCAAAGTGGTGCTGCTGCGGGTAAGAACCACCTGTGTGTGTGTGTGTGTGTGTGTGTGTGTGTGTGTGTGAGCCCAACCCCCTCACCGAGATACTCAAGTGCCCCACCAAAGTGGTCCTGCTGCGGGTAAGAACCACCTGTGTGTGTGTGTGTGTGTGTGTGTGTGTGTGTGTGTGTGTGTGTGTGTGTGTGTGTGTGTGAGCCCAACCCCCTCACCGAGATACTCAAGTGCCCCACCAAAGTGGTCCTGCTGCGGGTAAGAACCACCTGTGTGTGTGTGTGTGTGTGTGTGTGTGTGTGTGTGTGTGTGTGTGTGTGTGTGTGTGTGTGTGTGTGTGCCCAACCCCCTCACCGAGATACTCAAGTGCCCCACCAAAGTGGTCCTGCTGCGGGTAAGAACCACCTGTGTGTGTGTGTGTGTGTGTGTGTGTGTGTGTGTGAGCCCAACCCCCTCACCGAGATACTCAAGTGCCCCAACAAAGTGGTCCTGCTGCGGGTAAGAACCACCTGTGTGTGTGTGTGTGTGTGTGTGAGTGAATAAATTGGAGAGTGTGAGTGTGAGTGTGAGTGTGAGTGTGAGTGTGTGTGTGTGTGTGTGTGTGTGTGTGTGTCTGTCTGTCTGTCTGTCTGTGTGTGGGAGCAAATGTGTGTGAACGGTAGGGAATGTTTGTGTGTGTGTGTGTGTGTGTGTGTGTCTGTCTGTCTCTCTGTGAGTCTGTGTGTGTGCATGTGTTAGTGGCAGGACTTCTGAGGTGGAAAGTGTGGAATGTGTGTGCATGTGTGTGTGAGAGGGAGTGTCTGTGAATAGGAGGGAATGTGTGTGTGTCTGTCTGTTTGTCAGTCTGTCTGTGTGTGGGAGGGCTTGTGTGGTGGAAAGTGTGTGTGTGTGTGGGAGGGAGTGTCTGTGAATGGGAGGGAATGTATGTGTGTCTGTCTGCTGTCTGTCAGTCTGTCTGTGTGCACGTGTGTGTCAGAGGGCTTGTGAGGTGGGAAGTGTGTGTGTGTGTGTGTGTGTGTGTGTGTGTGTGTGTGTGTGTGTGTGTGTGTGTATGTGCAAATGTTTACTGGAGTAGGTCTGGTAATATGTTTATATTGTGGGGATGTGGGGGGGTGTCGGGAAACTTTTACCCATCGGATACTTTGACGTTTGTGCACGTGGGTGTGTATGCATGTGGGTACGTTTTGTTTACCTTTTGTGTGCATGTGAATTTCACAGAATCATGCTTAAGATTGGTTGTTAATTTGGTTTGGTTTAACACATTGTTTTGTGTTAAAAACATTGCTAATTAATTGTCACATATTGTGTGTGTGTGTGTATGTCTGTCTGTGTGTGTGTGTGTGTGTGTGTGTGTGTGTGTG
>CM059274.1:18691916-18694416 GCA_030347295.1 Setipinna tenuifilis | reverse complement strand
CTGTATGACATGGACTAATTAAGACACTTGACTTCTTCCCCTTTGTGACGAGCTGAAGAAAAACATCTCTTGTAAAAACTCTTTTGTAGACCATTCTGCAGACCACATATTTAATTCCTGAGGACTTGTAAAGGAATACAAGTAAGTATTTCTTTAAATTCCTTTGGTTGTGCAGTAATTCAGGACACACTAAGTCTCTGGACTGGACTGCACACCACAGGCCCATTTTAAAACTTTATTGTTCATGCTGAAATGATATAAGGAATATATTGCATTTTTTTTACTGAAAGCAGACATTTGGCTATGGTGGTTTACTGCAACTGGTGACTACTGACTGACAGATAAAATTAGTTTCCATTTTTGGTATCTGTCGAGAGGATGTGTTCATTTTATGTATCAGACACATTTACCTAAAGTGGCTTACAAGAATTTGCTTGCACTGGTCTTACAACTGTTTACAATTACCTTTTTTTTTTTTTTACTTTTTTCGCTGTTGTTGTTCTTCTTTGTCTTCTTTTCATTTTGTATCTGTACGTGTCGTAAAAATAAAATTCCTTGAAATATTAAAAGCGAAGTCATCGCGTTACCTAACGTTACCATTCTACTTAGGACAAAATGCGACATGTCTGTCCAAAGTTTTGTTTTGTCTCTATGGCTATATGATGACACAGATGACACAGGATGTACCAAATACGTATTTCTCAGAAACTTCCCTGGCATCACCAAAACAGACCAGTGACAAGCGACGTTTCTGCAACGCGTTTCCAACACGTTTGTTCTAAAGATTGTACATGGACATGACAAATAGCCATTAACTACTTTTCCATTTTTAACTTAGCACTTGTATACTTCATGTTTAATTTGTCTGTCCTCTGAAACATTATCACAAAAAAGTTCTTTTGCATGGTATCTTACAAACTGATGCAGGGCGTGACTACGTTTGTCCCCTGCTTTATGAGACCTGCAATGATGGACGGTGTCCATATAATAATAATAATAATAATAATAATAATAATAATAATAATAATAATAATAATAATAATAACAACAATTGTATATGTATGATAGTATGTATATTTTAAAGATAATGAACAATAATGAAAATTAATATATATAGTAAATATTTCTAATAAATAATAACAGACAGCAACAAAGCTCACAGCATTCAAAAGTGAGTACAGCCAAACGTGTGCAAATCGCCAATCCTGTTCTTTTTTGCCTTTAATCCATTGCAGCATCAATTTGTTAGACTATACTAGATATTTGAAGTGGTGTTTGCTTAGGAGAGAAAAGGCTACGTGCAGATCCTGCAGCTTCTCTCTCTCGCTCACACACACACACACACACACACACACAAACACAGGACACACAGTCAGTCAGTCAGTCACACAGTCAGACACAGACAAACTAATCCTCTCCATCAGTTCGAGTCCCTGCCCCCTCGCGTTGACGCCCTGGCACCGCTCCTCTTTGCAAGGGCTACGTGCAGATGCGACTGTAGGCGATGACACCAGAGAAGTCCGTTAACTTTATTCATGGCACGAACAAATTCCTCGTGTCGTCCTTAGCCTGGAACTTGAGCAGTCGTGATGAGGAATAAAAATGTCACTCTCGTCTAATTAACTTTTCATTCACCTTATAGGAAATAAGCCACGAATAAGTGCAAATTAGGATCACAATAAGCATTCATGCAGTCATTCATTCCATGTTCCACATCCCAAGCTGCTAGGCTGTGCCCCCTCCCCCCCTTTTGAGAAGTTGCCTTGTTGACGTGACAGTCCTCACGTGCGACTGGAGTGCCCATTTGGTGTTGACCATAACCACGCAATTTTATGGCCATCAATAAAAACAGGAGGGGCCCGAGATTTTTTGAGGGACATTAATTTCACACATACACTTAGACGATCACCTGTATCTTCATATATATGTAGGTGTGCCCACACTATAGGAAAATACACTTGTAGAAAGAAAGATACAATGTTTTAAGGCAGTTTTAGCGCGCCGCCGCATCTGTTTGGAGAAGTTGCGCACCGACTCACTACATTCCACAGGGTGGCGTCGTGTCACAGGCAGACGCAGTGGGCCCGGTTACACCCCCTCCCCTGCGTGTCGTCACGCAGTCACGTTGCGCTTCCTTCCTGGTGCATTTAAAACCAGGATCTGGGACGCCGGGTCTGGAAGCTTAACCGACATACAGTAGCGAGTAACCTGCGTGACTACATTCTTTGTGACTCAAAGGCGCGCCTCTCTATGAATTCGTAGCGGGATAGTTCAGACAAGTAGATTTGGGCGAAACAGAATCTCTAAAGTCAGTTTTACTATCCTTCACTGACGCAGTAAAATTAGTGCGCCTTCCCCCCTTAAACGAAGGATTTTTTGCGGATTATTATCCTAGAGTATCATTTCTGCATTTCTATCTGCCGACCCAACAAGGGATGCCTAGAGAGCTAACTCAGAACCGGATCCAAAAGCTCTGGATTCCATCTAAGGATGACAAGCC
>CM059274.1:18684416-18686916 GCA_030347295.1 Setipinna tenuifilis | reverse complement strand
GGATAGAAGAAACCTGGTTTGCAGCTTTGGTAATGAACATGGCTTTAAGGTATGTAAATGTGTGTGTGTGTGCTTGTCTGTGTGTGTGTGTTTATGTGTGTGTGTGTGTGTGTAAGTGTGGTTGAATTCATGTGTATGCACATGTGTATATGCGCGTGTGTTCATATACACGTGTGTGTGTATGAGTCATGTTTTTCATTTGTGTTCTAATGGCATTGTAATAATGATTGTACTGTATTCTTTCACACAGATCTTCTTTATCGAGTCAGTCTGCGAAGACCCTAGTGTTATTGCTTCAAATATAATGGTAAGTGTTTGTTGGAAAACCCCAAAAAATAATATGTTACTATGGTCATGTATGTTTTATATGTTATTTGTTCCTATGGCAACACCCTTACAATCTGTTTCCTGTCCAAACAGGAAGTGAAGGTGTCGTGTCCTGATTATCAGGACTGCAATAAGACCGATGCCATGGAGGACTTCCAGAAGAGGATTGAGTGTTACAGACAGACCTACGAACCTCTGGACCCGGATAATTACGACAGGTACACACACACACACACACACACACACACACACACACACACATTATCTCACTCACACACATATTCTCTCTCTCTCTCTCTCTTCTCTCTCTCTCTCTCTCTCTCTCTCAGTCTGCATTTGTAATCATTAAAGCAAATCAGTGTCTTTCTCAGTATAATCAACGAAATCAAATTCTCTGACAGGATGATGAAATACTAATTCAGCTCTTTGCATCTTTTTAAATGTGTCAATCAATAACTGTATCATCTATATCTAATCAGCAAATCAAATCTTCTATTTCATCTTCACTAATGATGGTTATAATTTTTCATCTTAACTAAATCACTTGAATCACCTAATCAATATAATCCATAAATTGACTGCCAGCCTAAGTGCCTCAGCGCCTCAGCTTAACCACCCATGATTCAAAATGTCCGTACTCACCACCTCACTGTCACCGCACGGTGTGTTAGGTCGCTGACGGCCAGCGCTCTGTCCTTCCCTCTCTCCCCACCCCACCAGGAACCTGTCCTTCATCAAGGTGATCGATGTGGGCCGGCGTTTCCTTGCCAACCGCATCCAGGACCACATCCAGAGCAAGATCGTTTACTACCTGATGAACATCCACGTGCAGCCCCGCACCATCTACCTGTGCCGCCACGGCGAGAGCCAGGACAACCTCCAGGGACGGCTCGGGGGAGACTCTGGACTGTCGTCACGAGGAAGAAAGGTACAGATGGACAGATAGAGGGAGAGGGAGAGACAGAGAGAGATGGGGAGAGAGAGATGGGGAGAGAGAAAGAAAAGGGAGGATGTAGGGGGTGGATGGAGAGAACAATAGGATGGGAAGTGATTGAGAGCTATAGAAAAAGAAACAGAGTGACAGGGAAAAGTCAATAAGTTGGGGGGAGAGACATAGAGAGACAGACAGACAGACAGAGAGAGAGAGAGAGAGAGAGAGAGAGAGACAGGACATGGGGGATGGAGGGGGAGAACAATAGGATGGGAAGTGATGGAAAGCTATAGAAAAAGAGAAACAGAATGACAGGGAAGAGTCAATGAGTTGGGCAGAGAGACAGAGACACACACACACACACACACACACACACACACACACAGAGAGAGAGAGAGAGAGAGAGAGAGAGAGAGAGAGAGAGAGAGAGAGAGAGAGAGAGAGAGAGAGAGAGAGAGAGAGAGAGAGAGAGAGAGAGAGAGAGAGAGAGAGAGAGAGAGAGAGAGAGAGAGAGAGAGAGAGAGAGAGAGAGAGAGAGAGAGAGAGAGAGAATTTATGAATGGGATGTGCTTTCTGACCCAGTTTATCCCAGCCATGGCCAACTTCCAAGAGGAGAGACAGCGAATTAGGAGAGAGAGAGAGAGACAGATGAGAGAGACAGACAGACAGAGACCGAGAAAGACGGAGGCAGAGAAATAGTGATTAATGTGTGTGTTCTGGTCCAGTTTGCCTCAGCCCTGGCCAACTTTGTGGAGGAGCAGAACCTGGCAGACCTGAAGGTCTGGACCAGCCAGCTGAGGCGCAGCATCCAGACCGCAGAGGCCCTGGGGGTCCCCTACGAGCAGTGGAAGGCCCTCAATGAGATTGATGCTGTGAGTAATAATATACATCAGTGTTAACTGGACTTGGATCTTGCCGCTGTCGGGTGAAAACCTCTTAAGTGAATTGTTGGTTATTGATAAAAAAAATTGTGAAACAATTCTATAAGTCCGTCTTCATGTCAGACTGTAGGAAACATTTAACATGTAAGAACATGAATATGTGTTATGATAAAATATCAACTGCCAACACAATGTAGGTGTACATATAGGGATTGATTCATCAGTCAGTCAATCAATCAGTCAATCAATGAAATAGCCAATCAATGATTCTATTAATTCATCAATCAATGGAGCTAAATATAAAAAAGTGTCTGAGTAAAACTGTGATAATAAAGTGTGTGTGTGTGTGTGTTGTATGTGT
>CM059274.1:18666916-18669416 GCA_030347295.1 Setipinna tenuifilis | reverse complement strand
GATTTCTTTTAAAAAGCAGTATAGAGGGGGTTGCTGTGGCGCAGCCCGTAAATGGGCAAGTGAGGACCCAGGTTCAAATCTGGCTTGTGTCATTTCCCAACCCTACCCCACCCCATCTCTCTCTCCCACTTATTTCCTGTCACCATCTTCACTGTCCTATCACAATAAAGGCAAAAAAGCAGTATAGAAAATCGAGAACTCATTTTCACCTGCTGTAACAGTCCTTTTTAAATACTTTTTGTCTTTTCATCACTGCTGGCAAGATTTGTAGAGTTTTCTTGTACGGAATCGGACACACGACAGGACGTTATTGTTGTGCCATGTCATGGTTGTCTGTTCTCAAATAAATTCTCATTGTCCCCGAGTCTTTGTGGTTGAACTACATTTTCACCTGCTGTAACCATTTAAGTATTTCTTCTTGAGTGTTTTTTTTAAGTGCCTTTATGTTTTGATGTTCTTATGTCTATTTTTAAATTGTGGTTGTAATTGTTCGTATTTATTGTTGGTGTGTGTATTTCTCTGCTGGCTGCATGACAAATTGCCCTTTGGGGACATTAAAAAGATCTTAACCCTGACCTTGACTGTGACCTGTCAGGATGCTCTGCACATGTGCACACTTGAGATGGTACAGTAGGTTTGATTCACACCGTCAGGCTCTTCGCTCTTTGAACATTAACATTCATTTGTCTATCAGTCCATCCTCCTTTTTTTTTAAACAACTAGGCCTAGGTCCAGTGCAATTTTTAATACTGAATATGTGTTAAATGAGTGTGTATGAAAGGTTGTGTAAATGTAAAGGGCAATATAAATAAAATGTATTATTATTTATTATTAAATTGTACCTGCCCACAATCTGTGTACTGTGATATCATTGTATCATCACTATGCATATATATCCAGGGCATTTTTCAAACCCAAGGTTATTAAATATATGTGTTGAATGAGTGTGTATGAAAGGTTGTGTAAATTGTACTTTTCCACATTCTGTGTAGTGTTGTGTATTTGTGTATTTGGGACTTGGTCGTAGTCTTGGTTTCGGGACCTTGGGGTGAGTTGGCACACAGGAAACACAATGCCAGTGTCTGACCAGTCATTAGTAATTCTGTTGCCCCACAGTGTACATATGAGTAAAGCATATAAATTGGGGTACACATTCTATCATTTCGCAACAATTATCATGAGTTTTGTTCTTTAGAAGTGTCTTGTGAAACACTATTGAAACATAGGTAATAATCATAGCCAACAGGGATGAGTAAAAGTGCCTAAAAGTGCCAGTTTTTTTTCCAATTGCTAAAACTCACTTTCTGAAATCTTACCCCATTTTCTCAAAACTGCAAACACAAACTCCAGTTGTCCACATGCATTTCCCCAGAACTCCTGACTCTTGTTGCAAAAGTGCACTGTGCTGCCTCAAAACAGTTTTATGTGCGCTGAAAACCAAACTCTATCCTCAAAACAAACAACACTGCCAGAATTAAATTGGCATATAATAGCATAAGTCATTCTTTACAGCCCTGAAAATGCATTTTCAACTGGAAAAATGCAAAATTCTGGATGTATATGCCCTGTACATAGACTAAAATAAATTGGTAGTATTAGAATTTTTGCTAAAATACTTCAAACAAAAATACATTTTGGAAATGCAGTGCAAAGAAAAAACTACAGTGCTGCAAACAGCAGATCACTGGGCTTCATCATGCCTTTGGGTTGGGTCAGGCCACAGTACCTCATCCACATCACAAGCAATGATGTCCCTTTCCAGGCAACAGAGAAAGAATGCCCTGACATGTCATATCCATCCTTGACACTGTTTCTTGCCTATGTCACAGGCCAATTCCATGGCCTCTAAAGGATTTCGTAGATTGCCGTCAACCCATGGACAAGAATGTGTTCTATAATGGTGGCTAATTTGGTTAGTAGAAAAAATGACTCTTCCTCTACCTCCTCTTCTTTGCTATGTCCATCACACTCAGACCCTGTCCTCATTGTATCTGATTGGCAGCCATTTTCCAGCAGCAACCCTCAAAGACTTGGTGGCTCTCTCAACTGGCTTATATTGGTGGTGTCAGCTTATTTAAAATGAAGTAAACTCAATTTTGATTCATTGTGTTTAACATATGGCATTTGTGCTCTATTTGTGATTAAATGTGAAGAAGAATGTTCACCATTTCGCATCACATGTTAAATAATGCAAAATGTGTTTTAAGAATGAGAATGAGTTTGGAATTTTGCAAAGAGGAGTCAGTGAGTTTTGCAAATTGTGTTCTACTATGTGAAAATTGTTTAGGGTATTGACAAAAGAGCGAGCAGTTGTGAGGCAGGGAGCATCCCTTACTAACCTAAAGAGCGCAATAACATTGACTCACAAGAATTCTAGAGAACTTTGATGACTGCAAAAGAACATCTGGGCAAACATACGCAAATATGCACGTGCGCACACATACGCACACACACGCAGGTGCACAC
This sequence comes from Setipinna tenuifilis, assembly GCA_030347295.1. Classification (NCBI taxonomy): domain Eukaryota; kingdom Metazoa; phylum Chordata; class Actinopteri; order Clupeiformes; family Engraulidae; genus Setipinna; species Setipinna tenuifilis. Next base: position 18,666,950 of record CM059274.1, on the reverse strand, counting down.
GTGCACGCACACACACGCACACACAAAGACATAC
>CM059274.1:18649416-18651916 GCA_030347295.1 Setipinna tenuifilis | reverse complement strand
ACCATATAGCACCATATAGATAATTCACCACACCTCTCTCATATATACAGACACACACACTCACATATACAGACACACACACACTCACACACACCCAGATACAGTCACGTGCAGCCATATTCACCACACACTAACCTTTCTACAGAATGATTCACCAGATAACCCATATAGATAACTTACCCCACCTCTCTCTCTCTCTCTCTCCCTCTCTCTCCCTCTCTCTCTCTCTCTCTCTCTGTCTCTCTCTTCCTGTCTCTCTTTCTGTCCCTCTGCCCCCCTCAACCCCCCCCCCACCCTGCGCGCGCGCACACACACACACACACACACACACACACACAAACCTGCATAACATAACTTCTTTAGTTTCATTTTTATTTACATTTTTTGTCAACCTTTTGAAGAACCAGACAAAGCTATTTTTAAAACTTAAACAAACAGTTGTAGTTTGTGCAACAGGTATTTCATCACACTCAAGGCCAAACTGAGTGACACATTTTACAACAGAGCCAAACATGTAACCCGCTGTCATATTTTACAACCTCTCATTTCATCAGAAAAACACACGCTTGTGTGTGGGCACAAGTATACAATTCTTCAGGTCTGAGTCACTTTCGCTTATTGCGTGAGTCACGCTGGCACGTCATCAGGCGAAAGCGCTTCTGCTCTAAAGTAAGACATTAGGCGCCCTCTTGTGGCCAAATATGAGCAGTACATGCTAAACGGGGCTATATTTCAGTTTAATTCAGTAACAAATAGACAAAAATACTAAACAGACAGACGTATATAAACATTATCATTAGGTGTGCACACTGCAGTGCATTATTGTAGAACTTAAATGTAGCTCAAATGTTTTAAAATCTAAACATTAAGACCTATTTCTTGTTTTTTGTCTTTCTTTCTCAAAGGTAAAGCATTCTGACATAGGAAAGAAGATAAGTCTGAACATATACCTCTAAAAAAGTGCAGCTTTCTTAAATGAGAGTAAAATAGAAATTAAAAAAGGTGTTGCTTTGCTGTTGATTTATGTCTGATTATACAAATTATAAACAGTTTCAGAACATATATACAGGACCTTTACTTTAGCATCAGAGAAAATGTTACATTACATTTCATTGTTCTTTATCACAATTGTTGTTATTTTTCATTATCAGTTTTAGTCAATACCAGCAGATGGGCTCCCGTAGGGGCTGCGGTTCTGCCTGAGGTTTCTTCCTTTACTTAATAATCCAATGCAAAACAGGGAGTTTTTCCTCACCTCTGTCACCCCTGTGTCCACAGTCAACAGTGCCCAAATGAACTTTCTCGTCTCCACCAAGCTGCAACAACTGCTGTCTTGTGTTTTTCCTGCCAAACTGTTGAAGCACTTTGAGCTATATCTCATTGTGCTATACAAATACAGTTTATTATTATTATTACTATTATTATTATTATTATTATTATTATTATTATTATTATTATTATTATTATTTATTATCAGATGCTCTTCATCAAAGTGACCAAGGGCACTAACTATCTCCTAAACAACTTGGGACTCAGGAAGACAATGATGACAAAACCCTCAACCTGTGTTGTGAACTATTATTTTTTGATAAATGTTTTAAAACTTTTTTTAAACAATTCTATTCCCAGCATGATTCAGATTATTGTGATTACTAATATGATTAGAGGGAAAGTAGTCCCTTTAATTAGAACCAAAAATTGCATTTTTTTTTTTTTTGCATTTTCACACGAGTACAATAAATGAACAGCATAGTCCAAAACATAATAATTTATATAAGTTGAATTCTATTTTACTCTCATTTCAAAAACATTTTTTTTAAATAATTGTATTATATTAAGAAATGGTTTACAAAAAACACTTGTTGACAACAGTTAAGTAACATATCATGACAAAACCAAACTAATTCCAGTCTTGGGGAAATAAAATTGAAATTAAAAATATTAAGAAAAAATCTGGGCATTTTCATGCATAACGGTAATGTCCATTGCAGAAGATGAGAGTGTATGTTCTGTGTTTTTCCTGTGGAAGACAAACAAAAGCGCTACACATTACACATTACACATTCCAGCTTTCAATCATAGCCCACGTGCCCTGAGACACCATGACATGAGTGGGGGCCAGTGTGAGCTCAGAGTCTACGCATGTGTTTGGCATTCAGACACAGAGAAAGGGGGGGTCTCGTGCTCTGACGCAAACTACACCAGCAGACGTAATGGGCGCCATCTTGAATATGTAAGGAGGAGTGATGCAGTGCTTTTTTTTATAAACAAACACAACCCAAGTGGCTAAGGCAAGTCCATTAAAAGCACACACTGTACTGCGTAGGTCTAAGGTAAGTATACACACACATACACACAAATAAATTGCGTAGGTCAATGGCAGGCACACACACACACACACACACACACACACACACACACACACACACACACACACACACAAGCAGACTGTGTAGGTCTATGGTAAGCACACACACACACACACACACACACACACACA
>CM059274.1:18639416-18641916 GCA_030347295.1 Setipinna tenuifilis | reverse complement strand
TTCATGCATATTATTTCAGCTTTTTGATTTCTATGAGGAAACTTAGTTTTATACAATACAACACTCTGGCATGTTTAAAAGGATTTTGTTTTAGCTTCAAATCTCTACAAGGAAACAAAGTGTTATGCACTAAAACACTCCGCCAAGTTTATAAGGATATTTGAGCTTCAGATCTCTACAAGGACATACCGTTTTATGCACTAAAATACTCCTCCGAGTTTAAAAGGACTTTTGAGCGTCAAATCATTACAAGGAAATACAGTTTGCAATAAATACAATAAAACACGCTGTGATGCCTCTGCCAAGGACATTATTTCAACTTCAGATCTCTGCAAGAAAACAGAGATACAATGTAACACTCTCACACTCTTACAATAAAACACTCTGCCATGTTTAAAATGATATTGTTACTCGTCTTTAAAAGTAACATGGCCACTCAGTTATAATGTAATACTCCCACACTTATACAATAACAGATGTGTCATGTTTAATAGCATATTATTCAGCTTCAGGACTCCACAAGGAACACAGTCAAACTGTTTTACAACAATATAACACTTCCATGGCCTGGCTGTCGCACCAAGCTTGTAGACAGAGATTGGTCTGGCAAAGATCCAATAGACAGGAAGTTCTCAGAGGCGGGATCAACGGGCGTCTATCAAATGGCTCATTGTTATCATAGCTTTGTTTGCTACCGGACAGAGCGACAACCAATCAGACTACTGATTCCAATGACATGTGTGGTGCTCGTTTTTCATTCGTGGGAGATTTCTTGGGCAAAGGAACAGCCGATAATATGCAGGTTGGCCAGACTGACTTGAACAAGAAATTCTATGTAAGCATAGCAGGCAGTACACACTGGTTCTAAATCTCTGGATGGTTCCATGGAGAATGAAAACTCTGTGTTGAACCATTACATTATGTGAAAGGTTCTTCACATTAGAAATGGTTCTTCAGAGCCTCAGATTATAATGGGCTATATTATGTCATATCGGCTTTAAATGGCATCAATTATGGCATCACTCTGAAGAAACAGTACTGGACCCATTATTGGTGTATGGGCCCAGGCCCAGGCTAACACTTTTACACTGTTACAATAAAACTTTCATGTTTAAAAGGATGTTACTTAGCTTTGGATCTCTACAAGGAACATACTTTTTTTATGATAATCACAGCACCCTGTTTAAAAGTATATTGTCCAGCTTTAGGTGTCGACAAGGTCTATACAATATAGTCAAACCCTTAGCAACCCTTAGGTCTTGTGTGAGTACATCATCTTTTGATGTGCACAACCAGTGCACCACACAAATGCAGGAAACATGTGTACAAGTCTTTAACAGCAAACATATGTTCCAGGAACAACCTTAATTCTGAAACTTTTACTATTAATATTAATTTCACTATGACACTTGCATAACAACAACCAGCTTTAGTTCTTTGCAAGTAATACAGTCAAGCTCTTGTGTTACAGTTTCACACTGAATTACAATAAGACCCACGTCCATGAAAAAAATCAATGTAACACTCATTTTGATTTTTACAATAATAAAATGAATCAGGTTCAGTTCTCCGTGATACAGATTCAGTTCCCTGAAACCACACAGCTAATCAGTGTAACAAGTGTGTAAAAAGGCCTCATTTTGACCTCACAGTGGTGCAGTGAAGCACATCCTTTTCTCTAACAGGATATGACCTGGCTTCAGTTCCCCATAATCAATGCCGTCAGTGCTGACTGATACACTGTAACACAATCTACACTATTACACTGATACAGTCAATTGCACCACAACATTTTACATGACAATCGTCACCTGTTATCAGTAACAATTCTCACAACATGGTTTCAATATCAGTGCACAGTATCAATCATATCAAGAGCGGATGATCAAAGTGGATGATTTACACTTACACTTAACAACCACCAGAGGGGGACAAAAACGCAGGGAGATTTCCAGTAATAAAAGCAATTGGGTAGTTCTGTGAAATATTGCATTTAAATGTGCGTGTGTGTGTGTGTGTGTGTGTGTGTGTGTGTGTGTGTGTGTGTGTGTCCCTCCCTCCCTCCCTCTCTCTCTCTCTCTCTCTCTCTTTCTGTGTGCGTGTGCGTGTGTGTGTGTGTGTGTGTGTGTGTGTGTGTGTGTGTGTGTGTGTGTGTTGACAAAAAGCCAGTGAGATTCCCAGTGATAAAAGTCAATGGACAGTTCTGTAAAATATTGCATTAGAGTGTGTGTGTGTACGTGTGTGTGTGTGTGTGTGTGTGTTTTATATAGACGGCTGGGAACATAAAGCCTAGGTCATTAGCATGTCAATAGCAGCATAACTGAAACACACTGTTTTCAATCCTACTTCCCCATGGGCCATCAGCACTTAGATTAAACATCGGGGAACTTCCCTCACACACACACACACACACACACACACACACACACACGTGCATACGCGCACACACATACATGTGCACGTGCACACACACAGAGTCACTTCTTTGTGTCATTCCTTT
>CM059274.1:18621916-18629416 GCA_030347295.1 Setipinna tenuifilis | reverse complement strand
CAGCAGCAATCAACCCTCTCTCCGTGTGTGTGTGTGTGTGTGTGTGTGTGTGTGTGTGTGTGTGTGTGTGCGTGTGCGTGCGTCTGTGTCCATGTTTCTAGGTCCTGACCTGGGGAAGGCCCATCAGTAGTCAACCCTCACACTGCTTCTGAAAGACATAAACTGCTTAGTCTCTCTCCATGTGTACATGTGTGTATGTGTGTGTATGTGCGTTTTGGTGTGTGTGTGTTGGTGTGTGTATGTGTGTATTGGTGTGTGTGTGTGTGTGTGTGTGTGTATGTGTGTGTGTCAACCCTCATACTTCTTCTAAAAGGCATAAACTGCTGAGGCCCTGTTCACTCGTAGCCGAGTATTTTTAAAAACGAATGTTTTTGTACATGCTTTGGCCTTGCTTCCACGCGTATACGGTGTTCTCAGTCACTAACAACGATGGCTTTTAGCCCCAATCATAGCACAAATGCCAACCTACGTAGCTTATATACACAGGAAGTGTCATCACAAAATACCACAGCAACATTGTGGTTGAACTTGTAGTTAGATAGAAAATGGCCAGGAAGAGTACACCTCAGCCTAGCTATGGCAGCTTAAGCAATAATTTGCCTCAAATTGCCTCAATAATTTGCCTGCAATCAACTAGGCTAACCTGCAGAATGTTAAGGACTGAGGTATTAAGGCTTACCTGCTGCATCCAACCTACCACAGCAAAGTTGTGATTGAACCTGTAGTTAGATAGAGAATGGAACAGGAAGAACACACCTACTATAGCCTAGCAATTAGCAGCTTGATCAATAATTTGCGTCTACTCTAGCTGCTATCAACAGTAGCGGTTTTAGGCACGGGCGAACCGGGCAGCCGCCCGAGGCGCCATTTCGTGGGGGGCGCCACGAGCACTTGGGGGAAAAAAAATAAAATAAAATAAAAACGCTCCGCGTTGAGAGGTGGTCTCGCCCGGGGCGTAAAACACTATAGAACCGCCACTGGCTATCAACTAGGCTAACCTGCAGGAATTGCTTGATACTTTGTCCACTCGACATTCAATAATCCGATGTATTTGATGTTTGTTAATTCCTGACTTTTAATAGTCTCTCTCCACACGGCCTACAGTCCACTTGTGACCTTGGTTCCAATGTCTAGTCTAGACCTGCCAGATCTCATCTTGGACTGTACTCATCCTCAAGCCTAGACTCCAGCAATTTACTTAGTTTCATTTCATTTCATTTTATTTACTAAAAAGACCACCAAACAGCTTCAACTGGTCCAAAATGCAGCAGCAAGGGTTCTTACAAAAGCAAGAAGAACTGAACACATTACTCCAATTTTAAGGTCCCTGCACTGGCTCCCAGTCAGTTATAGAATTGACTTTAAGGCATTGCTTCTTGTGTTTAAAACACTAAATGGGTTGGGACCAAAATATTTGCTGGATATGTTCTTGCTATATGAACCAACTAGGTCTTTAAGATCACAGCAGAAACAACTGTTGGTAAAACCTGCTGTCACAACAAAATGTGGTGAAGCAGCGTTTAGCTGCTATGCAGTTCAGCTTTGGAACCAGCTTCCAGAAGACATAAAAAATGCTCCTACTGTTGGAAGCTTCAAATCTAGACTTAAGACCAAACTGTTTTCAGATGCTTTTTGCTGGTGATTCACCTTTTAATTAATTTATTTTTTATTATTTATGTTTAACTGTTGCTTTCTGATTTACTCTGTCTTTTATCTTACACATATTTTAATCTTATTTTATCTTTTATCTTTTATGCTTTTATATTGTCCTTTGCTTTTATTTTTGTTAAGCACATTGAACTGCCTTTGTGTATGAAATGCGCTATACAAATAAATTTGACTTGACTTGACTTGACTTATTTTATTTCATTTCACTTTTTTTTTTTAATTTAATTTTGATTCAACTAAATTAAATTTGACTCTTTCGGACTTGTATGTGGTGGAGGTCAACAGAGGCCTTCTGAATTTGTTTTCTGTTTTGTATGTACAGTATGTATGAGCTAAATCTGTGATGCAGTGACTGTGAGGCCCAAAATGAATTGTCCCTATGGGGACAAAAAAGTACAAAGAAAATCTTGTCAGTTTTTGGCAGATTTTAGTGACAGTAGTAGACTGAGTTAGGCTGAGGTTACACATTGAAGCCGACTGCGTGGTCGGCTTGTGTGGTGATCAGTCCAGTGATCGGTGATCAGTGGTGTTGATGTACTGACTGTAGATCACAACCACATGCATCAGCCATCAGACAGATAAATGAATAACTTCCTGGTGACTCAGCAATGACTATATATCTCTCTCTCTTTCTCTCTATCTCTTTCCTTATTTTTCTTTTTCACTCTCACCCTCTCTGTCTCTATATCCCTAGTGTAGCCCCTTACTCTGCTGCCTTACAGCTAACGTCCCTCTTATTCTGAATCTCTCATTCACTAAATCACCCCCCTCTCTCTCTATTTTATCTTTCTTTCTCTCTTTCTTTCGCTCTATCTCTTTCTTTCTCTATCTTTCTCACTCTTACTCTCTGTCTCTATCGCTCCCTTTTTATCTTATTCTCTCTCACATCAATTCAACTCAGTTCCAATTCCAAGAAGCTGGGTTGGCATGACTCAATAAGCAAAAAATGCCAACACTGAAACAATACAATAGCAATACAAATAAAACATCTGTAGCAATAAGAAAAAGAAAAGTACATTTATAGGGACTGAAAAAAACTACAAAGGGAAACTAAGGTGAAATAAATACATTTTAACCTAATTTGCCTTGCCAAGCCTTTGGAATTTAGTGTGTATTCAAAGCTACCATCGGCAAATCACAGGACCTTGGTTTGAAAACCCAAAGAGATACAACCAAAGATGGTAGATAGACCAAAATACGTCATGTCTGTGTAAGCAAAGTAGGGATCAGTTCTGGGCTGCATTAATAGGCGTGCCGTTAACGTGCATAGCTGTAGTAGCTGGTATCACGCACTAAAAATAAACTTGGTGCACACCTGAAGTTAATTTTGGAGAGTTAGAAGTCATAGTATCACATCATCTTTCCTAAATGGGTAGGGGGGGTTGGAGATCATGATATTGTGTCCGAAAGGTACATTGATTGCTCAGAAAAATATTTAATAATATTCAGTGAAATTCAGGGATTCTGCCATAGACCTCAGTGTTCCACAGTGTGCCTTTGCACTGCATAAACGGGGATTAGTGCCCCCCTCTCCCTCTTGTGTGATCATGGTTCCAGGAAGTGGCTCGTCAAGAGGGATCTTGGCCTATCTACCATCTTTGATACAACATCCTGGTCCATCTCCCACCCTTTCCTGAGCTCGAAATTAACCCTGCTTTTCCCATTTTCATTTTTCACAGACATGTAACTAGTGCACACAAGGAGGGAGGGGGGTGTGACCAAGCTTTGACTGACAGGGGCTACCACTCCTTCGTTGCTTCAACAGGTTCCGGGACTGTAGGTGGTGCCAAAGGGGTTGTATTCGTTCCTAAAATGCCTATTTTATGTACTACTGTCAAAACATTGTGACAGCAATTATGTTTAAAAAATGCTTTTGAAGACCTGAAGATGGCAGCTTTAACACTGTCTTACTCTCTTTTTTTTTCTCTGTATGTGTGATGTAGCCAGCACGTGTTTGTGTGTGTGTGTGTAAGTGCGAGTGCGCATGCATTTGTGTGTGTCCAGATGACATGCTGACACATATTTTCCTCAAAATGTATTTTTGTTCACATACACCCACATACTGACTAATCACACACACACGGACATTCACACGCACACACACACACTTACAAGCACTGATAACCTCTGCTTGAGAAACACACAGAGCGTACCTCATTCACACACTCACATATGGTGGCACACATTAAAACTACTTGAGAAACATTCACACACTTCTGACACACACACACACACACACACACACACACACACACACACACACACACACACAGAGTTTCAAAGACCTTGAAGCAGCAATGGCATGTATGAGAAATGAGAAAGGTCCTCTTTCCTGATGGTCTGTCTGTTCATGACTCACGCTTTGTCACTCTTGTCATCCTTTCTGTTACCAAACCTCACCAAATTTAACATTCTTTACACACACACACACACACACACACACACACACACACACACACACACACACACACGTTACACTTAGCAGAAACTTCAATGGCAGAGAACTTGCAATGGCAGAGAACAATCTCTGGCAGCACAAGAGATTTCAAAGTACTGTAAGCATAAAGAGAACAAGTTGAGTAGGTGTAGGTGTTAGTTACGTGGTTTCAGAGTCAGAGTTACAGATGATTATAGGTCTTTTGGAACATAATAGGTGTTTTTGAATTCATTCAGCCATCCAGATCCGGAGACCAGTTAAACTCTAAGGAAGTTGGAAAATGAGCTGAAAAAAATGGGAGTATTCCTTTAACCCTTTGAGGAGTGATTTTTTTCCCTATCGCTCTCATAGAACTTTGTGTTAAAACCCCTCAGAGTATCTGTTACATCATAATAGTAACTCTCAATTTTGCAAGTGTTCTAATCACACATGTGTGACTATACTCCTCAAAGGGTTAAGGTTTCTTCCTCAAGTGAAATAAACCAAGGCAAACAGGGAGTATTTCCTCACCCCCCATTGCCCTGATGCTTGCACCCTAGTGGGACACACCGGAGATCTCGACAGGGCCCTGATGCATTTCTTTTGGCACTACTGGACTATGTACAGTCAGTAGAGGATGGTTCGCACACTGATGAAAAATGAGACAAAGTCTACAAAAAATATCCTTCTTTTTAATCAAGAGCAGAGCAGACGTTTCAGCAAGTGCTTTTCTCAATGCTCTGTGCTCATTTTTCATCAGTGTGCGAACCATCCTCTACTGACTGTACTTGTTCCTCTGGTTTTTACGCACCTGAGCAAAGAGTTTTTTACATCTAGAGCGCAACAATTCCTCCTTGCTTTTGACTACTGGACTATAACAAAGACTGTCATGTATATATCTGCTGTCTTGTGTTTTCTTGCCAAATGGTCAAAGCACTTTAAGCTACAACCTTTGTATGAACTATACAAGTTAAGGTTATTATTACAACTATGACACTCTAATCCAGAGCGACTTACTGTAGAGTTATTTAGGTACAGGATTTCAGTTACAGTCCCTGGAGCCATGTGGGGTTAGATGCCTTGCTCAAGGGTACTTCAGCCATGGATGAGGGTGCAGGAGAATTAGTTGTTTACTGCCCCAATTCTGGTGAGGGATTTAAACTTGTGACCTTCTGGTCCTAAGACCAACTCTCTAACCACTAGGCCACAGCTGCCCCATTGTTAGTGTTGTTATCTAACTCAGGGTATAGTGTGGACTGTGGGTATACTATGGCCTGTTAGAGTGGGCCTGAGATCAGAGAGGCTTTATGGAGGGGATCGAGTGTGTGTAGGCCCTATGCATGTGGATTGCTTGCTGCAGTACGTATGTTTGCTATGTGTGTGTGTGTGTGTGGTGGGAAAGGTTGTGTCTTTGTTCCTTAGAGCATAATTTTGTGTGTTTGTTACTGTTGGTGTAGTTAATTGCTGTGTGATGAAAAAAACCCTCTTTTTGTTTTTGATGTATATGAAACACACACACACACACACACACACACACACACACACTCTGTTGCCTCTTCTGATACACCTTGCAGCATGAGTGTGTATAAAAGCTATCGATCCATAAAAGGATCGTAACTGTATTATTTGGTTAAGTACTACAAACTATGTCCCCCGTATGCAATGCCATATTACCCTTCATTATAATAAACAAAGAACAGCACTTTTCCTTTGTGTCCGACTGAGTTATATCAAGCTTTCTGGGGCAACCGTGGGGATATATAGCCAGATCCTTACAACACACACACACACACACACACACACACACACACACACACACACTTACCTGTGTCTACAGCCTCCTTCATGTAGACGGCACAGTAGGGACTAAGCACCTCCTCATGGTAGGCCAGCCCAGGGTCCATCTCAAAGTTGGAGAACCCAATCCGCAAGAACGGCGACATGGTTCTATCTCCAGACAGACCAGAACTCCTTTAGAACAGGGCTACTCAAGAATGACACAGAACCCAGTAGCCCTCTCTTAAGTTTTTCTTCAGTTAGCTGTCCTCTGGTTGGTTCTTCTTGAGTTAGTTGGCGTTTATTTGGTTCTTCTTAAGGTACGCGACTTCTGGTTGGTTCCTCTTCAAGTACGCGCCCTCTGTTTGGTTCCTCTTGAGGTAGCTGTTCTCTGTTTGGTTCCTCTTGAGGTAGTTGTTTTCTGTTTGGTTCTTTTTGAGTTCTAGTTGGGAAATATGTTGTCCTTTCCTTGCCCTTTGAACTTCTTTGGTTCAAAACTTCAGAACATAGAGAGTCCTTAGAATAAGTTCCCTTTGGGTCCACAGTGAGAGCTAAGTGTGAGTTCAGCTTTAGTTCATGGCTCTACACTGACAGACACACACACACATACACTGACACACACACCTGCTTCCAGAAGTCTCTTCTTGCTGTTACGGGAACTCCTCTCTCACTCCCTCGACCACTTATACACACACGCCACACACACACTACTTCCACAACACTGGTATGTGAATATGAGTAGCGCCTGTGAAACTGTGTGTGTGTGTGTGTGTCAGTGTGTGTGAGAATGTATATGTGTGTGGGTGTCAGTAAGTGTATGTGTGTGAACTACAGGCAGAGACAGGCGGGGATTATCTTGGGTTTCCCAAATTTATTTGGGAGGTCTTGAGGTCAAGGGGGAGGGGCTTGAGGAGGTTTCCTGGTTGGCTCCGCCCCTGTCATGCACACTTGGATTCTGCTAGCCTTAGTGACGGTGGGTGCTGTAAAGCAAAAAGAGAGAAAGAAAGAAAGAAAAAGAGAGAGAGTAAGTGAGGTTTAAAACATACATAACATAAAATGTTAAAACATACAATGCATAATCATAAAATGTTAAAACATACAATGCATAATCTCGCTTACTCTCTCTCTTACACACACAATCACACTCACACTCACACACACACCTAAACTCTGGCTGTATGTGTATTTGACAAGTGGACTGAGAAATACACTGGGGGACTCACACGCAGACTCCTAACCGCAGAACAATACAAGATCTATGCACTAAATACATACAGTAAGACTTAAAACATACATGGAATATATAAAGACTCAACATAAACACACACACACATACACACATGTATGCATTTCTATCCTTATGGGGTATTTCCACACACTCCCATTATAATATGACTAAAGAATGCTAAACCGTGCCCATATGAAACCCATCTCTAACCCTAACCTGTCAGTAAAGCAATGTTTTGGCACTTTTTGTTTTATCAGTAACAACAAAATAATCAAGAAAAACACAATTTACTGCCCATAAATCACCCTAGTCTGGTTTCCATATCTTAGCAAATGGAGAAAGAGAGAGAGAGAGAGAGACGTCAATACACAAGATTCAGCCTCACACACAGGAGAATTACAGTGCAAACAAG
>CM059274.1:18614416-18616916 GCA_030347295.1 Setipinna tenuifilis | reverse complement strand
ATCTAAATGTACATTACTTGTGTTTAAAATAAAAATGCAACTAAAACCAAAGGAGGAGGAGAGATGAAGCGGTGTAGCGATGGAGAGATAGAGAGAGAGAGACAGAGAGAATATAAAAAAAAAAATGAGTTCAAATGTAGGCGTTCTCTCCCACATAGAGGTGGGAGTTCAAACACCAACGGACTCTTTTATCGATCAAACCACAAACACACACACACACAGACACACACACACACACACACACACACACACACACACACACACATGCAGACACACAGACACATACACACACACACAATTGTGCATCCGTGCACACACACATACATGCACACTGACACAAACATATGCACACACACGCCACACACATCTCCACATCAAAGGTCCACAGGCAAACGTCACTGTTGACCTTTCTTTTGATATTTAAGGGAATATCTAAATATCTAAAGACACACAGGCACACACATGTGCACACACACACACAAGCATGCATGCACACACACATGCAAACACACACACACACACACAGACACACACACAGACACACACACACACTGGCTGTCAGACTGTTGGGTAGTTTAGAAATCTGACTTCATAGTGTTCTGTCAACCACAAACATATCCAATCCATATTCTTTATCTTCACACATACACAGGCACACACATCATGCACACGCACAAACACACACACACACACATACCCACCCACATACACACATACACACACACACACAGTAAACACACATCAATGACAGTAAGAGCAGTAGGGTGTAGTATTGAACTTTGCCTTTGTAGGGCTCTGCACATACACATACGTGGACACACACACACACACACACACACGGACACACACACACACACACACACATACACACATAGTGACGCATTTTCTTGATATGCCTTAATATCTGATAAAACACCATTGCTTCCTTTCTTGTAAGTTTTCTAGAGATGAGTAAACATCTATGCACCCGCTTTCGGTAGGTGGACACGTCTAAAACCACCTCCTCCACTCTTGCCAGTGTGTAGACAAGGGTCTAGTGCAACATCTAGTGGAAGAGATCCCATTATCGACATGTGGCCTATTATCACCCACTGTCCTGCTGTTCCAATTAAAACAATGCTTCACCTGGTAAAAAAAGAAGTTATCACAGTAAAAATAGATCAATTCACCTCCTGTAAACTTTTGGTTTAAGTAAGTGAACTTATGATGTTTATTTTTTAACATCCAAATGTCTTTCACCACCTGGACGATAACAGACTTGCTGCTTACACTATCTACTACCTTTGGCTGGGTGGTCTTAAGTGGTGTGTGTCTTACACCATTTCCCACACACTCACAGTTCTCTGAAAACAACCTGTGCGTTTTTCCACTGACTCAGACAAAGAAAGAGAGTCTGGCACATCTTAAGTAGGTGGATGACCTCCAGAGATGTCTAAAACCCATTGTCTCCACACTGGACAGTGTTCAAGGCAAGGCTAAATGGTAGCACTTCACCTGAAGGTGTTTGTAACTTAAGAGTGACATGAGCAGGTTAAAAAAAATGACATGACTCATATCATGAACATTAATAACATCATTCACATCATTTATATTTATGACAGTTGCCATTAAGTGTCTTTGCTTGCTTTTTGTAATGTTAAATTGATATTTTTTGAGATGTAGACATTGCAGAAACCCAAATGAAGATTAATGACAACAGCCATAAACATTAATCAGGTGTCATTATCGTTCATGATATGCGTCATGTCATATCTATGAAAGGCTTACGTCACCCTTATGTAGACACCTTCAAATAAAGTGTTACCAGACAAACATCTATCTACCTATTGGGAATACCTTTGCCTGGGTCAACTTAACTGGCATCTCACACCATCTCCTCCCGTTTCTCAGTTCTGCAGAAAAACCAGAGGGGTTTTCACAGACCCTCACAAAGTCACCCATCTGATTAGCATACGGGTGCTGACACTAGTAGTCTTATCATCCAAACATACAGCAACACTCTCAAGCACACAGCAACACCTTCACGACAACCCTTTCAAACATTCTACTGAGCACACAGGAACCTGTTCACAATAACACCTACAAACACACAGCAACACTTTCAAACACTACAAACATACAGCAACACTTTTAAACGCACTACCATATTCACAGCAACACTTTTTTGTTTGTACATGGGAGAAATGTTTGCAGAATGGGTTTCTAACTATACTTGCAAATAACAGGATTTCTGCAGAACATTTATTGATAATGTGAGTAAATATTTAGTACCGCATATCTGTATCTGTATCTACATTGTCCAGGCTTAGTTATGACCAATCACAGAAGACCAATTCCCTGTCTACTTCCTTATTTCACAAAACAGAGGCCAGCTCTTCCTCAACTCCCATTCAGATTTTTCTGATTCTGATGTGTGATTGTATTTTCATCCCGATTCTGATCTTTGATTGACCATGATTAAGTTACTTCTGTGAGAGCAACAGATACCATACTGGCAACC
>CM059274.1:18601916-18609416 GCA_030347295.1 Setipinna tenuifilis | reverse complement strand
TTCAGTGAAATTTTCCCCCTCCCGCCGTCCCCCGTTCCACACACACACAGACACACAGACACACACACACACACACACACACACACACACACACACACACACACGTGCGCACACTCACACACACATACACACAAATGCACACACACACACACACACACACACACACACACACACACACACACACACAGCCCCAACCCCCCATGTTTCCTGAATCCTGACACACTCCTCAGCCCAAAAAAAAAACTGCTACTTTGTGGTGATGCTCATCTCTCTTCATCTTTGTATCTCTGTATCACTCTTCTTTTTGTCCTTATTTTATTTCTGTTTTTACTGTTTTTCACTTTTTGTGAACATCTTTTGTCTATTTTTTATTATTCATCATTCCATTTTCGTTTACTATTTCCTCCTTGCTTACCCGTTGTGTAATTCCCTACCCTCTTTTTTAGTATGTTTTACTATTTTTATTTCTCTCTACTAGCCTCTCTCTCTTACTCTCTCTCTCTCTCTTTCTATCTCTTTTTCTCTTTCTTTTTCTCTCTATTCCCTTTCACTGTATCTCTCTCTCTCTCTCTCTGCCTGTGTTCTGTCTATTTGTACATGACTTTAAGTCGATAATGCTCGTGTTTACAGTAAAATATATTTGATAGGCTGTCAGTATTAATACTGTGTTGGTATTATTTCTGCACCAGTTATCAGATCTGTGGGGGTGGCAGCACATCATTGGTTATGTATTCCTACACGGTGATTTATCCCTTAGATACAGATACAGTGTACAACTTCTTAAACAGAACACAAAACTCCCACAACACTGTCAGGTTATATTATAAAATGGAACACAGAACTCCTACAGAAATGTCAGATTATTCAATGGAATACAATATTGAACTTCCACACTGATGACAGGTTATTAGATAGAGTAGAACACTGAACATGAAGTTATTCCCAGGATTTCTTATCCTTACCGATTAATCGAAAACTGTCGTTCCTCCTGGGGGAAATAGATACATGTATTTATATAGCTTCTGAATTTAAATTATTTAAATTATTCTTCTTCTTGTGATTTTTCAACGTTCACTCAGAGTTTGCCTACTAGTCCTCAGACTTTCGGTTCCAACTCTAAAACGACCGGCCTGGTTTGAGCATAGTAATCCACCTTTAGATATACTGTAACTCTTGTCGATCATCCATTATTGTCATTTTTTTGCAATATTTTTTCCCCATTGAAAATGAATGGTGGAATGTTCAGGCTGATGATGTCACAATACACTGCTCCACTCTAGCAGCCAGTGAGCTCTGTCCTCACTCTAACCTCCATTTGGTTTTTGAATGATTAAAACTGAACTGTTCAACCTACAGTATACACTTGGTTGAAACTTTGTAAACTGTTTGAGACTGTTTGAGTCAGTGAGATTTTACCATACATTTCATCATCATCCTGTAAACAGGTGCATGTCTGAAGTTTTAAATGATCAAAACTGAATTGCTTAACCTATAAACTTAATTTAATCTTTATCATGGAGGTCTGGATTCTATTGGCAGTTATGAGATTTGACAGGTCAGAAATTAGGCAGCAAATATTTTGGCAGTTACACCTGGACCAACTGCCATTTTTAAAATTTGGAATGTTAAGGAATAGAACTCTCAAGTGATGTCATAATACCCATGCCATGGCCTGCACAATGTTCTACCATGGGAATCTATTGCAGCCTATAGTGCTAATTGGTAAAATGTTTTCAAATTTGGCATACATATTTGCTCTGATGATAAAAAAAAAATTGGCACATTCAAGCACACTTTTAGTATTTTGTGTGGGAATGCAGTCTAGTTACATTAGTTGTGTTTTTTTTAATTTGCCTTAATATTTTAAACAATGTTTTGACAATATTGTACAGAGACATGCCAATACAGCTTTTTTCTTATTTTGATTTGAATGAATGAAAGATTCCATAGAACATGGAACTCACAGTGATTATAGCTTATTATTGCATATAATAGAACATGGAACTCCCACAGTGATTATAGGTTATTATTGCATAGAATAGGACATGGAACTCTCACAGTGATTATAGGTTACTACCGCATAAAATAAAACATGGACCTCCCACAGTGATTACAGGTTATTATTGCATAGAATAGAACATGGAACTCCCACAGTGATTACAGGTTACTATTGCATAGACTAGAACCTGGAACTCCCACAGTGATTGCAGGTTATTATTGCATAGGATAGAACATGGAACTCCCACAGTGATGTAAGTCTATTCCATAGCCTACGGGAAGGAACTCCCACAGTGATGTAAGTGTAAGGTTATTCCGGTAGCACATGTACTTTCAGATATGCAGATAAGCTAACTGCCATAGAGATAAGGGTGATGTTCACAGCTATAGACAGACTCTCCCTCTCTCTGCATGACTCATCCACATCACAGAGTCTCAGGATGCTCTCTCAGACTGTGGAATATAAATCAGGTCTCCCCCATATTCTGCCTATCAGTGAGAAGAAGAAAAGAGAGAGAGAGAAATAAGACAGAGAGAGAGAAATGAGAGAGACAGGGAGAGAGAGAAATAAGACAGAGAGAGAGAAATAAGACACACACAGAGAGAAATAAAACACAGAGAGAGAGAAATGAGAGAGAGAGAGAGGGAGAGAGAGAAATAAGAGAGAGAGAGCCCGAGAGAGAAAACTACAGGGATTTCACTGCCTTCTGTATGATTTACCCATAAATTATACCTACTTTTATATACTTCTCATACAACAAGACTATCACATCTAGGCTATATGTTTCATCTAAGTGATGTAAAATATTTACATTTTGTAACATTTCTAGAGATCTCACAGATGGCTCACTATCATATTCACTCAGAGGTTTCAGATAAAACATTTTTAAATTTTACACAGTTCATCTTTTCACATGGGCATGTTTGGTTTGCGTGTGGTGCAGACACAGACAGACGCGTGTGGCTAGGCTTTTGTAGCCAATTTTGCTTCAGCACATTAGGTTAGGCAAGTTTAATTATTTAGCACAATTAATACACAGTGGTACTTCAAAGTGCTTCAGAAAAGAGCTAAAAGCACAGAGAGATAATAGATTAAAAAGGTAAAGTGCATTATCAAATGAGAGTTAATGGAATTAGGTTGTAGCCTTTCAGTAAGAGTATTACATTTTAATCTATTGCTGAACTGAAGGACAATAGTTTATATTTAATAGTTAAAACAGCTAATTAATAATAAGTAAAAGGGGGCTTACTGTCTTCACAAGGTCATAAGTAATTAACCTGAGATTTAATGTGATTTTTTTGTAGAATGTAAGACAAATAACCAACATGTATTCAGCCATTTGGACTCTTCATGTGGTTTCTAACAAGCCTCTTTAAAACCTGAGATGGACTTTGTGACTAGTTCTTGAGGTGACAAGTACAGCCTTTTTCAGGATGCCATTTCTTATTTGTTAACTTAACTAATCACGCTGGCAAAACAAATGAATATTAACAATTTAAGCAAATAACGAACAAACAAAGAAATAAATAAAAAAAGACATACCATTTATTTAATTCATGTTTTTTATAATTGAATAATTCTGCACTACAAAGCTTAATTCATTTTTTAAAAGGCACTATTTAAACTGGGTTTCTGGGATGTGTGTGACCTATTTTTATTCTTACATGGTGTGACTTTTTTGAGAAAACACAAAATACTTGTGCACCTAGGAAGAGTACATTTGGGAGAAGAGATTTAAGGAAATCTTAGGCAGCCCAAGTGAGGGTCAAGGGTCAAGGGTCAAGGGTCGAGGGGTCAGTGGGAGTGTGCCAAAGTTTTGTAGTTCAGCCAGAAAGACTCAGAGAAAGGCATAAGGTTTAAAGGGATTTAATATGAGATTTAACAATAGTTGATAAGTAGAGAATAGTCTTTGGCGGAGGTCCAGTCATCAGCCCGGGTCTAATGTTGAGGGGTCCGACGGATCCTGCCGCGGAGTGTAACTGGAACCGAGACCCCCCCCCCCCCCCCCCCCCCCCCGGGCGCACGGGTAGACTGGACCAAACTGGTGGTGGTGGGGATGGAGGAGGGGACTTCAAAACGCCGGTACCTGAAGCAGCGGAAAAGGTGAGTTAGGTATGTCATTTTAAAGCAGGTGGCGGCCGCTGATTGGCCGAATGCGAGGTGCGCTTCCGTGATGTTGGAGTCTTCCTGGCAGAACTTACGCAGGCTTTCATTTCTGGTGACACACATCCTGCTTGGTGCCCGTGGCTGCGGTCCATGGTGCCAATTCCAAGCAGGTTGATGCTTACAACATCGCTCCTTTGAGTCCCATTGATTGCCACATTACTGACATCGGTGATGCTGTAGGCCTTTCCCACCGATGTGTGTGTCACTGTGTGTGTGTGTGAGCTACCTGTGCTGTGTTAAACACCTTTATCAGATGTCATTATGCATGCAAACATTATTTTACACTCAGCAGACATTGTGCAAACATTGTGTGTGTGTGTGTGTGTGTTCATCAGGCCAGTTCCCTGTTATTCATTTCTTTCTCTATCTCTCATTTTTCTGGCTTTAATTGCTTTTTTCTGTCTATCTGTCTCTCTATTTAACTATCTATTCTTTTCTTTCTTTGGCTGTCTGTCCTTCTCTCACTCTCCATCACCATGGTTTTCTGCTTCTGTCTTTCTTTCTTTTAAGTCTTTATCTCAATGTCTTTTTTTTTCGTTCTTTTCTTTTTCTGTCCTCTCTCTCTATTCCTGGTTTTTGTTTCTCTATTCTCTATCTCCATGGTGTTCTGGGTCTGTGCTCCTTTCCTTTCTCTTTCTCTTGTTCTCTCTCTCTCTCTCTCGCTCTCTCTCTCTCTGTCTATCTGTGTGTCTGTATGTCTGTCTGTCTGTCGCTCTGCCCTTTTCTTTCTTGTCTTTGCTCTGTCCGTTTTCCATGACACTGTCCTATGGAGAAAAAGGTTATTCAGGGGATTTTTCCCTGGAACAGTTTCCACTGACAACCTCTTCTGTTCCTTTATCTCTCACTCTGTCCATATCTCTCTATTTCTCTCTCTCTCTCTCTCTCTCTCTCTCTCTCTCTCTCTCTCTCTCTCTCTCTCACACACACACACACACACACACACACACACACTCACACACACACACAGGTTTGCTCATGACCTCGCCTGCTGTTGGGTAACCCAGTCAAATGTTGAGCAAAAGTGTTCCTTAATCATCTGACATGTTCCTGAGCACACACCCACATACACACACACACACACACACACACACACACACACACACACACACACACACACACACACACACACAGATGCACGCCAAACTGCATGCACAAACACACACACTGACTCACACACAAAAGTGCACACAAAAGCGCATGCAGAAACACACACACACACACACACACACACTGGCACACAGCCATTATCACTTCATGAAGCTGCTATTTCTTTAGACAAGGCCAGTCATTGCCAATTGGACTCAGCAACAGCAGCAGCGGTAGCAGTGGTAGCAATGTGTGTGTGTGTGTGTGTGTGTGTGTGTGTGTGTGTGTGTGTGTGTGTCATCTCTCAGCTGTGACTCCGACTGTGCCTGCAGGGCTCATCAGCACTCAGACTGATAGGGAAACACACTCGGAGTTTCAGCAGACCAGGAGAACACTGGAAATTGGATTCACCCTCACCCAACCCCAACCCCACTACGCCCACACACACACCCACACACACACACACACACACACAGTCACACAGACACAAACATACACACACACACACACACATACAGCATGCGTGCACATATCTACACATTTCACACACAAACCTGACCTCACACATGTACACCCACACATGTACAGTGCACAGTTACGTGGGTGTACACACACACACACTCACACACACAGAAACACACACATTGTCATAAACATGTATGCAGTAATTGGACATGCAAACACATTGTCACGCACCAACTTATTATCTCCCTTTGTTTTCCTGACAGATTCTGTCTCTGTCTGTGACACACACACACACACACACACACACACACACACACACACACACACACACACACACACACACACACACATCACATACTCATATACATGCACACATGATAATTAATTGGACAAACTCACAGTAACTTACCAGCTTTTTCCTTTTCTTTGTTATCAAGCTCTCTCTCTCTCTCTCTCTCTCTCTCTCTCTCTCTCTCTCTCTCACACACACACACACACACACACACACACATACACACACACACACACACACACAATCACACATCATTGTATTATAAACACCTAACTCCACTTACTCTCCATAGTAAAACGGTAGACATGTGCTTTAGTGGATAATCTCCAATCTAGGGACTGCAGTGCACTTGTGTTCTCAGGAGAGCAGTAAATTGGATCATGTCCAGAAGAGCTTTAGTGCTCAGTCAGGAGTCACAGTATCACAGTGCACTTCCATCCTCAGAAGGATATAAACTGGATAGTGCTCAATCTTGCCTTAGGAGGATGTGTGGTGTGCAGTCCAGTGGTGTCACCGACTGGCCGATTTTACTGGGGCTTCAGGCCGCAGTAATTTGGGCTCAGGCCCGGGGTACGTTCAGCTCAGCCCAGGGTAGCCTATAATGTTGTTTAGTATTTATTATTATTATTATTATTATTATTATTATTATTATTATTATTATTACCTCCGTCAAGGAGGTTATATTTTCACGGGCATTGGTTTGTTTGTCCTGTCTGTTTGTTTGTTATTTGCATAACTCAAAACGTTATGGACAGATTTAAATGAAATTTTCAGGATAGGTCAGAAGTGGGCTAACTGAGAACTGATTTGTTTTTGGTGGTGATCTGGATAACCATCTGGATCCAGGATTTTTTTTAAAGGACTCTTCACCATTGCGAGATAGGGGCAATTTGGACATTTTTGCTTATAACTCCACAAATAATGCCCACAATGTTTAGTAAAAAAAATACAGTATAAGACCATCATAAGCTGCGTTGGCAGAGGTCTGCGGTCTCCCAGTGTTTTTGTAGTTTTATTATTATTATTAATATTATTATTAGTAGTAGTAGTATTATTATTATTTAATTGTGCGTTCTATCCCTTGCAGCCTGTTAAAATAAAGAATCCTAAACACTACCTCTGACGAGAAGAAGCTGGGCTGAGCTGTGCTGTGCTGAGCTGGGCTGAGCAGGGTTGGGCTGGGCTGGGCTGAGCTGGGGTGGGCTGGGCTGGGGGTGGGTGCAGACCGGTGGAGATGGTCATGGTCTTGTCTGATCAGTGGATCATGGGCTGTCAATTACTAATATTGGGTGGGTGTAAGAGGTTACAGGACGTTAATTTGGATATCTTAGAAAATAACAAGATACAGGACATGAAAAGATGTTTTAATGGCTAAAATATCAACTTACGTAAAAGTAAAGGTAACAAAAAAAGACCCACAAATAATATAAACATTTTAATTTATTTCACCAACCCTGAGGGCTAACCCCCCCTTTGTTTTTTAATCCTATCC
>CM059274.1:18581916-18596916 GCA_030347295.1 Setipinna tenuifilis | reverse complement strand
AGTGTGTGGTTGTGTGCTGCCTATCTGTCTGTTAATCAACATGTGATCCATACCTTGCAAAACACATTAATTAATTAACTATTAATAAAAAAAAAGGTGAATATTACATATTGCCACACATCTAGTAATGACCGCAATACACAGTAATTTCCTGGTTCATTTTGTTCCGTTCCTCCAGCAACGTTTGATCTAATGAAATGTACATCTATCAAACCACAGACCAAAAGTTTAATTTTGTGTAAAGCCTTCTTTGAGTAAAGAAAAAAATCAAATAGAATGACATTCAAAAGAGTTGACTATGCTACTGAATCCTACAAAATTAAAAAAGTAAAAAAAACAGAGAGAGAGAGACAGAGGGGGAGAGAGAGGGGGGGAGAGAGATAGAGAGACAGAGAAGAGAAAAGGGGAAGGGAAGACACAAACAATGACTGTGACTAACAGGAACTAAGACAGAAAGAAAGACAGAGAGAGAAAGAGAGTGAGAGAGACAGAAAGAGAGAGAAAGACAGACAGAGAGAGATAGAGCAAGAGAGGGAGAAAAAGAGAGATAGAGAAAGAGGGTTAAGCGAACAGGAAACATTTTGTCTGATTCTGAATTTTTCCATGAAAACTTCCTCTACCCTGATGGCATCAACAACTGGACCGACTGGAATCGTTTGTGATGTCAGTCAGTGGAATGGTGGCATTCCGTTGCCATGGATGCAGAATTCCGGAGGAAGTTAGCGAGGACCAGATGGTGCACCTCTCCGAAGAGAAGAGCCCAGCCCAGCTCATGAATTATGAACACGAGGAAGGCTTGGGCGTATTAAGACCAAGTGGCAAATGTTCCAGGCTATGAGAACAATGAAGCCCAAACTGAACGGTTTAAAGTTGCAATATCTCACACATCCATTAGGAGCTAGCTGCTAAATCAAGCACCTTCCCATAGAGTCCTGTGGTAAAATGTCCATTTTCACAGTGAAAATAAACGTATTTATAGCTGTTACACCCCTCTGCACTACAACTGGCCTTGCAGTGGCAATGCAACAGCCTTACACCTGTGTCTGTATGGCTATAAAAGCCCTTCTCAGTCTCTCCCTCTCTCTCTCTCTCTCTCTCTCTCTCTCTCTTTCTCTCTTATTGAAGCTCTCACCATGTTCTTTCTGTTGTGTTGTAGTTTGTGTGGGTGCTCATCGCCACATTTGTCTTGGTTTTAACCTTGATTATTTATTCTAATTAAAAGCTAGTTTATTTTTTCTAACACTTGTTGTCCGTCTCCATTTTATGTTGCGGCCTATGAGCCAGGTCGTCACAATAGCCCAAAATGGTTTTGGTGTGCTTCACTGGATTTTGGGTCCATGATAACTGACAGTGATGATATTTTTTAGAATCCATTGGTTTAATCCCCACATAATTTACACTGACATTCATAAAATTAATTGATTGAATGAAAGATGGCGACTCAGGTGTCATTTTGAAACACAGGGTTCTTTCTCTGAGATGGCTCTCACAGTCGTTTGACTACACTATGTGGCTTGTCTTTTTGTTTCCTTGAACCTTCAATTTAGGCTTTATCCAGTCTGTGAGAAAGTCTATGTGTGATGGCACAGAAGGTTTGTCCAGTTTTCTTATATAGAGTTTTTGTGGCATCACAGTAACAGACTCTCTTGTACTTTTGTCAGTTCACTTCCCAGTTCGCACATTTGCAGCTTCCTCTAACTACATGAGTGGACAAGAATGGCAAACCAGATTAGCTCCCTTATACACTTAATCAACAGTAAACAGGAAAAAAACAAAAGAATGTATTTCTTCTGTGTGTGTGTGTGTGTGTGTGTGTGTATGTCAGGTATGGAAGCCAAATGCTGGGAAAATATGAAAGTGGCTGGAAGATTCCGGACACAGAATGATGATTTACTGTTCAGTGGCTGGAAATTTTTTCCATTTATTTGTCACGCGCTGGTCTGGTGTGTGTGTGTGTGTGTGTGTGTGTGTGTGTGTGTGTCTTGTACATACAGCACATGAATGCTGACTAAATGAAAGAAAAATGTTCACCTGCAACTTAAAATCCCACGGAACCCAACAGTTACAGTTACAGTCTGACTTGACTCTCACTTCCCTGTGACGTTTTATTCTTTTATTCACATTTGAATCTATTGTGTGAAATGAAACATTTTTTTTTTTTCTGGCGGATTTGTGTAGCCCAGCATGTCACCATCCTTGAATTTAATCCCAAATCCACTTATTATTCTCTTAAACTCTTAGATGTGTTAAACAATCTCCACACAACAGTGTTAGAAGCAAGGCAGAGCTGTGAATAACCAGAGCTTACTGTAGATTCAATGTCTAACCCCCCACCCTTGTGTGTGTGTGTGTGTGTGTGTGTGTGTGTGTGTGTCTGTGTGTGTGTGTGTGTCTGTGTGTGCGTGTGTTGGGGGAAGGGATGGGTGTGTGTGTGTGTGTGTGTGTGTGTGTGTGTGTGTGTGTGTGTGTGTGTGTGTGTATGTAGCCAGATGGATAAATCTGCTCAGGTAGTGGGTAGTGTCACGATATCGCAGTTTATTTCTGGGAAGACAATAGACATACATTAGGGCATTGAAATAATAATTATCTCATTGTCTTAGGAAGACTGAGTTCAGGTTCAAGTTCAAGAGAGCTTTATTTGCATGAACGTTGCAAAAACACCACCGCAACACCTCAGTGGCATACTTAAAGAGCACAATAGAATAGTAACAATAGTAATACAATAGTAACACTAAATACTGAATAAAACATTCAAATGTAGGTGTGTGTGCATGTCTGTACGTGTGCCTGTGGATGTGTGTGTCTGGTCGATGTATTTCTGTCTCTCTCTCTCTCTCTCTTTCTCTGCTTCTCTCTCTTTTCATCTCTCAAAGCTATTCCAATCCCCCCCTCCTCTATTCTGTTGATGTGTTTTCTCTCTCACACTCCCTGCTCAGGGGCCAGCGGTGTGTGTGTGTGTGTGTGTGTGTGTGTGTGTGTGTGTGAGAGAGAGAGAGAGTCAGAATGTGTCTGATGTGTGATAGTGTGACCCACTTTCAGGTGTGCATTCACTGTGAGAATATCATCTGTGGTTAACCTGGTGTCACCTAAGACACAGATAGATGCATGCTTGTACACACACACACACACACACACACACACACACACACACACACACACACACAATTTGCAGTCACACACACCTTGACATACTTTTTATCTTTCTGCCAAGCATATGATTACACAATTAGATGCTTCATACATTTGCCTTGTTAAGGTAAGACAAGGTTGCTATTTTAATTTCACCTGCGGTTCTTTTGGAAGTGATTGTTTGAAACTGTACTAATTACTTTGTGCAGTGAGATGAAATCACTGGTGACATTAATATCTTTCTTTTAGATGTTTTTTTTAGTTAGAGAATAGATGACAGTGCAGTGGACATGCGATCTTTGAGTATCTCTACATCCGTGTCTGTGTAATTTAATCTCTATTTTGTATCCAATTAAACTGACTTTGTTTCCTGCTGGAAAATGATTCTTTTCCATTGAATGTCATTTACATGGCCCTTTGTGACTTCAGTGGTGTGTGTGTGTGCGTGTGTGTGTGTGTCTGATATATATACTGTATATATATTCTTTCTCCTTTCTTTCTCTCTCTCTCTCTCTCTCTCTCTCTCTCTCTCTCACACACACACACACACACACACATATATATATATATATATATACAGAGAGAGAGAGAGAAAGAGAGAGAGAGAGAGGTGTGTGTGCATGTGCGTGTGTGTACAGATTACTAAATGTGTGACTCTGTGTTTAAAAAGTGTGCTTGCATGCAATGCCTTTACACTCTGTGAGAGTTTTAATGTTTGTGTTACTGTGTGTGCATTTGTGTGTGTCTGTGTAACAGTGTTTTAGTTTGTGTTTACGTGTGTGTGTGTGTGTGTGTGTGTGTGTGTGTGTGTGTGTGTGTGTGTGTGTGTGTGTGTGAAAGAATGAATGACAGATAACAGGTGTCATTTTCAAACACAGTGTTCTTTCTCAGAGATAGCTCTCACAGTCTTTTTGACCACACTATGTGGCTTTTCTCTACTGCAATCAAAACTCACACACACACACACACACACACACACACACACACACACACACACACACACACACACATATGCCTGAAAGTGTACACACACATACACACACACATGCATGCAACTACGCACATACATACAGTACACACCCACACACATGCATGCAAGTGTGCACACACACATACACACACACATCCAAGTACACAGACGCGGACACGCAATGTGGCTTTTTTTCTATTACAATCAAAACTTGAAGTTCTACACCCTTCCTCCCCCTCAGCAAAACAGACATTTCAAATGATGTTGCCTGGCAACTCAAAAGAGGTTGCAGTTGAACTAACCGTGTCTTTCAGGCTGACTCAATAGGAAATGTGAACTAATTTGTACACAGTGTATATACTCAGTGTGTGTACGTTGTGTGTGTGTGTGTGTGTGTGTGTGTGTGTGTGTGTGTGTGTGTGTTTGAATGTGTATGTGCATGCATTTGCATGTTTACCTATGTGTCTATCATAATCTATTTCCCTAAAATATATGTGAAATGCATAAAAAAGTGGACAATACTGATCATCAAATAAGTTGGGTACTCTATTTTTAAACCATAAATATATACATAGAAAAGACTAGATGAATGGAGTTTTGAGATCCATTAGAATAAAAACACAACAGAAAGTCATTACCCCGACTACACAAAATCACTCACACAGAAGAATTAAACAAATGCTGATAACAAACTGTAAAAAAGGCTGGAGCACAAAAAGGGAGAGGAAAAAAAGAAGAAAAAAAGAATTAGCTTTAGAGAATATTATCAACACACTCCAGAGATTGAGACGCACACAATGATGACATAAGAGATATTGCAAAGGCATTAGAAGGTGCCTAGCCAGCGAAAGGGAATATACATACATATATATATATATATATTATTTTGTGTGTGTGTGAGAAAGAGAGAAAGAGAGAGAGAGATGAAGAGGGAGAGAGAGAGAGAGAGAGAGTATGTATGTGTATAAAAGAAAGAAGAAAGACCATTAACAGGTGTCATTTTCAAACACAGTGTTCTTTCTCAGAGACTGCTCTCACAGTCGTTCGACCACACGTTGTGGCTTGTCTTTTTGTTTTTGTTTTTTTTTTCTTGTTTCTGCTTGTTTGTTCTAAAGCATCAGTTTGAGGTCTGAACAGGGCAGCATTTCTTAAGTCTACATTTTTCCAGTTTTAGTGTCATCTTCAAGAGCTAAATGGTTTCATGGCCTGTTGTGATGCAGCCTAAAACACGGAAAAAATTATCATTGTCACCAAGGTTACGTGACATGTAGTCAGACCACCAAACCAGCTTTTACATGACAAGAATGCTAGAAGTGTGTCTATATTTGTCTGTTTTTAGGTGTCTATAGGTGTGTGTTTGTTGTCTCTACTGTACAGTATAAGTTTATATATTTCTACTTGTCTTTTGTATTTTATTGTATATTGTATTATGTATACTGCTACATGTAGAGCTAGCATCTACTGCAGCCAAATTCCTGATATATGTGCTGTAAGTACACTTGGCCAATAAAAACTGATTCTAATTCTGATTCTGAGGTGTTTACTAGTACTTGCTGTGCTGTTGTTTTAGGTAGTTCTCACTTCAGACCGTAACTTTGTACTGTTGCTTGTCAGTGTGTCTCAATCACACATGCTTAAATATTGTAGCTCCACCACTACATGCACTGTTAGCACCACCATCTAACAATCAAACCAGTTGCACCCTCCTTCCTCCCCTCCCCTCCCTTCACAACCACCAACCATCACTGATATATACATGTACAGGGTGGGCGAGAAAAAAACTCTTTTTTTATATGACTAGGTCTGCTTAATCATTGAGGCTAGCACAGTTAGAATCCATGCAAATTGAAGCTCATTCAGTTCTCTTTCCAGTGTTCTCCTGATTCATTAACATAAAACCAAGGGGATGACCACTACGTCCATTTGAATCAAACTATATAAAAATGTGCTTTTTCACATTTGCATTTGAATGTGGAGGCAGGTCAGGATGATTCAGGGGGCCCAGAGCTTCACAGGGGCCCACAGAAGACTGATTTTTTTTTTTATTCAACCATGTGCAACTGAAATATATGGACATACTATTTTTATCAGTTAGTGCAGGGGCCAAAAAAGATTTCTTTCAGGGGGGCCACAATTACTAGCAGTGCCCCTGTGTGTGTGTGTGTGTGTGTGTGTGTGTGTGTGTGTGTGTGTGTGTGTGTGTGTGTGTGTAAAAGAGAGAGAGTCCAATTAAAATGTGTCCAAGAGTCCAATTAAAGGTGCTGTATGTTAAAAATGTATGGCAAGTAATTATAATATGACCCTGATATGTCACCAGAAATTAAGGAAGCATGTTTATTTAAGCTGCTGACCCCATCATGAGGTCACAGCTACCCCTGGGGTAGATAGAGGAAGGCCTCAAGAATTAGATAAGGGAGTCATACAGAGACACATTAAATCACAATCACAATAAGATTTATTGACCAAGTATACTTACACACACAAGGACTGACTTGAGTCTGAGAGATGTTCTGTTTGTCTTTAGCCCAGTCTCTTGTCTGTAGACCTGTCTCTTGGGTATGACACTGTTTGCTATGCTGGTTAGTAAAATAAATGCTTTAACGTAATGAACATGTGTTGTTACGTGTCTTTGTTTCCCAGCCCCAGTGTCGCTAGATGTGAACATGCCGCTGTAGGCATGGCTGCTGCGTAGGTTAGGCTATAACCGCTACTACCTAGCGTGTGTGCGTTTGTGTGTCGAAAAAGTGTTGCTGGTGTGAGTGCTGTGGGGGAAAAAATCGGCGGGTTTGGCCACCGCAACACATTTTTCAGTCATTTTTCACACTCCCACATTTTGTTTCACAATCCTCTCCAGGGTGCGGTTATCCCTATTGGTTGTACACTTTTTTTCTATGACATCTTTTCCTCCCCTTCACATCTCTATTAATGCGCTTGGACACAGAGCTCTGTGAACAGCCAGCCTCTTTAGCAATGACCTTTTTCTGTCTTGCTCTCCTTGTGCAAGCTGTCAATGGTCATCTTTTGCACAACTGTCAGGTCAGCAGTCTTCCCCATGATTGTGTAGCCTACACAACTAGGCTGAAAGACCATTTCAAGGCGGTTCATTGCAGGTGTTTTGAGTTAATTAGCTGATTAGAGTGTGGCACCAGGTGTCTTCAATATTAAACCTTTCCACAATATTCTAATTTTCCACAGTACTCAATTTGGGGTTTTCAATAGTTGTCAGTTATAATCATCTATATTAAAAGAAATAAACACTTAATGTGTCAGTCTGTGTAAAATGAATGTATACATTATACATGTTTCACGTTTTGAATGGAATTACTGAAATAAATAAAGTTATTTTTATGATATTCTAATTATATGATTAGCACCTGTACATACCTGGCAATATAAACATAATGTACAAAGGCAGTAATATACAAAACAAAATCAGATTACAAAATAAACAAAACATAAGCCACATATATAACATTTAAAACAGATAGGGAGCCAAATTAGGGCCTGAATCAGTCTGTAAATGCGTCTATTTTTGCTGTGCAAATGGTATTTTTTTAACATGGGAGTCTATGGGAGATTGCTCGCTTCTGCAGCCAGCCCCCAATGGACGTGTGACGTACTGCAACTTTAGAACGATCCGTTTGGGCTTCGTTGTTTAGCCTAGAAACGTTGCCGCATGGACTGGGTCCTGGGACCAGATCAGGGCTATATCGAGGCCAACTCAGGGCCATGCAGTCCAACCTGAGAGCAGAGGCATGTACCAGGCAGCCAGAGTCAGAGTCTGTGTAGCTGTTTGTCAGGGAAGAATTGATGTCATGTTTTGAGAGCAGCTTAAAATTCAGTCGAGGAAAAAGCCCCCCGCTGGTTGCGACGGCAGGATTGCTTTTTCTTTGAGGGTTGTTTTTGTTGTCTGGCGCTTTCCTGTTTGTTGTTGGGGGTTATTGAAGTCTTTTTTTGTAAGCACACTGTGAACTGTGTTCAGAAGGGGTTGATAGATTGGCATCAGCCCGCCGACAAACAGACCAATGATTTCTCTCTCTCTCTCTCTCTCTCTCTCTCTCTCTCTCTCTCTCTCTCTCTCTCTCTCTCTCTCTCTCTAAGCATGTCTTAGTCTGACTAGAAAATAAAGACCACCTGAAATTGCCCACAGGAAAAACAGAAGCATTCATGCTGAGACAGTATTCAAAGCCTTCAGAAGTAAAACGTGTTTCCTTGGTTTTTTTTTTTAGTTTTTATTCAATCAGACAAAAATAGCACAAAATCCTTTTTTTTTCATTCACACTGAGAGTTACT
The DNA here is from genome assembly GCA_030347295.1 of Setipinna tenuifilis. Lineage (NCBI taxonomy): Eukaryota > Metazoa > Chordata > Actinopteri > Clupeiformes > Engraulidae > Setipinna > Setipinna tenuifilis. Next base: position 18,588,524 of record CM059274.1, on the reverse strand, counting down.
GAGTTTGGTCTGATAAGGACGAATGTTAATTCGCATGATTTTAGTGTTTGAGTTAGACATGATTTTTAAAGAGTAGGTTAGATATTGGCATGTACATCAGTTTGTAGGATGTTTAGCCAAGAAATGTGTTCTGGTTTATTTATGAATGTGATAAATACCATCTAATCTATATTTAAGTGCACTACAGTGCAACTTAAGTTTCTTGCACTTCCTTACATTTCCTGTTTGCTGGTTTAACATGTTCTTTCACAGTTGTAAGTCGCTTTGGATAAAAGTGTCTGCTAAGTGTAATGTAATATAATTATAATATAATGAATGGGCTGTGCATACATAATTGACACTGTGGAGACAGGATGAGAGAGTTCAGCTCAACACAGAAGGTAAACTTACAGTAAAATGGTAAGCAAATGAGGATGCAGCAACAAACCAAAATAAGTGTTTATCAAACAGAGAATTTTCTAGAAAAGAGACAACATGGTAAAACAAGGAGATAAAGACAACTAGAAAATAGTACAAAAAATCTTGAAGAAACAGTTGTTTAGGGGACAGTTGGTGAAAGACATATGTAATGACTCCAGGGTGATCTGACGGTTTACAGTAAATAGGTAAAGTTGCCAATAAAGAGAGGGGGAAGCAGGGATGGGCCTAGCAAAAAAATCATATGGGTCTAGCCCAAACCACATAGGTTAATATTAACTACTTAAACAGTCAATCAAACAGAGAGAGCCTTCTGATTGAGTGGCCTGATTGACAAGCAGGTGAGCATAGGCTTATGGGTGGGGGGGGGGGGGGGGGTGGGTAGTGGCAAGGTGCAAGTGCTGGTGAACGGACAAGGTGATTGGCTGACAAATAGTACAGGAAACATGACCAAAGAAAAATGAGAACCAGACAAGGCACATCTCATGTCCATGGCCCTTTTGCCTTGAGTAGAAAGGTACTGTATATTTCAAAGGAGGCATTTGGTGTAGAATGAACTTTGGATATGTTAAAACATGATAACGAGCTGGTACATTTGCAGAGGAGTGAAACTATGCTAGCCTGTTGCATTTTGAACTATTTTTTACCGTTTTTGTCCAAAAGGCTCACAATGCTAGCGATAAGGGCACGGAGGAAGCTTAAAGATATTGCTATTTTAAACCATTTTTAAAAGCTTGAAGTAGCTCCATGCTTCCTTAATAGTATAACAAGGCCTGTTTTTTTTTCATGTAGTAAATTGTTGTAGTAATTTCTCCTTTAAATCTGTATGACTCTTGAGCAAGAAAGGTTATGAGCATTCTATAAAAAAAGCATTTTACAGCAATAAAAGATTCTAAAATTTAATGTTATATTTTACGGATCTGAAGATTCTTTACACAGCATTCAACCTCCCAACATGTCTATCTCACTAGTAAAATGCTACAGGCTTAAAAAGCCTAAACTGTAAAATTCCCCTCCCCTGCCATCACTGCACCCCCCCCCCCCCCCCCCCCCAACAAACACACACACACACACACACACTCCACCCCCCCCCCCCCCCCCCCCCCCCCCCCCCACACACACACTTTCTGTTTCCCCAGATTAGATTTCCATCTCTTGCCTTCCTGCACCACCTCCCTCCCCACAGCACTCTGCTACCCAGCATGGGACAGCCAGGCCCAAAGACACACACCAGTGCTTCAAGCACACCACACTCCACTCCAGTGTGTGTGTGTGTGTGTGTGTGTGTCTTTGTGTGTGAGCCAGGCCCAAAGATACACACCAGCGCTTCAAGCCACTATACTACACTCCAGTGTGTGTGTGTGTGTGTGTGTGTGTATGTGTGTGTTTGTGTGTGAGCCAGGCTCAAAGACACACACCAGCGCTTCAACACCACCACACTCCACTCCAGTGTGTGTGTGTGTGTGTGTGTGTGTGTGTGTGTGCGTATGAGCTTGTGTGTGAGCCAGGCCCAAAGATACACACCAGCGCTTCAAGCACACCACACTCCACTCCAGTGTGTGTGTGTGTGTCTTTGTGTGTGAGCCAGGCCCAAAGATACACACCAGCGCTTCAAGCCACTATACTACACTCCAGTGTGTGTGTGTGTGTGTGTGTGCGTGTGTGTGTGTGGACGTGTGTATTTGCGTATGAGCCAGGCTCAAACACACACACCCACGCTTCATGCCATCAGACTTCACTACAATATGTGTATGTACTGTAGGTCTGTGTGTGTGTGTGTGTGTTTCTGTGCGAGCGACACACTAGAAAGACACACTAGCACTTTAACACCACCAAACTCCACCTACACTGCTGTGTGTGTGTGTGTGTGTCAGTGAGCCAGGCTCAAAGACACACACCAACGCTTCAACGCCACCAGACTCCTCCACTTTGTGTGTGTGTGTGTGTGTGTGTGTGTGTGTGGGCAGATAGCGGGTAGCCAGGGTAAAATGAGCTCCAGATCGTGGTGGAGATGGGCCAGCTCTGGTTAACGGTCAGTCTCCATCTCCCCGCAGGCCTGCAGCATGGCCTACATTACACAGACACAGAGCGCAGGGCCACTGGTGGAATAATGACCACATTCTAGTCCACTGGAGCTTTAAATATCAGTGGATACCTGACTTTAAGATGGCACTCAAACTGTTTTGCTGCTACATTGCATGCCGCTTTTCTCAGTTAAACTTTATTTTTACTGGCCCTGTTACATCAGTCAGGTACAGTGTAACAATGTGTGTAAGAATATGTTACATTATGGAGCTTTAAATATCAGTGGATACCTGACTTTAAGATGGCACCTTGAACTGTTTTGTCGCTACATTCTTTTCAGTTAAACTTTATTTCACTGTCCCTGTCACATCAACAGCGTAACAATATGTGTAAGAATATGTTACAATATGAAGATTTAAATATTAGTGCATACCTGACTTTAAGATGGCACTTGAACTGTTTTGCCGCTACATTCTTTTCAGTTAAACTTTATTTTTACTGTCCCTGTTAAAATCAGTCAGGTATAGTGTAACAATGTGTGTAAGAATATGTTACATTATGGAGCTTTAAATATCAAAATATGTTACATTATGTACTTACACTGTACTGTAGACTGTACACTGTGTGTTAGGGTTAGGGTTAATGTTAGGTATGTACAGTGTAAGTACATAATATTACATGTTGTTACAGGTACATCAAAGTCAAAGTCAGCTTTATTGTCAAAAGCCATATGTACAGGTTGTACACAGGATTTGAAATTGCAGCGCTCTCTAGGCCCACAGTGAACATTAAACATCTTATAAACATAACAATAAAAACAAAACAATAACTATACATAACAATATAAACAAAGCAACATAGCAAACATACATACACTTAAAAATGAACTGTAAAATAAAGTGTTGTTTTTTCTGTAATATAAAATGTAAAGACATAAGAGCTATATGATATTTATATTATATGAATGTATAAAAAGAGTGCCATTCTGACAAAGTGAACAGAAAAAAGGCTCATTATTGTAACTTTGAACAGTGAAACAGACACAGTAGCAAGATAATTATCAAATAGTGATTATATTTTAGACTTTAGACTTTAGACTCAATTAGGTTTTTCTTCTGGTGATTAAAAGTATCTTAGTAACTCATTTGTAAATGGTCATACAGTACATGAGATACCACACCTAAAAATAGATTGTGGCTAATCAACTCGATCCAGGTTTGGTACTGATGAATTAGTTAAACAGCCTCTCACCATCCTCCTGCCAGGCTGAGTGACTGTCACAGTTTACAGTGAAATAGAGATAGAGCGGTGTGGATTTAGGATATTAAATATATTCAAATTCCGCTGAAGCTTCAAAGCTGAGGTTTTACAGTACTCTGTGGGCGGGTTAGTAAACATCTGCTAAACATGTCTATTTCTGAACAACATCTTCACAAATAAATAATTCATTGAAACTAAGGGGGAAAAGGTTAAATTATCATATGTATGTATGTAGAAGATTACTGTTTAAAAAAAAAAAAAAAAAAAACCCACCGTTATGTTGGCGGAAAAAGAAACAAAAAAACCTCCAGAGCAGTTTATTCACAGTATGTTATGACACCTACAACAGTATTAGAAAAAAAGTTCATGGAAAATAAGCCAGAGAGAGAAACATGTTCTTTGTTCTGGGGATGTTGTATTTTTTTAATATCTGGAGATGACACAGCCATGCAGGGACTTTCCTGTGTATTTGAGAAAGCTTCACCGGACACACACACACACACACACACAAAAAAGTCCCTGTTAGGAATTTTCTACAATTTTTCTTCCCTCAAACAACAAGGCATCAGCGGTGAGCCCTCTACGCTGAGAAATTACACCAGCAAACAAACATTCGCAAAACAGATGTGTCCTAGCTCTGATTTGTGTTTCCCAGCGGAAAAGCTCCCTTATTCTCAAGAGCCCAGAGACTGAATAAGAACCTCAGTATGCCTCAGTGATTCCTAGCCATTGAAGACAGTATTTATTGTCGGTATTATTTTATTTTATTTATTTTATTTTTATACTATGTTTGTAACATAACAGTGTGACATGAGCATGTTAAAAAAATGACATGACTCATATCATGAACATTAATCATATTTATGACAGTTGCCATTAACTGTCATTCGCTTTTTGTAATGCTCAGTTGATATATTTTGGGATGTAGACATTGCGAAAAATGATTGACACTTAATGACAACAGTCACAAACATGAATGAAGTCTCATTAATGTTCATGATATGTGTCATGTCATATTTATAAAGGGCTTACATCACCCTTATGTACTGTAGACACCTTGTGTTACTTTATTGTCACTATTATTACAAGTACAGTAAGATGTCATTTGGACAGTCAACAGGGGCGCAGAATATACAAAAAATAGAATTTATTTAGACTATAATAATGTAGAAATATATATACCTAAAAGAAATACATAAATGCAACAATACAAGGATACATAAATATTTACAATCTTCACAGTGTTAAGGTGCAAGTGTATGAAACCATCAGATTATCTATACAGCTACATGTAATGCTGTTTACCTGGTACAGTAGTACAGTAGTAGACACATTATACAGTAATGTGCCAACAGCACTACAGACAATATCCATTGAGAAGACCATCAGACGACGATATATATAGAAAGTCTAGAGACTTCTATATATATATATATACATACTTTTATATATAGATAGATATATATAGAGGTCTGGAGTGCATAAATGTTAGGAGTTCAGGAGATGCTTTAGGATAAGCATCGTAAATTCACAGCTTTCAGGAATCAGACTAACAAATAAGCATAATCAAAAGCATACACATGAGCCAATTTGAAGTATATAATTACACACACACACCCACACACACAAACACTATTTGTAAACACCTCTCTTTCATGTCCTCACACACACACTATCTTTTGGACACTGCTCGGACCAGAATGTCTCATCAGACAAGTGCCCCAGTATGAGTCTGTCTGTATGGGTTTCCCGCTTAGAGAGCATTTCCTGTAAGATTCCCGCTGTGGGCCAGTTCCCAGGAGTGCTGAGGTGGGGCAGCCCTGCTTTGCTTTGGCATGCAGGCCCAGCAGTCATGGGGCCAGACAGCTATATGCAGAGGAATGCATTATGGGAAAGGAATGCATTATGGGAAAGAGTGTCAGGTTCCTGTAAATACAGCCTCGTGATACATGCTCCTCTTAATCATACGGAGTAGACACAGTGACAAATACATGAATAATAATAAATAAACAAATCGATTCAAGTCAAATTAAAAAAAGAGAGAAGACAAAAAACTGAATCTTTTCATTTCGCTTGTCTTCATGATTATGCTGTGATTTACTGATAACAGTGGTCAGTTTTGCTTGTTTTTCTCATATATTGTATTTTGACATATCTATACCTTCAAAACTGTGACATACTACAAGTATACTTTCCAAATTATAGAATTGTTACATTACCCAAATGATGTATTTGGAAATGGATTTGCATTTGAGTTCCCTATCACATTATCACATTTTATTTGACATTTAAAAGTTTGACATTCACCAAAAAATAGCTTGTTCAATTAAACTAATTTAGCACATTTAGCTTGTTCAAATTTCAAAATACCAAGCAGTCGGACAAGTTTAACACCTTCTTATAACTGTAAATCAGCACAAGTTACACCAACGTAAAAAAGATTCATGCAGCACCTTGCCTTTAATATTTTAAAGCAGTTTCTAAGCAGCGATTTTTACAGTGCATATAATTAGCATAATGGCATTGATTAAAACTGATCTTTCTGAAACAATGCATCTCTTGGGAACGCTTTGATTATTCCCTTTCCCGTCTCCTGGGAATGCTGTAATTTTCCCTTGCTGTCTCTCCCGGGAATGCCCTGATATTCCCCACACTCACCAGAGGTCAAACGGAGCCTGGGCATGACATGAAGAGCATGGAGTTTGGAGACAGCACGTCAAATATAGCAACACTATGCCCCCTCACCCTAACCCTGCGGTGCCTTCTCTCCTTTCTTTATTCGTTTGTGTCCCCTACACAGTACAGTATGTGCCTAGAATAGGAGCAAAATGAAGCTCTGTAATGTAAATTGCTTAAGAATGAGCATCAGTATGCATCAGTGATAATAAAGCTTGAAGAAAAGAGCG
>CM059274.1:18574416-18576916 GCA_030347295.1 Setipinna tenuifilis | reverse complement strand
AACCTATGCAGATTAGAGAGAAAAGAGAGTGAGTGTGTGTGTGTGGAATGGATGTGTGTGTGTGTGTGTGGTGGGGGGTAAGTGTGTGTGTGTGTGTGTGTGTGAGTGACCTGTGGTGATCCGGTGGGTGTGTAGTCGAGCATAGAAGTGTGGCGTGTGTGAGTGTGTGTGTGTGACCTCTGGTGATGTGGCACGTGTGTAGTTGAGGGTGAAGCAGTGGCGTGTGTGTGTGTGTGTGTGTGTGCGTGTGTGACCTGTGGTGATCCGGCGGGTGTGTAGTCGAGCGTGGAGGTGCGGCGTTTCTTCTGGACGAAGATGGACTTGCGCTTCTTCCTCCTGCGGGCCGGCTTGGCCAGCTCCCCCCCCCCACAGCTCTCCCCCCCCACACTGGGCCGCCCCACACGCTTCTTATAGTAATACGCTGGGGAAACACACACACACACACACACACACACACACACACAGAAGTTAGCCCACTCTCTGTCTATGTCTCTCTCGCTCTCTCTCTCTCTCTCGCTCAAACACACACACACACACACACACACACACACGCACACACACGCACACACACACACAGAAGTTAGTTCAGTCTCGCTCTCTTTTTTCTCTCTCTCTCTCTATCCCTCTCTCTCTCTATCTCACACACACACACACACACAAGTTAGTTTACTCTCCGCACGCACGCATTCACACACACAAATGCTCACACATGCATATTTCCAAAAAGAATAAACAAACCCACAGTCAAACTCATAAAACATAAACTAGCAGTTAACACACACACACATATTCCTGTACACACACATGCACACAAGAAATGGACACTTACACACCCACACACACACAAATGTGTATGTGTGCAAATCACACAAATATCCCCCCCCCCCCCCCAACACACACACACACACACACACAAACACACTGTATTTGTATTTTGTCTGCACGGAGCAGTTTTTGGTGCACACTCACTCTCACACCCACCAACCCACTCACACCCACACACCCACACACACACACACACACACACACACACACACACACACTGTATTTGGTTTTCATCTGCAAGGAACAGTTCTCGGTGCACACCCACTCTTACACCCACCAACCCACCTACACCCACACACACAAACACACACACACACACACACACACACACACACACACACACACTTACTGTATTTGGTTTTGGTCTGCACGGAGCAGTTTTCAGGGCACTTGTCGGCCACGAGTGTAAGACTGAAGAGGTTGGGGCAGCACTGAAGCTTCACACACACTTTACGACAGAAGTCTGCCACCTGCTCCGCCACGCGCACTATCCTGATGGTCGAGCGGTAGCTCTTCCCCTTGTACCTAAGGAACCAATGAGAAGGTGTCAGAAATCAGCCAGGAGCCAATGGGATCGGAGAACGGATAAGAGTGACAGGTAGGTGAGCCAATTGGAAGGAGTTTAAGCCAGGCTGCAAAGGATAAACTGTAAGAGAGGAAATGTGGATTGTTGTGTGCCCCCACCATCCCCTAACACACACACACACACACACACACACACACACACACACACACAAATACAGGGATAAAAAGACATACACCCACAGAGATGGATGCACTGGCAGACACACACACATACAAAAACAGAAACCCATACACATATACATGCATACATACGTGTGCACAAACACACACACACACATACACACACACGCACTCTCTCTCCTGTATAAAGTGGTGGGTTTAAATCTCTGCATGCTTTTGTTTTACTGTTTTCCATTGATTTCTGAAACCTGTCATATACTTAAAAAGGCACACACACACACACACACACACACACACACACACACACACACAGAAGATTGTAGGCAGCATGGACACACCCCCTTGCCTATGTTTCATATTTCATAGCTATTATTATTATTATTATCTTTTACCACCACATTACTGACAGAGGCTGCACACACACACACACACACACACACACACACACACACACACACACACAAACACACACACACACACACACACACACACACACACACACACACACACACACACACACACGTATGATTGCATGTGTTCACACCTACACACACACACACAAAGACATTGAAATACACACATATGCAAACCCGCACACTCACACATACATTCATCCTTGCATCGCACACAGAAACACACACATGAATAAACACATACGCACACACAACCTCACACAACAACCTTACACTCTTAATACATATGAATTATTGACTGCTAAGGCACAGTGTGTTTTAAGATGAGTGAGTGTGTTCATACTCTGGTTTTCTGCATAAAAAATCAGCGGCAACATTCCAGGCCACACAGTGACTAGGTTTACATGCATTTATTATTATTATTATATTATTATTATTAGTATCCCAAATAACAGGCTTATTCCGAGTTTGATTATTTTGGAATACAGTGTTTACATGAACGCAGAGCAATGGGATTATTAATGTCCCGGTTTACATGAAAAACACTAGTATCCCGA
>CM059274.1:18554416-18566916 GCA_030347295.1 Setipinna tenuifilis | reverse complement strand
CCTGCACTTAGTTGTGTTTTTGTGTGTGTGTGTGTGTATGTGTGTGTGTGTGTGTGTGTGAGAGTGTGTGTCTGTGTGTGTGTGTGAGTGGGTGTGTGTGTATGTGTGTGTGTGTGTGTGAATATGGCAGAATTCATGCTGTTCTACAGGATCTGAACACATATTTGTGGTCTTTTTTTTTAGCGAACCCACAATGAAACTGCCAATTAACTTATTAGTAGTGCTCATTAAACTAATCCCTTAAACATGACTGAATGGTTTAAAGAGGTGGGGCTGGAGATGGTGGTGACAGGTTAAGTGCTTTTCTAACTCATTTTGACCCCAAACTCCTTCCTTAAAAGACAAAGGCCAGGAGAACAAGTTTAACCAGAATCCCATGGAATTTACAGTTAGATGTACACCTCGATTTACATGTTATTGTCCAATTCCTTTTTTTGTTTAACACACTAAAGCAAGGTACTACACAGCTATGTTGTATTTTATTTATTTTTTTCTTTATTTTTATTATCCTAAAAATCCTTCAAAATAAAAAAATCCTTTATGAGTCCATCAAGGAGATTAGTCCTTCAAGCGAATCTATAACTGCATTTAACGCATCACACACATCTAAGCAGGGCGAGCCATGAAGCAGTGTGTGTTTGTGTGTGTGTGTGTGTGTGTGTGTGTGTGTGTGTGTGAGGGCGATATCATGCTCAGTGAGTGGCATCTCTGGGTGGATTTGAAACTGCGACCCTTACAGGCCACAGGTCTGTTACCTTTAACACTTTACAGATGGCTTGTTGAAATTCAACTTCCTTTTGTGCACTGTTTACTGACTAATCTTGTGTACTGTTTACTCACCTTAATCAAACCCAACCCCTTACTGTAACCTTAACAACACACAGAGTGTCACCAGGTGAATAGTCTAAGCATCTTTACACAGTCTATATCACCGTCTATAGTACCATCCACATATAGTGTAAGGAGCAAGCGAGTTTGTTTCTCAGAGTCACCCTATGGGGCAGGTGTGGCCTAGTGTTTAGAGAGTTGGGGTTGGCATCAGAAGGTCGCATTTCAGTAAGAAGAAATGGGGGTGGGGGAGCAAACAACTAGTGCTGTTCTGCACCCTCATCCATGGCTAAAGGGCCCTTGAGCAAGGCATCTAACCCCCATATTGCTCCAGGGACTGTAACTGAAAGCCTGTACCTAAATAACTGTACAGTAAGTCGCTCTGGATAGGAGTGTCAGCTAGGTGTAATGTAATAATAATATCATCTTACCGTAATGTAAAGAGTACAGTGATCCCCCATCTACTGTGGGAGTTATGTTCCGGAATCCCCCAAGATAAGTGAAAAGTTGTGATATAGCCATATAGAAAACATTTTATAGTTTAAACTCTTAAAACACCCCTCTTTTTTCCGCTGTTTTAATACATTTACTGTATGTATCACTGAATTATGACTCTTAGTTAAACAATATTATCATGTTATAGTGTAGCTGTCATTATTTATAATATTGTTCTGATGAACTTTTCTTTAGCATGGATAGTGACATTGCATGTATATATTAATGACAAAAAATCCGCAATATAGTGGGATCACGAAGGTGAACCTCGATATAACATCCAAATATAGTGTGAACAGTGAACAAGTCTGTTTCTCAGAGTCACAGTGTCATTTTACTGTAATGTAAAGAGTATATGCACCCGGCCATAGGTCTGGTCCATTACACGGCATTACCGTAATACTAAGACTACATGAACCCAGCACTGGGAGTTTGTGTTACTGTAAGACCCACCTCTGGGACGCTCCAGCCCCAGTCCATTCTTCAGGCACCACTGGATTGGCAGGATGCCCAGCGAATCAGCATGGCACACAACCGACCTGGGCGGGACTTCACCTGTGAGGTCATCCACAGTGACCTGGAAGTAATACTCACTGTATACCTGAGATGGGAAGGAAGAGGCAGAGGTCAGAAAGAGAGTGCACAAGAGAAAGAAGAGAAGACACAACAAAAACAAAATAAGGGACAGACATGTAATGTGTGAGAGAGAGGAGAAAATACAAGAAAGTGATAGAGATAAAAAAAGAACAGAGTAAGCAATTAAGAGAGAGAGAGATAAACATAAAAAGAAACAAGGGAAAAATAACACAATATGACTCAGCATGGGGGAGAGAGAGAGAGAGAGAGAGAGAGAGAGAGAGAGAGAGAGAGAGAGACAGAGAGAGAGAGAGAGAGAGAAAGAGAGAGAGAAGACAGATGGAGACATCCAAAGAGACTCTGATGCAAGCTCATCTTGTGACTGCATTTTACACAAACAAAATAAAAGAAGCCCTTGAATTCATTCACGCATACAAAAATCACTAACAACAGCAGATCAAATTGCCACTTCCCGTGAAAACACACACACACACACACACACACACACACACACACACACACACATCCACACACACATAGACGTACACACACAGGCGCACACACACACATACACACACACACACACACACACACACACACGTTTGTACTTGTTTGGAGCTTACTTTTGTCACAGACACTGGACATATGTGGGTAGGTTCCTCTGGAGATACCATCTCAAGCTTCATGCCAACCTTAAAAGAGTGTTTTTGTAGGTCTGCATGATCCTGAAACACACACACACACACACACACACACACACACACACACACACACACACACACACACACCACACATGGTGCACACACACACACACAAACACACACCACACACACACACACACACACACACACACACACACACACACACAATGTGAGTAACAGCCTGATCATCCTGTTTCACCAACCTTAGAGCAAAGTCCTAAACACGTTATCATGTTCTTGCACCCATGTCTTAAAGGTGTGTGTATGTGTGTGTGTGTGTGTGTGTGTGTGTGTGTGTGTGTGTGTGTGTGTGTGTGTGTGTGTGTTTGTGTTTACTGCAACACAGTATGACATATGCAATTGTATAAATATCCATTTACTCACTTTGAAGACCTCCAGGGGTAGTGGTCTGTTCTGTGACTCTGCCTTCACACACTCCAGGGCCCCCTGCCACTGGTCAGCTGTTTTTATGTCACTGACTTCTGCATACACACACACACAGGGAGAGAGAGAGAGAGAGAGAGAGAGAGGGAGAAAGAGGGGGAGACAGAGAAAGAGAGATCAGTGCTCAAATTACAGACAACTTCTCATTTTCTTTGTGACAGCCAACATGCACATTTACATATTTTACTAAGTAAACAACTCCTGTTAACAAAAACATCAACAAACACCAACAAAACAACTGTCTGTCTGTCTGCCTGTCTGTCTGTCTGTCTGTCTATTCAACAATCCATACATGCATCGTTTCTCCCAACTAATTCTCCTAACTTGAATAATACTAAGGGGTTACAATAAACACGAACGTAGGTTATTATTGTTTTGTTACTTTGTGTGTGTTTTTAATTGTTTGGTTGTTTATTGTGCTTTTCAACTCCAATTTTCAAATAAAAATATTGCTTCTTAGGAAGTAAACAATGTGCTATTCTGTTAGTCATAGGTGAACTAGCAATGCTAGGTCTTTAAAATAGCACTCTGATAGCTTTGTCAGCCAAAGATTATAGACACTGATAAATAACATTTTATGACTGTACCAAACCACAAACCACAATACATCGGTATGTTATTATTTATACATTTTTTAAATCTTGCATTTACTTACTCACAAGTAAGGTTTAATTTATCAACTAATCTTTTATTCTACATTTTTGTGTAACATTTAGATGTTATCATTACATCATTATTATGACATTACACTTTAGCAGATGTTTTTATCAAAAGTGACTTATGATGGTAATTTTTATACCACAGATGATTCTGGAGACTCGGTCAGCACATAAGAGTTATAAAAATACAAAATAATCTAGGAATACAAAATAATAATAAAGAAATGTGTCAACATTAAACATGTTATGTACAACATCCTTATTATTATTCAAATTCCTTCACTTACAAAAGGATATCAAGGATATTATAAGTTATTATGACAATGCATTTTAAACTCTGTGTGTGTGTGTGTGTGTGTGTGTGTGTGTGTGTGTGTTGTCACTAGTCAGATACAGTATGTGGCATGGTGACAAGCAGGAATTTTGAAAGGACCTTTGTGCCAGTTTCTGAGCTGCTGTCTGTCTATCAGTCTGTCAGTCAGTCAGGTCCCTTTTGTCTGCCCAGGGGAATTCCCCAGATATGTTCACCCCCCCGCCCCCCCATACCTCGTGTGATACATAATAATGCCAGAACCCCCACACACACCCTACTCCACCCCATTACTGCCACTGATGTCATCTTTCTCTGTGTCAACTTGAAAATGTTTAACAGACAACAAACAATATTGGGTGGACCGTTTTCAGTTCCGGTGCTTTGCTAAGAACAAAAATGAAGTGCTTTATGCCCGTTAGTCCACAAAGTGACTCTGACAAGTAATCTAGGTTATTCCTTTATTTGTCTCCCTCAATGGGGACATTTGCAGTGTTGAGGCAGGAAGAACAGCAGGATTTTTTAAAATAGATTAAGACATACTCTCTCTGGTTATACAAGAAAATAATAAAAGAAAATAAAAAAACATGCCTTACTCCTGAGGGTAATGTTTGTGAGCCATACCGATGGAGAGAGATTTTCTCCCACAGCAGTCTTGTCAGATCTAAACCCCACTAACAGGATGTGACCAGTGGCTCTTGGGTAGCATAGGGCTACATTCTCACAGCTCGCTCTGGGCCCAGCCCAAAAAACGATGGAGTTTCCATTTTTCCATGTAAATGACACTAAACAAAACCAGCTGTGTTTGTGTGCTTGGTTTTTATTTATTTATTTATTTATTTTATTTATATTTATTTATTTATTTATTTATTTATTTATTTATTTAGTTAGTTAGTGACAATGTGTCATCTGTTCAAGATTACATCATAGCACAGACCTATTCTTTTTTAAAAAACTGATTATGCGAAAAGAATCTCAGATAGCATGGAGGTATTAGTTAAAGAACATAAATAGATTAAATATGGCTTGTCTAGTCATAGCCTGAAACATTTACAGTCATTTATTTTTGTTTCTATTTTTTGCAGCAAAGACAAAATACTCCAACTAATATTTGACTCTATTATGAGAAATTGATATTTATTGATTTTATTACTTTAAATACAGTCATATTTAAATATAATTACTATAAATATGTCAATTGAAATTAGGTTTCTTACTGCCCCATGCATAGACAAGACAGAACAACATTAAAGAAAGACATTAAACATAAATAAGATTCATCATATTGCATAAAAACAGCCCAGTTCAAGGTCCAGTGTTATGGGGTGATGTCCACACATCCAACCAGGCCACTGCTGGAACAGACACAAGCCCTTTTCATGGAACCACCGTGTCATAACCTGCCCGCAATATCTCAACAACAACTGCATGAGACATAACGAAACCTCTCCTCGATTAGTCACTTCATACCTCACACAAAAGGTCAAACATGCTGAATTTGGCCCATTGTATTATGTTTAGAGTATGTTGGCAATCCTGCTGCACAAGAATTTAAGATAGTTTACATACAGCCTTACAGTACAAGTCAAACAAAACAAATCCCTCTGATGTTGTAGTCCGCTAGGAATGTTTTATCACGATTCAAAGAAAATACACTTTTCTTTCTTTTGTACAGGAGTACAAAAGGGACGGCAAGCCACAGTAAAGGTGAATAGCTGGCCTCTATAGATAGATACTGCACTGCTGACACAACTACTACCACTATGAGGTTGACATAATGGCCTTGTTTGTTTGATTTTTTTTTGTCTTTCTTTTTTGTTTATTTTGCTTTTATCGTTTTGCTTTTGTTGCTGTTGTGACGTTGTGAATTGCTTGTAATTCATTATCATTGTTTGCGGTTTTGTGCCATTATGTTGTTTGGTTTAGAACACAACTTCAATACTACAATACAAATATAGTCATCCACTGTGATGTTTACAAAAAATGTAGCCCACTATGTTTATAAAATTATAGCCTACTATGATGTTTATACAAAATATAGTCCACTATGATGTTTATGAAAATATAGCCACTACGATGTTTTTGAAAATATACCCTGCTATGATGTTTATACAAAATACAGCCCACTATGATGTTTATGAAAATATAGTCCACTATGATGTTGATATCAAATACAGCCTATTATTAGCCTGCTATGATGTTTATGACAATATAGACTACTATGATTATGAAAATATAGCCTACAGTGATGTTTATGAAAATATAGCCTACTATGATGTTTAAGAGAAATGAGTCTACTATGATGTGAATGAAAATTTAGCTACTATAGGCTAAGTCTACTATGATGATACAATGGGCCACTTTGTCACAGTGCAGTGGCTTAACTGGTAATGCAAGAGCAGAGCACACGCTGGTAAATCAACCATGGCTGCACCTCAACCGCAAAACATCTGATGAGCGATAAGATGTAAATGTTAGGGAAATGTAAGGCCATTATTTGGAGCCTAAAAGCACCTTAAAAAAGAACACCTTACGACCACAATAACAATAACACTGATACATTGACACGGCTAGTCTTGTAGGTAATAAAGCAGGTTTGCTAAGGTTGTTGTGTGTGTGTTCCAGGCAGGTTTATGGGGCTGTGCTGTGCTTGTGCGTGTGTGTGTGTGTGTGTGTGTGTGTGTGTGTGTGTGTGTGTGTGTGTGTGATAAAGCAGGTTTGTCCTATCTGGCGAGAGGATCCTGTAGTCAAATCTCCTGGCACACGCATGCAAATTAGCCCGTGTGGGAGTGGGAATGCGTTTGTGTTTGTGAGCCTGTTGGTGTGTGAGAAGGAGTGTGTGTGTGTGTGTGTGTGTAGGAATGTGTGTGTGTGAGAGTGTGTGTGTTTGAGTGACTGTGCATTTGTCTGTGTATATGTGTGTTTGAAAGAGACAGAGAGAGAGAGAGAGAAAGAGCAAGAGGGAGAGAGAAAGAGAGGGAGAGAGAGAGAGAAAGAGAGAGGTGCACGTGTGTGTGTGTGTGTGTGTGTGTGTGTGTGTGTAAGGACATCTTTGTTTATTCATAAAGTGCAGTGGTCCATTATTGTTCAGTAATAGGGAAGCACAGACACCATCCTCTCTCCTCTCCTCTCTCCTCTCTTCCTCCTCAGCCCATTCCTCATTATTCTCCTTTCCCTCTAACTTCATTCTCTCCTTCCTTCTCTTATTTCATCCCTTACTTTACTTCTCTTTTTTTAGTCTTCATCCTCTCTTTCCTTCTCTAATTTTATCCCTTACATTACTTCTCTTTTTTAATCTCCACCCTCTCTTTTCTTCTCTTTATTTTGCTCTCTTTATTCTCTTCTTCCGCTCCCTTACCCCTCTTTTCCTCTTTTTCTCAGTTTTATTTAAACCATTTTCCCATCCCTTCATTTTCTGCATTATATAGCATTACAATAACCACACCAGCAGTTGTCTGATGGGGGTAGATGCACTACAAACATAGAAACTCAAAGTATTCACTTTTCTGGGTTATCCAAATTTTTGCACATTATAATGACATTTATATCAAAATATACAGGTTTAAACAAGATCTCTGCCAAATTGTTATTGCTTACATAAAACACATTTTGTTTAGACTATATTGTACGGTCCATATTACAATGTACCTACATTATGAAGTACAGTGAAACAAAATGTGCAACACCTTGTACTGTACCTTAGGGATAGGGTTGGGATTAGGGCTAACACTTTATTTTACAGTTCCTTTTGTAGTGTATCGACATGTATCAAGATCTAATATCATGTACTTACACTGTGCATACCTAACACTAACCATTACCCTAACCCTAACCCTAACCTTATGGTACAGAGTAAGTACATAATGTTACATATTGTTACACACTTTGTTATACTGTACCTAATTGATGTAACAGGGACAGTAAATTAAAGTGTAACCAGATTAGGGTTAGAGATAAAGCTAGTGTTTGTACAGTGTAAATACATAATGTTACACATTGTTACACGTAGATACACTGTAAAAAAGACTGTTAAAATAAAGTGTTATCCACATGTTTTACACACTGAAAGAAAGCTAGAAGAATTGGCAGGCCCTCTCCCATCGATGTATCCTAAGACCATACAGGCCTGACGCTGTTTAGCTTCCAAGATTGTCCACGCTCAGTGTAGCATAGCCGTAAATTAAACCAGATTACATCAGTGTGTCTAACTGAGGCAATGTGTTCTTCATAAAAAAAAGAAACTAAAGGTAAGCTGATCACACAAGGAAATGTTTTTAGCAATCTTCTTGAGCATTTGTTTGCGCCACAAGAAACAAGAAAGAATTTAGCTGAATGATTTTCCAAGACTAGGTGTGCTTTCTGTGGTAGATGTTAGGCATGCTCAGTGTGGTTTGGCAAAAAAAAACTCAAAGGGAATTCAATGGAAATTCACATTCCTGGAAGTGATGATCCATGGACCAACATTTTGAGCAATGTTATCATGCAATAGCACAAAACAAACACTGCACTGTAATTACACAAAAAGTTATCTTCCTCTGAAAGTTCTCTAGATGAAAATGTGTTGTATAGTTGCGTTTGATATTTTTAATAACTGTCTGAATGATTAGGAATAAGAAAGTAATGTTCTGTGCCCCTCACCTTTAGGCGGCTGCAGGGATAGGTTGAAAATGTTTCTATGACCCGCCCCTCACCTTTAAGTGGCTGCAGTGATAGGTTGAAAATGTTTCTATGACCCGCCCCTCACCTTTAGGCGGCTGCAGGGATAGGCTGTTCTCCAGAGCCCAACCCATGGGGCGGAGCCTAGTGTCCAGGTAGAAGATCCAGTAGTCGTGTGATTGGTCGTCCAGGCCGGTGTAGCGAATGAGGAGGCGCCCACCCACATTACGCAGGACCCGAACTGGCCAATAGGAAGTCGGCTCACACCCGCTCTGAAGCTCCAGCACACACCCCTCCTCTATCAAGTCAACTGTGTTCTTCCCCCTCAACGGCTGAGGTAGGGAGAGATAGATAGAGAGAGAGAGAGAGAGAGAGAGAGGCGGAGAGAGAGAGAGGCAGAGAGACAGACAGAGAGGGAGAGACAGACACAGCGAGAGGCAGAGAGAGAAAGAGACAGAGATAGAGACAGAGATGCAGGGGAGAGAGAGAGGTAGAGAGAGAGAGACAGAGAGACAGAGACAGAGAGAAAAAAACAGATAGAGGAGGAGGGATAGAGAGAAGGAAAGAGCAAAAGAGAAAGAGAGAGAGAAACACAGAGATGGAAAGAGAAAAAACAGGCAGAAAGCCAGGTAAACAGATGACAACAGCAAAAAAAGGAAGGACAATCCAGGACAAGAGAGAGATAGAAAGAGCAAAGGCGAGGGATAGAGGGATAGAGAGACAGGGAGATGGACATAGAGAGATGGGAAGAGAGGGATATCGAGGGTCGAGGGGGAGGAAAGAGGGATGGAGAGAAGGGAGAAGAGAAAGAAAAAAACATTAGGACTGCACTGACATTTTACTCCCACTTCAAAGATGTCAGCAAACAGACATGGCATCTCTCTCTCTCTCTCTCTCTCTGTCTCACTCTCTCTCTCTTTCTTTTTCTCTCACCCCTTCTAGTAGGTTGGCTGGTGCTGTTCTGGAGCCAGTGAGATCCTGAACAAGGAAGTCCGTCCAGTCACTGTGCTTCTCCTTAATGGCTACAGATGAGAGAGAAAATGTGTGTGTGTGTGTGTGTGTGTGTGTGTGTGTGTGTGTGTGTGTGTGTGTGTGTGTGTGTGTGTGTGTGTGAGAGAGAGAGTTTGTGTGTGTGAGAGGTGTGAGTGTGTGAGTGTGTGAGAGGGAGCGAGAGAGGAAACAAAACAAAACAACTTTGTTATTAAGGCAATATTACAAAATGTCTGCTCATTCCTGAGGTAAACAGAAACACAAAACACATACTGGCATACAAATATAAAAATAAAGCATAGAACTTTGCATTAATATGCACAAAATATGAAACACACACACACACACACACATGCACAAACATAAACAAACACACACACACACACACTGACGCACGCTCTCTCTTTCTCTCTCTCTCTCTCTCTCTCACACACACACACACACACACACACACTGATGCTGTCACACATGCCGAGTGTGTGTGTGTGTATGTGTGTGTGTGTGTGTGTGTGTGGGTGTGTGTGTGTGTGTGTAATCAACCCCCTGACTGCTCTCTGCTCTGTCCCAGTGTGGGTGCATGTATAATTCATGCTGCAGTGTGGCTATTAGATTAGCATCATTTACACAGTCACCTACAGACACTAACAAAAATATTACCACACACACACACACACACACACACACACACACACACACACACACACACACACGTGCAAACACACAAATAGAATTACACATGTAAACACCAAGTTAAGTGACAATAGATTTTTCTCTTTGAATAGCTTGTTTTCGTTTTAGCAATTATTATTTTTATTCCAAAAGCAGTCATTCCTACAGAATTGCCAATGCTTTTTCTCTTTCTCTTTCCTTCTTTCCTTCGCTCTCTCCATCCCTCTGTATTTTTGCCCAGATTTACAAGTCATCAATATTGCTCAGGAAGAAAGAAACCAAGCTTTTTTTTTTTGCAATTTCTGGTCTTGACTATTTTAGGAACAGCTTTTTGGCTATGGTTTGTCTTCCTCTTTGTCTTCCTCTTCTTTTCTTTCTCTTTCCTTCCCTCCCTCCCTCTCTTTGTATTCCTGACTATATCTGCAGGTGATCACCACTATTCAGAAACAAATAGACCCCCTATTTTAACTAAAAACAGAAGCCCTTGATGTCATGCCACTATCAGACAACACAGTCCAAGCTCACCAACAGACCCTTAACAATGACCACATGTACACGGATATTCAGTGTCCTGCCTATTGTCAGGTTTTGAAGTTTTGTAATTTTCATGTAGACATTTTTTCATCATGATTTCAGATAGCCAGGAAAGCCATTTTTTGCAGTTTTCAGAAATGTAAATTCAGCAAACTGGAGTACTTCAAAAGAAAATGTGATACAGTACACTTGCTATACACCTTATCAGCATAGCAACTTAACGCTTTGTTAAGTTGTTGCCATCAAAAAACTCAGAAAGCACAGTGTGCAAGATGGAGTGCTGATTAGGGCCAAAACATACTGGAGTCTGGTTATTTAGAGTCCTTGGCAAGAGCACTGACACAGGATGCTGAAGTCAGTAAGCAGGATACTGGTATTTATCATGTTATATGTACTGTAGGGTTATTAAAAAACAGCTTTCTCTGGGCTCATGCAAACACCATATTCTGGAAATCATCAAACATCTGGGCATGTCTCATAACTGAGATACTGAAGTATGTAAACATACTGCAGTTAATACTGGAACAATCTATTCTATTCCATTCTATTCCATTCTATTCTATTCTATTCCATTCCATTCTATTCTATTACATTCTATTCTATTCTATTCTATTCCATTTCATTCAATTCCATTATATTGTATTCTATTCTATTCCATTTTTTTCAATTTCATTCTATTCTATTCCATCCTATTCTGTTCCATTCTATTCTATTCATACATTCATTCATATTACATTACAATCTATTAAATTATATTCTATTACTTATTCTATTACATTCTATTCTATTCATACATTCATTCATATTACATTACAATCTATTAGGGCTGGGCGATATGAGAAAAAATTATATTACGATTTTTTTTGTTCAAAATGTTCGATAATGATATATATCACGATATAAATAAAATCACTATTTTTTAATTCTTTTTTAATGTTCTGTTTGAAAAGGAACATTGCAAATGTACAGTGGAGTATACTTAGTGTTCAAAGCCTTAAAATGAACAAAAATAGCTTGACAAGCTTTCAGGTTACCCAGAATTAAAAACAAAATGGATGTACAAACTGCAAAGCACTTGCCAAACTGTAAAGCCCTTTGAGCTGCATCTTGCATGTATGAACTGTGCTATACAAGTAAAGGTTTATTATTATTATTATTATTATTATTATTATTATTACATCCCTTTGTCAATTGTGTGATGGCATGTGTGATATCTTTGTCCCGTTTCGATAATTTTTCATATGCCATGGTGCTGGGAAGAGCGGACTGTATGGTTTGTTGATCAGCCTTTCTCTTATTGCTGGTCGAGGGGGCTTTAACGACCTGGCAGCACTCTGCGTGCTCTAATGGGTGATGTTTTAAATACTGAAATAAATTGCTGTCGTTTCCTGTTTTAGTAGGGACGTGACTTCTACACATTTTACACAGGACATTGCTCTGTTGTTTATCCGACTTCAAATAGCCAAAGTACCTCCAGGCAGCCGAGCTCTTCTGGCCCTTCTTCTCAACGACTTCCTCCTGGGCAGTACTGAGACTTAAATGCTGTGCAGAACTCCACCCAGCCGAGTTTTCGCTCATTTTTATACTGTCTTATTTTGCCGGTTTGGTTGGATACACGCCGTGCTGCAAACTTGGCAT
>CM059274.1:18536916-18546916 GCA_030347295.1 Setipinna tenuifilis | reverse complement strand
ACACACACACACACACACACACACACACACACACACACACACGCTCAATCAAACAATGTGCAATAGTTCTCTCCCTGTACGTTCCTGCCATACCTCAATGAGTAAATCTCCTACCCCTTATCCCACTTCTCTCTCTCTCTTTCTCTTTCTGTCTTTCTCACTCTCTCTCTCCCACAAACACAAACAAACACACACATTCTTTCCATCTCTCTCTCGCGTTCTTGCCTTCTGCTTCTCACACACTTACACTCTTTCGGTCTCTCTCTCTCTCTGACTTGATTTTCATCACTCTCTATCCCTTTGCTCTCCTTTCACTTCTCTCTCTCGCTCTCTCTCTCTCTCGACTCTAGTTACCGTTTTCTTTTACAGTCACGGTCTTTAACACGTCATACCACAGCTCCAAATTGCACAACCACGCAGTAGCTTGGCCAAAGAAGCAGGTCATTGCCGTTGACACTATGACCCAATGGCCACTCTTATCTATACCGCACTGTAAGTCAGGAACTAGCATTTACAGTAAGTGTGTGTGTGTGTGTGTGTGTGTGTGTGTGGGTGTAGGAGCCGGTGCGTGCCTGTGCACCTTCACACACATACTCCTGAAATTCAGACACACACATTCTCTCACACATGCCAGCACATGGTGATAAAATACACACACGTACACACACACACACACACACAAACACATTCTCTCACACATGCACACATGGTGATATTCACGAATACACACATGCACACACACACACACACACGTGTTCTCACATGCACACACACAAAAACACGCGCATGCCAACACACACACACACACACACACACACACACACACACACTGCTAGTGAAGATGAGCACTAAATAGGTCCATAAGGCAAAGACACCCAGAGGCGCAGTATCAGTGAAGTGGAAATCCATCAGTGACAACACACTGCTCCAAATGGGCCACACACACACACACATACACACCCCCATATGCTCGCAAAAAGCCTTGGTGTCCGGCATACACACACACACACACACTTACAGGCAGCCTGTGTGTGTGTGTGCCCTGCTCTATGGCTGGCTTGATTACATTTAGACTATTTTCAACAGAGTCCACACACACACACACACACACACACACACACACACCATCCCTATCATGGTTCTGTTCCAGAACAGTATTAATATGTGACAAACACTAAAAATAGGACCGGCACAACATATAAATACGACTTCAACATATAAATAACAGAACCCCACTCCATAATACCGAAAAAGCGCATCGTCATCTGCAAGACCTGGATTGGATCAGGGCCACATCAGGACCGGATCTGGACTGACTCCCCTTCTCCAGTTGCTGGGTTAAGTGTGATCTTTGTGAAGGGTCACTGGGACAGAGGTCTCCAGTTACAGCAAGGTGCTGTGGTAACACTTTCTATTAAGCTTGCATTCATCAAACTCTATGAATACATTCATGAAGGGTTATAGGGCCTTCATAAAGCGTAATAATGGTTGACATTAGTATTCATAACTACTCATGCATACTCATGACTGCACCTATACGCATGTAATGTTTTATAACCAAGAATGCACTATATTCTACATACTCTACATACTACATATAGTGCATTATAAGTCTTTATGAAAGTGTTTATAGAGTCTTATGCATACAGGCTTCATAGAAAGTGTTACCAGTGCTGTTAGAGCCATAATGGACAAATTGAATATTATTTAATATTATTCTGTGGTAATGTTTAGTTTATATTTCTAAGTATTTACTCCTGCTTATTTAGTTGTGTTACTTTCTGGAGTGTGATATTTCTTGATTTTAGAAAAAGATGTATGACGCCACTCGATGTATAAAGGCTGTTGGAGTGACGGAAAAGGTCAGAGCGCAGCAGCCTTTGACCGAGACCGAGGCGAGGCAAGAACGTGATGGGAAAACAATGAAGCCCATTTTAGTTTGATTTTTTCCGTTTTTATTTCTGTAGTGTGAAAGTTTCCCTTCAGTAAAAGGTTTGAATTTTACAACGAGTCTCGCGTAATGGACTTAAGCTCTAAGAACTGGTCATACTACAAGAATTGAAGAAACTGCACCTACAGGTGCTGGAAAATGCTGAGGCATTTTAGTCTACTTAACAATGTAAGCACTTCCTTGCTTCCTATCTCCTCTATTGCAAATTACAACCACAGTTAACCCTTTGATACTGTAAGCACATATCTTAATTATTACCAATTACAACAGCAGTCCAACTCTGCCATGAGAACATATCTTTATCGATTACAAATTGCGACGCAATTCAGTCCTGCATTGATCCCATCGTTTAAAAAATTACAACAGTACTTTTTTTCTTTTACTGTGAGCACTTACCTCTGTTACAAATGACTCCATTACAATAACACTTCTCTATTAAGCACACTCCTCCTGATTACACTTTGTTTTACTGACCCAGTTACATCAATTAGCTACACTGTACTTTATGGTGTAGATAACAGGGACTGTAAAAATAAAGTGTAACTGCAGTAGAAATTCTCCTACAGTGATATGCGCAGATGGGGATACAGTATGAGAAATATCCTGCATAGAGCGTACATGATTTTAAGAGATTTGTAAACAATTAATAACCCTTTTTATAATATCCAGTTAATATAACATCCTCCGCTGTCTCTCTTTTCATGTATAATGCTGTTAAAAAAAAAAAACAGGGTAGCACTTTGCAATACGGGTAAGTCAATATACTCTTATTGTATTATGTATTAACTACTGTATAAAGCACAAGACGTTAATGATTAGTACATGAATCATTACTAAATAACTATGCATTAATGTTTAACACATAGGCCTACTGAGTCATACATGATTATTACTACTAAATCATAGTTAAGGAATACTGGCATATTTATGTACCTTTATTATAAAGTGGCAGACTTTAACCTACCATGTAATTAACACTTCAATTCTTGATATTTATGAAGGTTTAATATACCATGTATTCCTTAACCATGATTTAATAGCAAAGCATGTAGAACTCAGTATGTGTTAAACATTAATGCACTGTAGTTTATACCGTAGTTAATATATTAATATATGTATATTCATGTACTCTTATTGTAAAGTGTTAACATAAGCAGTATTTTTGTTTAGCCTAACTTTAGCAAACTTAAAATGGTTACACTTTATTTTACTGTCCCTGTTACATTAATTAGGCACAGTGTAACAAAGTGTGTAACAATATTATGTATTATGTACTTACACTGTACTATTGGTTAGGGTTAGTGTTAGGTATGTACAGTGTTAGCACATAGTATTACATGTTGTTACCTGTAGATACACTAAAGAAGAAACCGTAAACAAAAGTGCTACCCTAGACACAAACAACCAGAGTTTAAATTGGGCCAGAGCCCTCCGGAGCTCAGCTCTGCCTCCTCACCTCGACAATACAGCTAGCTGGAACTGAGCTCCCTCTGCTACAGTATTACTAGTAATACAACAGAGTGAGATATTGACCACTGTGAATAAAGAAGTGCTCCCCCTCCTTACAAAAGCCAATTTATCCACTGCAAACAACATGGGGGCAGCCTTTTCTCCTAGCCTAGCAATTGTGAGGAGTTACTCCGAGAGCTCTGGAGATACATTAGGGCTGAGCTACCTCTCTTGCATGTTTTGCTTGGTCCTTGATATTCATTTTTAGACAATTTCAGCATAAACCCAAAATAACAGATACAACTAAACTGCATTCCCGCAGAAAATGCAAAAAGTGTGCTTGCAAATATGCGTGTCAACATTCCGCCATTCATTTTCAATGGGCCAAAAAGTTGCAGAAAAACGACAATAACGGACGAACGACAAGAGGTACGGTACACCGAAATGTAGGCGGTCATGTCCAAACCGGGCCGGTTGTTTTAGAGTTGGAACGGTGTCTCTATCTCGAAAGCCTGAGGAATTGTAACGTCTGAAAAATCTGGTTCAGGAGAAGAATAAACGGTGGGATAACAATAAGTGTGCTCTGCAAGCACACTTAATAACCAACAGTATCACAGCTACCACCTAATTAAGGCTAATTGCAGATAATGACAGCATGCTACACTCTAAGAAATAAAGGTGGTTAAATGGTTCTTTAAATCTCTGGATGGTTCCATGGGGAGTGAAAACTCTGTGTTGAACCATTACATTACTGTATGTGAAAGGTTCTTCACATTAGAAATGGTTCTTTAGAGCCTCAGATCATAATGGGCTACGCAATGTCATATTGGCATCAAATGGTTCTTTAAAGAACTGTTGCCTCGATGGTTCATTGAAGCACTGAAAAAGTTTCTTCTATGGCATCGCTCTGAAGAACCGCCATGGCCCGGTAATTTTTTAGAGTGTAGTAAAGCTATCAAGCCTCTAACATAATTGATTATGTGATTGATTACTAGTTGCATCATCCATTAATAAACACTATTTCATGTATCAAAGTCCCAACTTCAGTGGTGCAGTTTATCAGTTCAGTGCTATCAAAAAGGCTTGCGTATTTAATGAATGTGTGCGTTCCAGATCTTGTGATAGTTTCTGATTCAGTGATCTGATATTGTCAGTATGTGTGAGCATAAGGGTTTTGGCATATTTCTCTGTGTGCATGTGTGTGTATATTCCTTGTTGTGTGTGTGTGCGTTGTTGTGTGTGTCTGCACTCAATCACAACACATATCTTACAGACGCTACTGAAAGCTACAGGCTCTCTACATGCTTAACATTACATGCAAATACAGTCCTACATCTACACATACACAAAATAACACACACACACACACACACACACACACACACAAACGCAGACAAACGCACACGTACACACACCCATAGTAGTAATACCTGCATGCAAGCATTCTCTAATTAAGCATTTAAGGCATGCATTGTAAAGTGCACTAACATTTTCTAGGAATGAGGAAATAAGGAGATAGAGAGAGAGAGAGAGAGAGAGAGAGAGAGAGAGAGAGAGAGAGAGAAAGAGAGCGAGAGAGAGAGAGAGGTGGGAGGAGGAAGAGAGAGACTGACTACAAGGTGGGAGAACAAAGTCAAACAAAGGAAAAGCAAAGAAAGGGGAATGAGACAGACAGAAAAAGATAGGTACACAACTGAACTAAAATGATCTTTCGAAAATGATCAAGGAAGCTGGAAAAGACAAAGACAGAGAGCGAGGAAGAGAGAGAAAGAGAGCACGAGAAAGAGAGAGAGAGAGAGAGATATGAAAAAAGGCAGATGTGTCAGGATGAAAGAATGCGATGGAGAAACAGACATATGATGATTGATGGCAGGGAGAGGATAACATAAAAGAGGATCATGAAAGAGAATGACGAACGCAAAAGAGAACTGGCAAAGAAATGAAATATCTGACAGAGAGAGAGAGAGAGAGAAAGAAAGAGACACAGAGAGACAGAGGGAGAGAAAGAGAGAGAGAGAAAGAAAGAAGGAGAGAGAGATGGTTAATAATGAAAGCTAGACAAATAGGCAGGGAGACAGGTAAGAATACATGCATGAGGTGAGACGGGTACAGTAGGTATCTACTGTAGGGAGTGAGATGAGACAGGTAAAGGTCATATAAGGCACAGACAGACAGGAAGTGAGGTACAGGTCTGCAGAAGAGAGACAGGTGCTAATACCAAGGAAGCATGGAGACAGACAGGTTGTGTTCTATATATGCTATACATTGGGGTGAGACAGGTAGGATGTCATAGAGAGAGAGAGAGAGAGAGAGAGAGAGAGAGACAGGGATGGATGTAAGAGGTGGAGTGTTTGCAAAAGACAGACAATGAGGGTGAGACAGCTAGGGATCTACAGCAGGAATAAGACACATAGGAATCTACAGTGGAGTGAGACAGGTAGTAATCTATGCTGTGAGAAAGGGCACATAGTAAAAACAATACAGGCATGAGATGTATGAGTAGAGATGTATGAAGAGCAGTAAGTCAGGTAGGGGTTTATGTTAGTGGAGACAGGTGGAGAAACGAAGGAGGAAGGAGACAGCTAGAAAGTTAAAATAGCAGATGAAAAAAGGTAGATGAAGGGTAAAGACATCTGAGAGAGGGAGGGGGGATAGGATGGAGGGAGTGAGGGGAGAGGGATAAAGAAGAAGCGAGAGAGAGAGAGAGATGTGAGGTGTGAGGTGTGTGTGTGTGTGTGTGTGTGTGTGTGTGTATGAGGTGCATGCATATGTGCTTGAGCTTTCTCTTAGCAGGCAGGCATTGAGTTATTCAGAATCTCGGCTTACCTTTTCTTAGGTAAACGTCATCTGAGAAACAAACAGACAGAAAGACACATGACTAACACACACCAGCACCATTGCAGAGGTGGCAGGCGCACACATGTACACACACAAACACACACACACACACACACACTTACAGAGTAGGTGACGATTACCCAAACACATATAATCAAATTTTCCCAGCTCATTCCCTCTATCACACACACACACACACACACACACATACACACATACACACACACAGTACCACATAGCAAAACACAGCACAGCATAGAGACAAGATTGTGAGTATGAAAAAAAACAAGCATTTAGAGCCACAAAGTATGAAATTGCACACACACACACACACACACACACACACACACACACACACACACACACACACGTAGCACAGTACACAGAGAAGATTGGAAGTTTAAAAAATCATCCAGTTCGAGCCAAACCAACCCACACCTAAAGCTGAAGGACATAGATGTTATTGTCTCCTGCTGAATAATACATGGCACACACACACACACACACACACACACACACACACACACACAAACTAAAGCCCACGCTCAGTCTTACAGCCTTCTAAGAATGAACATATCCCCAAACTAAACAAGCACACCCACAAACCTATGCTAAAACAGGTTAGGTGTTACAAATGGCATTATAATGCAAAAAATAATCATTTCATAGTGAGTAGAAAGTATGTAGGTGACTCTACCTACACTCTGATTGGCTGTGTTAAACATAAACTTCTTTTAAAAGGGTCTCTGGCACATCAAAATTTAAGCAAAATACTGTATTATTTAGTTACCATCATACCAAGCAATAAAAGTAACAGTAAGGACAGATTCAATAAAAAAACTTCTCCTTGTATTGTAAGTCTGTTATTCAACGTGTCTTTCCTTTTAGTTTTATTTCCTGGTACGGCGGTATCAGTGTCAAGGACAAAAACAATCTTAGCCACATCATAAAAGTGGCTGGGAAGTTGATTGGGTTCCCACAGTCATTCTTACTGTCCATTTATGAACATACGACTCATGCAAAAGGGAAGGTCTATATTGGATTGTAAAGATCAGAGAATAAATAAAATACAGTGCCTTTTATTGTCACTATACACATGTACTGTACAATGTACACTACACACACAGCAGAATTCTCAGAGTTAATTTCCTAGTGTTCAGCAAACGTGTTAATTTAAGAGTGTACGTGTAAAATTAAGAGTTGAAATGACACTGCAAAACATTTAATTTAACTGTAAAGGAGTCAAATATGTAAGGGAGGAATGTTAAATGAACACTACAAAGATTGGGACAAAATAAACACTGGCTTAGTGTAAAAACTGACTCTTTCAGAGTTAATTTAACACTGTAGAATTGGCTGTGCATGTACACATCAACACCCCCCCCCCCCCCCCCCCCCCCTTCACTGCACATTTCATAAGTGCATCAGGACTAAGAATTCTTTTATCCCTAGTGTTATACATTTGCTACATTTGCACAATACTGCCTTTTTGCATATAAAAGATGCTGGGAATTACCACTGAAGCCTAGGCTGATGAAACAGAGTTGCAATTTATTGTTTGTTGCATATTGTTCTGTTGTGGCCTTTTGTGTTTTGTGTATTGCGAGACTAAGAGAGACAAGTTTCCCTTTAGCACAATAAACTAAATGGAACTGAACAGTTGTTGTGTATGTAAAGTGACAAAAATGAAAAAAGAAAATAAAATGAACACAAGATATTGACACTTTGAATGCATACATCTATATTTTATACATTTATACAGTTCATGTATTTGTGGGGGGGGGGGGGGGGGGGTGCAGTTACACTTTATTGTAACAGTCATTGTTACACTGTACCTACATCATGATACATGTGTAACAACATGTTTGTGCTTACACTGTACCTTAGGGTTAGGTCAAGGGTAGGGCTAATGATTAGTGGTTTGTACAGTGTAACTATACATGTTGTTATGTTCCATGCTGTTATATGTAGATACACTCTAAAAGGGACTGGTAAAATAAAAATAAAAGATTTTTTTCTCCTCACTTCTCTCCTTCTCCTTCTATTTCTTGTAATAGTTCTTGCTACAGTTCCTTTTAAATGTGCTTGGGTCAGAAATGACCCACACTTAACACTCAAAGTTTCCTTGGAACTTCTTGCTTCATGTTTACTGCATGTAAACACACACACACACACACACACACACACACAAGCAGCATGGCCACACACACATGCCTGTGCACGCGCGCACACACACACACACACACACACACACACACACACACACACACACAGCTGCAAACACAATTAACCACACTCATTTATCTACAAACATCCACACACATCTGCCCAACTATGCAGCCCTGGCTTTACTTCAACTTTACTCTACCCAACTCTACAGACAGCCTACAGATTCACAGACATATGTACTGTACTTACACAACTTTACTCTGCTTTACAAAACTCTACTGACATACTAGATGACCACAGACATATTTCACAAGTAACTACACAATTTTACTCTACACAACTCTACATGACTCTATAAATGACCTTGGTGAGCACAGGCATATTCCAAAAGTATCTACACAACTGTATAAATGCCCTGGGTGATCACATGCATGTTACACAAGTATCCACACAACTTTACTCTACACAACTCTACACACCTCTATACGTATAAGTGGCCTGGATTGACAGAGTCATATATTCCACAAGTATCTTCACAACTTTATTTGACACAATTCTACAGACGACCTACAGTAGATGGCCCCAGGTATATTCTACAGGCATCTACATGAGTGTTCTCCACTCTCCAGAGCTCCAGAGTCAGGCAGGAAATGCCAGCTCTACAGAAATCAGTGCTGTGTAACAACAACAAGACAGTGTTGCAATATGCAATCATCGACCAAACCATCTACCAAACTCACTGACAACCACATATCTTCTTAACCGCTCAAAACAACTGGCAACAACTTTGCATGATGTCACATTCATCTACAGTTGCTTCAACCAAAAACACACACAAGGGAGATTACACGATGACAAGCCAACCTTATCATCACTACACCGGACCACAAACATAGGGGGAAGTCAGTGAGGAAGGAAGAAGTCTGCTTTATAAAACAAAATGTTGCAATTTGTCATGTTGATGTTGCACAGACACGTGGTTTTCTTGTGGGGATACTTTCAGATATGGATCAGATCGGAATAGATGCAGAGCTCTGGCTAACATCTGCAGTGTGCATCTCACGAATGGCAGGGATTATATTACAGTACTGTACATTACATATACCAGATGCTTCCATGTAAAGGGACGATGATAGCATAGAACATTGATTAGCCCCCTGCAGACTAATGCAGACTAAGCCAATCCAGACCAGACTAAGGCCAGGGCCACACTGTAAAACCGGATTGTCAATACAACTCAAAACTTTTGAGTACATTAACTATATATTTTAATTAAAGTTAACTTTAAAATTTAATTAAACTTTTAAAGTTAACTTTAATTAAAATGTATAGTTAATGTACTCAAAACTATTGACGTAATCAGTTACATCAAAAGTTTTGAGTTGTATTGACTTATCCGGTTTTACAGTGCATTTCAGAGCTAGTTGGTGCTAACGACCCAGGGTCCACTAGCCTCTGCTGGTGGCTTCAGACAGTCGGACAGGCTGCTGTGACCTCGCCATTACACTTACACTTGCCCCTATTTGCGAGACCATCACCGTCATACCGCAGGTTTACTGTCGTACTCAAAAGGGACGAGATGCACAGGTGTAG
>CM059274.1:18529416-18531916 GCA_030347295.1 Setipinna tenuifilis | reverse complement strand
GTGCAGGTACGTTAATTGATGGTGCAGGTATATTAATTAATGGTGCAGGTATGTTCATTAATGGTGCAGGTATGTTCATTAATGGTGCATAGATGTTAATTGGTGGTGTTGGTGTATTAATTAATGGTGCAGGTATGTTAATTAATGGTGCTGCTGATATGTTAATTGATGGTGCAGTTATGTAAAGTGACGCAGGTGCAGGTGTATTGGCTGGCGAGGGTGAGTTTGGGCAGGTGCTTACCTTCGGGCGGCATGAGGACTCGGTTGTTCTGGGTGCACCAGCCCACCGGGTGAAGATCTGCCGTCATGACGTCACACCAGAAGTCAGCCTTGCGGTCGTCTCCGTAGCCACAGTAACGTAGCAACAGCAGCTGGCCGCAGGTGGTTATAATGGTCGCCACCCAGTAAGTGTCTGGGCTGCTCTTATTGGCCACTTCCAGCTTCATTCCGGGCTGGAAGCTACTCTGTAGGCTAATCTCCACCTGAAACAACCAATCAGGAATCACATTAAGCATCAGACCTGCTGTTATAGGCTACTTCCAGCTTAATGGCGGGTTTGAAGCTACTCTGTTGGTTAATCTCCACCTGTAACAACCCGTCAGTAATGACATTAAGTATAGCTACAACTACAGTTCAGCTTTAGATAGTGCTTTAGTAGTCTTACAGTGAGGAAAAGAAAGAAAGAAAGAAAGAAAGAAAGAAAGAAAGAAAGAAAGAGGGAGAGAATTATTACTGGAAGTGCTTATTTTAGTTCATGTTAAAGCAGCACAACAAAGTGCTCAGAGTTAATTTCCTAGTTTTCAGCAAAAGTGTTAATTAAGTGTGCTTGCTCTGCAACACACTTATAGTTTTCCCACCATTTATTATTAAGTGTGCTTGCTCTACACCACCTTGAGATTTACCGTGCCTCTTGTCGTTCGTCTGTTATTGTCATTTTTTTTTGCAACGTTTTGTTCCTATTGAAATGAATGGTGTAATGTTTAGGCTGATGATGTCACAATACACTGCTCCACTGTAGCCGTCAGAGTGAGCTCTGTCCTCACTCTAACCTCCACTCAGTTTTTGAATGATTAAAACTGAACTGCTTAAACCTATAAACTTGGTTAAAACTGTCAGAGGAGACTGGGATCTGACTGTCACCTGTGTTATTTTCATGTGGAAACCATTTAAACTGTTTGAGACAGGACAGTTTAAAAATGGTGTCAGACAGTCTATGGGATTTTGCCATACATTTCATCATCTTACTGTGAACAGGTCAGGCTGCATGTCTGAAAATTTAAATGATCAAAACTGAACTGCTTAACCTATAAACTTGATTTAAACTTTGTCATGGAAGTTTGGATTCTATTGGCAGCTATGAGATTTGACAGTTTGGCTGCAAATATTGTGGCAGTTACACCTGGACCAACTGCCATTTTTTAAATTTGTGATGTCATAATACCCATGCCATGGTCTGCATAATGTTCTGCCTTGGGAGTCTATAGACCTTTCCGAACTGTCAATCAAACGTAAAAGGGCAGCCAATCAGATTGCAGCAGTTGTTGAAGCCCACATGGTGAATTCCTTGTCCCACAAACAAACCAGGTTTCCATAGCGCCAACAGCTGATTAACGTAGCGGGAGGTAACAGTAGCAGCTAGATTGTAAATTAAACAAACGTGAATATGGTGTTGCGATGTGCTTGGGGGACATGTCGGGCGGATGAGCGGTATCCTGAAAGGCTTCAGGGAAGTCGCTTTATTTTATTTCCCAAACCTAAAACTAATTACGAAAAGTGTTTAAGATGGATTAAGTGTTGCGGAAGGCCACACTCACAGCTCAACGTCAACAAGCACAAGGTCGTTTGTTCAAAGATAAGGAAATTGAAGACATCTATTTATTTTAATTAAGAACTGTGTAGAATGCTACCTTACAACCGGGAATAGTTTCAGATGTTGTTAGCGCTGTTTTCTGTGCTAGGCTAGTAAGGCTACATTGTAGGCTACTCAGTGTCATGAGACTTAATGAGTCCGACTACGTGGGAGCAATGCCCATTCAACCTGCAACACACGAAACAAAAATGCTACAACAGGCCTTTCATATTTTGAGTGTATGTATTCAGTTATTGTATTTACTAGGCCTACTCACCCTACTTTACATGAGCAAGTTGACTCCACTATTTTGTCATGTAGTTCTAGGCTTAATATTATAAACAGACAATGAGGTGTTTCTGTCTTTCTCATCGATCTCCAAAATAAAGCCTCGACAATTACATCCCCATTGTGTAACTTTGTAATTTTTATGTATGTGAATGTACCCCTGTGTGTAGAAGTTTAGTCCTCTCTGAATAGCCCGTTTAGGTATTGGTCGTGGTAGCGAGGCCACAGAAATTGAATCTGGTATTAATGACAAGCTACCTTCACCTGCCATTTGTCTGCCTGCGTTTTGTGGGACAGTCAGCTGTGGCTGTGGGACATAGTTACGGTCGCTATGGAGGGGGCGGGACTAGCGGTTCCACTGGA
>CM059274.1:18489416-18521916 GCA_030347295.1 Setipinna tenuifilis | reverse complement strand
TTTTTAGCATTGTGTGTGTGTGTGTTTTTCTAAGACCAATAATTACTTTTGGATAAGCTGCATAGTTGTTACTAAGAAATGTATGTTGACAGAATTAAATGTCCTGAAATGTCTAAGAAATTATTCAGAAATGTATGTCTATAATATTGAATGTCATTGCATGTCCTAAAATGTCTGACTTGTTCCCAAAGCATCCTGAAAAAAAAACTATGAAGGCAATACAATTTGTAGCTCAAATGACATTAAGTAATGCAAACTTAGCTCCTATGGAACTGTACAAATACAGAGGTGGGAAATCTGGCTTCAGTGAAGAAAAAAGGCCTAAAGTAGACAACATATTTATTCAGCCATTTACTAAATTAGCTGAATCTAATGAGGACAACTCTTTAACCAGGTAAATGAGCTAGTTAGTAAATCCTGAGATACGTTAGCATGATAGTAAGCCATTATCTATTGTTGGCAGTGTAAGAACTAGCTACTGTACGTGTTTCTGTAGTGCTAGTTTTAGATTCAGTACTGCTGTTTCAGTCACTTCCACAGTCTCTTGAGCACACACACACACACACACACACACACACACACACACACACACACACATACACACACACACACACACACAGTCAGTCAGTCTGACACCATGCTAGCTGTCATGAATATCACTGGAGTTAACATGACACTGTTATGTCACTGCGGATTAGCTGACTTGTGATTTATGATGAAGCTCCTGGTGGCGTGTAGCATCTGTCAAGGCATGTTTCTCTCACTGCTGTGTCAATCGTATGGCAAAGCATATTAGGCTACGAAACTGAGAACAGCACATGGGTGTACTGTACATACAAGACATGACCAGCTAAATGACACACACACACACACACACACACACACACACACACACACACACACACACACACACACACACACACGTGTGTGTTTATATCCTTATGGGGTACTCCCATTGACTGCCATTATTATAAAAGTAAAGAATGCTAAGCTGTGCCCAGACCAAACCCAGCACTAACTCTAACATGTCAGTAAAGCAATGTTTTGTCAGTTTTTGCTTCATCAGTAACAACAAAATAAACAAGAAAAACTGTTTTGTTCCCCACAAATCACTCCTTGTCTGGTTTCTCTGTCTTAGTGCGGAAATGTGTGTCCCATACGAGTAGCTTCACCAGGTACACACACACACATACACACACACACACACACACACACACACACAAACAGTATCTAATGCAATGTGGCAAGCAAGTCCTGTAAATCCCCAAGATATGATTCAGTGTTTCTTTTATAGTGGGAAAAAAACAGACACAGACACACACACACGCACGCGCGCGCGCACACGCACACACACACACACACACACACACACACACACACACACACACACACACACACAGGTATATGCACAAACCTGCAGTGATAAAAGATGTCACACTGACTAAACTTACAGAAAAATAACAGAGACAGACTGCAGGCATTCCCCAGCAATCTTCACTTCCGCGAGCGCTCCTATCAGCAAAACAATCACTTCCTTTTTTTCTCTGGGTTCCATTTAACAGTGACTCACACACACACACACACACACACAGACATAAAGAAACTCACTGACACACTTACAGTACACACCCCTACACACACACACACGCACTACATAAAGTCCAGCTGTGTGTGTGTTGCAATTGTTTCCCAGGGTGAAAGTAAGCAGGTACTCAGGATTCAGTTCGGAATGGGGGGGGGGCGGAGCTAACCTGAGGCCTGCTGCTCCAGTTTGCGATTGGACGGACTCGATGACATCATCAACCGCTCCTGTGCGGCAGCTGACGACTGCATCCTGTGGCGGTGGTTGTCGTGGTAACCTCGTTGCCCAGCCCTGTCTTCAGAGCTTGCCACAAGGTCTCCCAGTCTGCAACATAAAGGTCAAAGGTCAGACGATCACTTGGACCAATTAACTATCAACAGGACGAACACATCGCCAATATATAGCCGCATCCGAGTTACTAACCCATCTGTCTGTGTCTGTCTGGTTGCATTTTGGTGACATCCTCACACCTTTCGAGCAAGTCTGACACAAATTTTAACCAGCCTGTAACACTTTTAGCCCAGAATGCATCCCTGACTGCAAACAAGCTGCAAAACGTTTTTGTCAAGTTGAATGAGCCTCATCACTTGTACATCCCATGTGACAAGTATGTTCTTTACAACTGGTAAACAGTGATTAGTAATTTAGTGAATAAAATGCAGTACTAATTCAATAATACATACAGGGAATGTACTAAAACAGTGTGTGGGAGGGGTATTTTCTGTATTGTGGATTTTCACCTATCGCAATGGGTTCTGGTACATAACTACCGTGATAGACGGGGAAACTCTGTATCTGTTAAGTCATGTATCTACTTTCTTCAGGTTGGTACACTGTTTTATATCACACTATCATGCTGCATTGGCCTAGCCCTTAGGGGGTCTGCCCAGGAGGTCTTCCTGTTGAAAGGGAGTTTTTCCTTGTTATCATCACCACAGTGCTTGCTTTCTCTAGGACAGTGGTTACCAAACTTTTAACTGCTTTGTACTGCCTGAGGCACACTGTCCTACCTAGTATCCCCAACTTGCTGTAGTATTTTCACATAATAATTGTGTATGCTGTATGGTACATAATAATGTAGTCCCAATCGGGTTGTAGGCTATAGGGGGTAGCTTGAATGTAAGATCTTCTTCCACATATAGTATGTATACTTCATCTTTATGGTAGCAGAATCTGAGAACTCATCCACAGATTTATTGTGTGTACCCCCTAGAGTTGATCCAGGTACCCCTAGGGGTACTCGTCCTCCAGTTTGACAACCACTCCTCTAGAAGGTTTAGGTTCTGGGCTCTGTCAATCATCTATGACAGTTGCAGTTCTTAGTGCTGTTACATACTGTACAGACTCAACTGAATTGAAATAAAAACTGAATAGAACAGAATTT
The DNA here is from genome assembly GCA_030347295.1 of Setipinna tenuifilis. Classification (NCBI taxonomy): domain Eukaryota; kingdom Metazoa; phylum Chordata; class Actinopteri; order Clupeiformes; family Engraulidae; genus Setipinna; species Setipinna tenuifilis. The sequence goes on along the minus strand of CM059274.1, from coordinate 18,518,950 downwards.
GAAACTTAAGATAACTGGAGACTTTTCCATTCCGACTCTGTCTACTGCATACATCATGCATTTAATTATATTATTATTATTAATTAGTATAAAGACTTTATCCTACTATTGGCTTACTATTACACTCACTATATCATCAAGAGCACACACACACACACACACACACACACACACACAAACATACTACAAGGAGCTGCTGCTTTTACACACTACTGCTGTGCAAAATATCCTGGCCAGCACAATATGCTGCCATTTTACTTCTTACTTATATGTTATCATTGTTTTATCATTGTATAGAGCTGCTGTTGTTTTCTTTACTTTTTTGGGCCACCTGAAACCAAATCCAGTTTTGACCAATGCTGTATGTTGTATACTCATAAATAATTATAATAACAAAAAACAGTTTAAGTCTTAATATTGAGTTGAGGTGAATTTGGTTGAGCTCAGTTAAACTGACTTCAATGAAATTGAATTGAGTGTGTGTTTTTCTAATGAAATACACTTGTGCTTCACTTGTGTTTACCAGTTTTGGAGGTAAACAAAAAAGGAAATCAGAAAGTCAAAACGAGGGCAGAACAGCTGTACACCACATCAGCTAAAAGTAAAACTGAAAGGACAAGGGAGTCCAGTAAATAAGTGTGTGTGTGTGTGTGTGTGTGTGTGTGTGTGTGTGTGTGTGTGTGTGTGTGTGTGTGTGTGTGTGTGCCCCGCAGCCTCTGTGTCCCTGAGGCCTCTGCTAACCATGCTGGAGACTTGCGGTGAAATTGCTAAATTCACATGAACTCAGTGTGTGTGTGTGTGTGTGTGTGTGTGTGTGTGTGTGTGTGTGTGTGTGTGAGAGAGAGAGTGTGTGTGTGTGAGGGACAGAGAGAGAGAGAGAGAGAGAGAGAGAGAGAGAGATAGTTGCTTTTGGTCATCACTATTACGGTCAGGGTGGGATTTTCCTGGTAACCATCATTTGCTTTTTGCTGACCATTCCCTCTTCCAATACTGTGTCACAAACAAACACACACACACACACACACACACACACACACACACACACACACACACACCTTATATTTCATCCAAAACCAGGAAATGCTGTCAAACAAATACATACACACCGACACCCACTTAAACACTTTAAAATTCCTAAAGGGTAACTCACAGACACACACATACACTGTGAATACTGGAATCCAGGAAATACTGTCAAATATATTCATACACACATATAGAAACACAACTTCCTATGAGGTGTCACTCACACACAAAGGTATGCTACATAATGAAACTTCATCAGTCAAAATATGAGTTATGTACCTTACGTGTGTGTTTGTGAGTGTGTGTGTGTGTGTGTGTGTGTGTGACTGGTTTGCATTATGACTCACCTGCAAAAGTACCAAAGCATCTATACATAGTAATCAGGCAGATGCTATTCACAGCTCTGGCCAGTGGGAACTATGATATGTGATGTCATGGGAGGGCCACTTTGTCATAAACACACACACACAGGAAACAGACTAGGGTGGACTACATCAGCGATTGTCAAACTGGGGTACAAGTACCAATAGGGGTACCTGGATCAACTCTGGGGGGTGCACACAATAAATCTGTGAATGAGTTCTCAGCTTCTACTAACATGAAGATTAAGTATACATACTATATGTGGAAAAATATCTTACATTCAGGCTATCCCCTATAGCCTACAACCCAATTGGGACTACATTACTATGTACCATATATTATGTGAAAAAATACTCATAGCATGCTGGGGATAGTTGTTAGGACAGAGTTTCTCAGGGGGTACAAAGCAGTTAAAGGTTTGGGAACCACTGGACTACACAACAAGTCAGGTTTGATAATGTCTGTGGGTACCCGATCCGTGCTGCCTACACTGTCATTTCTGCACATGTGCGGGACTTACAGAGAATCTGGAATCAGTTTTCAACAGCAGTTTCCCAATCAATAGTGTATTTAGTGCTTTCATTGACAACACATAATCCTAACGTCTATACATAATAAACACATGCTTTTTAAAACAGCAAAATGATAGTACGCCTATAAAATTGGCTACATTGGCTGACATTGCTGCGCAGTGTTACATTGGCAGTAGCAAGCATTTAATTTTTCAAGTTGTAAATAAAATGTAGCCTAATAAACAGACTCTGAAAATCAACCGCCAGGTGTTTCGATATGCTGTCAAGCATTTTAACACTGCAGGTCTGTTATAGATTAGGCAGGCAGTGTCAGAACAGATAGTGTAGGCAGCACGAATCAGGTACTGACAATGTCCATACACACCAACTGCTAGAGAAGGGTTATGACAATGCTATAAAGTTTTAGGGGTAACACTTTATTTTATGGTTCCTGTAGTGTATCTACATGTAACAACATGTGATATTGTGTAATTACACTGTACATAGCTAACACTGTACATACCTAACCTTTACTACTCAGAGAGGAAAAACCCACTGGAGTTTTTTTGTCTTTCCTTTGAAACAAGATTCTGCTTAACATGTCTGTCAATATTTACTTCAATAGGCCTATCCAGTAACATAGCAAAACACACACAAATACAAGCGCATTTACACACACACATAGACACACATACACACACACACGCACACACAAAGACACACACATAGACGCACCCACACAACACACACATGCACACTTGTATTCAGTTTCTGACAAACCCATATAAAAACCCTGAATCAGGTTTTAAAGAATTTTAGTCACAGCGACGCCTTTCCTCAGATCCTGCAGTGACCACACTTCTCCTCTAACCCCTCAGAGATGGAAGGAGAAGTTTTCCTTTACAGGAACCTGGTGAATCACAGTGGAGCACTTCAGGGCAGCACTCCTTACTGTAACTTCCTGTAACAATGGAATTCTCTTTTCTGATTGGCTGACGAGGTGGCTGTAACTTTCCATAACTGGCTACCTTAGAAGTAGAGCTCAAAAATTTGAAACACCATTGAATAGCAATGTGCCTATGTTATGGTAACCATAACAACTCTAGCATCCAAATTAATGGTTACTGTTGATTCTTCGCTCTGCTTTACCCTAATAGATGCTATAAAGTAGCAAGTAGTTTAAATATCTTAAATATGGAGGAAATTGTGGATTCAGATTTTTCCTAGATGCAAACTGGAGATAAGCGAGATGACGGCCTTCGAGGTGACCGGTTTCGTGGAAATAATGACTCAGCGTGGAGTTTTTGCCTCCACCTCACCATTATTTCCACGGAAACCGACCTTCTCGGCAGCCATTATCATTATTTACATAGTAATAATATAATAACTACTATATGTGAAGCATTTATTATGCATTTGTTAGCTCCTAGTTAGCATTTAGTTCATCATTTGTAAAACTATTGTTCTTACATTATTTCTCCTGACAAATTTAAAGATATCTACTAACATATCAAAGTCAGCTTTATTGTTAAAAACCATACGTACAGGTTACACACAGGGAACTTGAAATTGCATATCTCCTAAACTAAGAGTTAGCAAATGTATAATAAATGCTTCATAGGGAGTAGTTGTTAGCAAGTGCTACCATGAACACACTGTTTTAAAATGGGCATAGACAGAATCAAACGATTAAACATTCAACCCAATCTGGCTTCATGAGCACAGAGCACATCTTTATTTCACAGTGGACACAGACATTAATAAACGATCATTCGCATTCATTCACTTTCCAAGGTGCTGTCTCATCATCGCTGAAGGCATAAAATACGACTTGGCCGTTTCCGAAAAACCCTTATCCATTACTTGTGTACAGGGTAACACACACACACACACACACACACAAACACACAATATGTGTGTATCCCCTACTTTCATATTTCAAATGACACACACACACACGTACCGGTACTCTCCATTTCTCTTTTACACATGCACAAACACACACACACAAACACACTCTCCCTTTCTCTTTGACAGACACACACACACAAACACACACACACACCTCTTCCAGGAAGTTTAGCCCTGCAGTGTACAGGCTATCTGTTGGGAAAGGCTTGTTCAAAGTTGGCAGAGATCCATATCTCATTGTTCCTGGGATCCCTATCGATAGCAAGGAGATTTATCCGCCTATTCCGACCCACCACACTCACTCAACAGCACACACACACACACACACACACACACACACACACACACTAACATGAGACTTGGCATGCTGGTTTATTTTCTCACACACACACACACACACACACACACACACACACACACACACATACACACACACACTAACATGAGACTTGGCATGCTGGTTTATTTTCTCACACACACACACACACACACACACAGAGAAAAACACACTTTCAAGAGACTTAGCACACTGGTTTACTCTGAAACACACACACACGTACACACACCCCACACAAACATACTAACAGAAGCACACATTTTCTCTGAGACCCCAATCTGTTGCCACATAATGAGTGTCCCACTTAGCATGACACACAGACACATGCACACACACACACACACACACACACCTACATACACACACACCTACATACACACACACACACCTACATACACTTACACACACATACCTACATACACAAACCCACACACATAAACACACACACATACACAGAAGAACACACACACACACATACACACGCAGCACTACAACAAGCAGAAAAAACATTTAATTTGTCTCACATGGTCTGTTCCTCATACTCTCTTTCCCTTCTCCTCTTTCTGGCACAACCCCCTCCCTCTCTTTCTCTCTCCCTCTCCACTTTTCTACATCCTCCTGCTTCTTATTTCTATCTATCTGTTTGACCTGTTTCTCTCTCTCTCTCCTTCAATTGTGCTTTCCCTCTGTCTCTTTTCTCTCTCTCTCAAGTTTTCTACCTCCTCCTGTTCCTTACTTTGATCTGTTTGTCCCACTCTCTCGTTCCACTCTACCCCCTCATGCTTCTTATTTTTCTTCCTTTCTATCTATCTATCTATCTATCTATCTATCTATCTATCTATCTATCTATCTATCTATCTAATTCAATAATACTGTATTGGCTTGACAGACTTCGTACCATGTTTGTGCCTGTACATTCTTTTTCCTCTCTCCCTTGCTATCTATCTCTCCCTCCCTCTCTTCCTCTCTCTCTCTGATTCTTTCTCTTTTCCTCCCTCTCACCCCCCCCCTCCCCACCCTGCCCGCCTCAATCTTGTTCCTGTTATCCTCTCTCTTGTTCCCTCTGTGTACTTCAATCCTGCATGGCTTTGTTCTTAATGAGCACTGTAATTGTACTGTTGGGGAATACAAATAAAAAAACCCACACACTCACACACAAATCTCTTTCTCTCATCTCATCTCTCAAGCAGTCCTCCTTCCATGACACACACACACACAGAAACACACACACACGCACACACACATACATCCTGACACACAAACACACAGACACACATACACAAACACAAACACACACACACAGATACATCCTGACACACAGACACACACACAAACACACACAAACACACGCACACACATGCACATGCATCTCTCTCATGTAACCATCTCTATCTCTTTCTTTTGACTTTCAACTTGCCTATGCTGCTCCCCAAAAACAATACACACACACAGAGAATAGAGAGAGACAGAGAGAAAGAGAAAGAGAGAGAGAGAGAGAGAGAAAGAGAGGGAGAGAGAGAGACTGTTATTCCTCCCTGTCTCCCCCAGATTAGGTTTGAGGATTACTCCGATAGCGCCTCTGAGATCAGCCTGCAACAAAGAGCAGGATTTACTTCCACAACCATATTGATTAGCCTTGGTGCTCCCAGCCACATGCATTACACTTCAACACTTCTCTCTCTCTCTCCATCTCTCTCTCTCTCTCCCTCTCTCTCTGTCTCTCTTTCTCTCCATCTCTCTCTTTCTCTCTCTATCTCTCTCTCTCCCAGCCACATGCATTACACTTCAACACTTCTCTCTCTCTCTCCATCTCTCTCTCTCTCTCTCTTTCTCTGTCTCTCTTTCTCTCTCTATCTCTCTCTCTCCCAGCCACATGCATTACACTTTAACGCTTCTCTCTTTCTCCCTCTCTCTATCTCTCTCTCCCTCTCTCTCTCTCTATCTTTCTCTCTCTCTCCCTCTCTCTCTCTATCTTTCTCTCCCTCTCTCTCCATCTCTCCTCCCCCCTCCACATACATTACACTTTAATGCTTCTCTCTCGCTCTCTCTCTCTCTTTCTCTCTCTATCTCTTTCTCTCTTCCCTCCCCCCTCCATCCATCCCCAGAGCCGCCAGAAACTGTTAAAGTTCTAAAAGAGCATTAAAGGATTTAGGAAGACAATTGAGCCCTGATTTTCTTTTTTTATTATTATTATTACGATGATGACATTGTAGCTTTGTCAATCACATTAAATAATCTGTTTTAATCTAATCCTGCCCCTGTTTTTGTCTGCAGTCTGTGTCTGTGATGTGTGTGTGTTTTTGTGTGTGTGTGTGTCCATGCGTGTGTGTGTTGTGTGTGTGTTTATGTGTGTGTGACTCTCTTTAGCTTCTTCTACTGTTAGAGACTGCACATATAAAATACAATTTCATATAATTTGATATAACTTTCATTTGTGTATGGCAATGACATCACTGCAAGGTACAGACACACTTGCTGATGTCATCGCCGTGCTGTTGCCGCGCTCTCTTTCCCATTGTGACATCATCCCGTTACGTAGCAACCCTCTGTGATTTCATCACGGCTCCCCCTGGCTTCTCGACACACTCAGATAAACAACATTGGACCATGTGACTGCATAGGGCTCGCTCGCTCCCAGCTGAATACTCTCACCATTACACACAGCCAGGCACGCACACGCGTACACACACACACACACTCACACACACACACACTCATGCACGCACACATGCTTGCTCTGAAGAGAAAACACATTCCTATCTCTCTTCCCCCGACAGACTAAAAACACAAACATATACACATATAAATGCACACACACAGAAACAAAACAGTTACACATATCTGTTTCTGTGTCAGACATAAACACACACACACACACAAACATATGGGAAGTTAAATCCAGATTTTTATTTTTACAATATTAACTGCCAGATCAAGTTTACAATATGTTGCAACTGACTTGCCCTGTGACTTAAATTAGATTCTCTATCTAAGTCACTTACTGTCAAAAACAGCATTACATAATTCTTCACCACAAGCTGTTCCTGTCAGTGGAAGTGTTTAAGACCCGGGAGGGCACTTTTGTCTTAAGTCTTCATAACCTCAAAAACAGCTGCCGAGGTAGAATTACTAAGTGTACACTAGCCTACTTCGCAGCATAGAGTGACAAGAGGTAAATTCCACTGTATTGTACGTTTCTATGGAAGCCGGGGAACCGGTGTTTTCTTAGTGGAGGAAACCTTTCATACGCCCGTGTTTTCAAAACATACTGCGTAAAAGGGGGCTGGCTGAGCGAAATTTTGCTGCCTATTCGCCCAAAGCGCCAGCGGTCCGCTTAAAGGCGGACGACACACGATGCCTCCTTACCGACCCAAGGACAAACGATCCGCTTACTGTCCCGGCCGATCGCATTACTCACGGAACGGGTCCGTGTCACACGCGCCCCCGCCGCGGGTGAACTTCTATCATTCTCCTTGTCCAGTCGATGAACGGGAGTGGATTGGGGGCGCGAGGCTGACCTTGAAAAGAAAACGCGCAATTCTATCAGCAGCACACAGAACACACCTACCCATCCCGCTACCGAGCAGTGCGCCACGTGCCTAACCCATTTCTCACAGCATGTTCTCTCTCTCTCTCTCTCTCTCTCTCTCTCTCTCTCTCTCTCTCTCGCTCTCTCTTTCTCTCTTTCTCTCTCTCTCGCTTCAGTCCCTTCTTTCTTTCTCGATGTACAACTTGCCCCATTTAATTCAGACGATGGGAAAGGGAGGCAGACACAGGATTGGATCAGTTATTCTTCATCCCGTGGCGCCCCGTCCTCAATATCATTCGGTCCTTAACGGCACACACCCTTCTGCGGACCAATAGCTGCACACTCCACTGCAACTATGTTTCTCTCCCATTCGCAGAATATTCATGGGTGAAGCGGCCAGTCTACGCGACACCCACAATGGAAAAATCTGCCGGACTAGAGAGACGTGGATTCATTTTGACTCCAATGTGTGCGTTATTGAATGTGTACTTTTTCCGGTAACCCCCCACCCCCCATAGCACCCTGAATTTGCACGCAATGCATTTAATTTTTTTCTTCTTCTTCACAATGCCAATTTGCATTTAATCCGCAAAGAACTCATTGCAATAATGTACGCGGGTAAACCCCAGGATTTGCCACCCAGTGCAACAAAAAAGCCTTTAATTAAATGGATTCGCCACGTTCCACCAATTAACAACTTCATACTACAAATTCCAAGTCGAGCTGACAGAGAGGAATTAAACAGCTCTTGTCATTTCAAAGGCATCAGAAAACATTTTCTCCATCAGCTTGGCGATTATAAAATGACAAGGGCGATTAGCAGAACGTTTCCTATCCGCATTAATAATGCAGGAGCCCATGTGAAAATTGCAACGAGGGTTAAAACCGAAAGAGGAACTGCTTGGTGTGTGTGTGTGTGTGTGTGTGTGAGAGAGAGAGAGAGAGAGAGAGAGAGAGAGAGAGAGAGAGAGAGAGGGAGAGAGAGAGAGAGAGACGAGAGAGACACAGAGAGAGAGAGAGAAGGTATCGCCGCGGTTCCCTCTGTGCAGACCTCCTCTGGTCGTTACGTATTCAGCACGCCGCTTCTGTACTTTGCACAGTCTAAAAGTATTGTAGCGGAAAAAAACTCGGACGACATAGCCTCGCTTTAACTTCGAATTTAATTCAGTAGAGCACGCCAAGGCGCACTGAACGAAACTAAAATCGAATGGTTATGTCGCATCGTTTTATTTTTTCCCTATTCAAAGATTTTGCGTGCAGTTTTACACACCTTAACCGCCATGTTGAAAGTGCCTTTGACATATCGCCGAGGTTCGCTGTGCACTGACGACTCTGCCTTCTTATCAGCTATCCTATCTACACACACATTTAGGGTTTTGCGAAAACTACGCATTTTTATATAGAATCTCCTTAAGTTTACATGATTAAGCTGAAGGTAAACATCGTGTCCTCTGGGAATTCAACACAGCTTGGACAGGTTATGAACTTCATTCGACAACAGCCCGATATTCGTATTTTCAATGACATGACATAATGACCCAAAAATACATATTTTATGTCAGCCAACCGAAAACACTTTGGTGTTAACTATTAGTCGATATTCGATCCGTCTATAAATGTCGTTAAAATGCCGCGAAAGAGGGAATCGAAAGTAGATCTTATGGATTTCTGGTGTTGCAGAAAACCCATTATTAGACGCGCTACATAATGACACTTTGGGCAACTTGCACACTGAAAGCTTCGCTATTTCTCATTCCGCCAAACGAGCCTCCGACCAGTTAAATATTTTACACAGGAAAAAGCTTTTGTGTTGATCGTTTCGGCGAAAACAGAACAACTCTACACCGAGCACACCCACGTCAACCGAAAGAGGCCAAAAGCTACCATTTATCTTACCTCAATCAAGTTTTTTCCACGTCTTAATTTGCGAGCTCTTTTCGTTCGGTTGAAGGCAGCGCGAACCGTGTCTCTTTCAGCTGCTCGGGCCAAATCCTCCTTCCAATATGGCATCCTACATCTGCGCATGTCTAAAAATCTTCAGATTATTTTCAAGCCAACTCCTTCATCGACCTTTACAGCAGTTGCAAAATTTGTTCGGCCAATTATAAATAGAATGTCGAAGCCTCCTCCCCCCACGTCAAGAGAGCCTTTGGCTCGCATCGTGTAAACACGTATTTGTTGTAGGCTAGGCAGAGTCGATTACACAATATAGGTTTACGCATGCACCAGGGACGTCTTAAGAAGCATTTAAAAAAGTGTGATGTTTACATTGAGTGTTTAATGTTTGTAGATGAGGTCCCCATTTTCATCTTATTTTAAACATACAAAAGGTTTGTTTAAGTGACACTATTTGTCTATAACAGCATCTTGTAGGATATCCTTGTTAAAATACTTGTCGATGTCTTCTGTAACTTTAAGTCAAGTGCCTTCGCTATCAACCTCAAAAATGTCTCATTAACCGCTTGACTCATTTAGTCGGCAGCTCTTTCAAGAATTTATTAAGTGTTTTACGCATAAAGTCGATGCGACTTCTGAGAAGTTTTTCCTTTTACTCCACGGTCCCGTTGTTTCTAGACTTTGTTAAAAGTTTATTTAGTCAATTTTCTATCCCTAAACTACGTCATTAGCTGTTTTGAGAGGAGTGAGAAGTCCAGTAGCGTGCCACAGTGGCAGTGGGGGTGGCATGACGAATGTTAACGAAAAAAGATCGAAGTCCAAATCAAGCTTCAATCGTCACACTTGAGTTCTAAAATAGGCCACATTTCCAATATTAACTTATCAAATGTTTATCATAATAAACATTAACCGTGAGCCACGCCTGTATGTTTACCATATTTACTATGTTTGCGAAGTGTTTACCAGGCTACATACTGTTTACATTTATGGATAATCTTGAGTTGTGCAAAACTATAAAATTGGACTGATCACCATGAATCTTTGCGCCAACGCTGCTCCCTAGCGGCCAGTGATAGATACACAGCTCCATTTTACCTGATGTGATCTGAATTTATACCATTTATGTGATCTGAATGTACACAGACACTTGGCCGGACAAACATCTCTGAGTGCATTTAATAGCCATGCTGGTCTCCTAATAAGGCTTGTTTTAGGTCTGCATTACACACCAGTGAGTCAAAACCTATTTTGTTAGCGTTTCATGTGCACAATGTTATTCAGCACTGTGTCTGAATAGATTGAGACGGCCAGACAATGTTATACAAGACAATTAGAACGCATTAGAACGTGCAACCACGTGAAGTTTATCCTTATCACAGAAGAGAGTGGATGAACTTGGGCGCGCTGCGGCCTACGTGAATTTAAGCACTGCCACCAGCCTCCGTTTGGTTGCTGTGATGTCGAATGAGACGAGCGGGCAGGTGAGGTGGTGCGGACAACAGATGGTTTGGAGCTCGCGCACCCACCTCCCTAATCTGCTAAAGCTTTAACGAGCACGCGCGTGCAGGCTGCAGAGATTACCCTCTGCATCCCGCGAGCTGGCCGTGGATTTTAGGCATTAAGCCTTTGCAGGCTTTTTTGCCTATTTAGTGAAGTCTGCTCTATGGATTGGGTATACCCTAAATGTACCTAAGGCCAGCATCCAAACAGGAATTATAAAAGGGATTGTTGAGTGTCCTTATACTGCAGTACAACACACGATTTTCTATTATTAACGAAACAGATGTTGAGTTAAATAAAATAGCCTACGTCAATCTCAGGCCAGTGCACTGAAGGTGCGCGCGGAATAGGATACATAACATGGATTTACAAAAAAAAATCCTGATCTGATTAATGATGCCAGATGGTGCGCTTTGACAACGACCGCGTCACATATAGCTATATTCGACTGTTTATAGTCTGTGATTGGTGTTAGTTAGGTAGCCTATTCTCGGGTTAGAATGCGCTTTTATACATATTTTTCATACAGTAGTATATGTCTTTGCCCAGCTGGTTTTCGTGTTTTCTACCACTCTGGGAATTTCAGGCGGGTGGCCACCAACGGGTATATATGTGCTTTTGGGACCATGCAAGTGATGTTATGGGCTTTGAAACCAAGGTATATATGTGCTTTTGGGACCATGCAAGTGATGTTATGGGCTTTGAAACCAAGTCCTATTCCTAGACAGCTAAATTATATATGACTATAAGAGTTATGGCCAGGGCCATCACATAACATTTGAGGCCTGAAAGAACACAACGTTGCCCCCTACATTCGTATACTCCACAGTAATATAATAATAATAACAATAATAATAATAATAATAATAATAATAATATATGTTAGCCATGGTGCCTTGAGTATGATACTCCATGAAAGGCCCTTAGCAGAGAACTTCCTGCCTTTACTGTGTCTCTGTACATTAGTAACAGAATGTCTATTGCAGTCAGCCACAATAAAAGTATAGCCCATGCTACTGCTGGGTTTACATTTTCTATTCCTCCCATCCCACCTGAGATAACCAAAAGAAAAAAAACTATGTTTTCTGTAAGATGGCGCTAGGAGAATACAAACCATTATGCTAAGACACGGGGCTACATTGTGCTGGTATTAATCTTGATGACCTAGTGTTAACATTAACCTATGGCCATAACAATTTTCATTTTTGACACAAAGACCATCGGTCTCATCCTAGTTACACTGCTTTTTATACACAGCACTGCACTGCGCGGACTGGATTGATTTATGGAGCAGTTGCCTCTGGGTTAAGTGGAGCAATAGTTTTATATTTTTAGAAACGTGGCTGTTAAAGGCTTGCTTGCGACTGACTTGACGGGTAGTTTCGTTGCAACTGCAGCTGTTTGTGTGCGTCCGCCAAAGCAATCTCCGGCAAATAAATCAATTTGTTACAGGAAAACCAGGTTGCTTCGTCTCTTTCTGCGTGACCAGATACGACGCGGTGTGCTTTTTTTGTGGGGGGTGGCTATCCATACAGACAGCGCGAGTTGCCAAATTCCAATGTCAGAATGTCAATTTATGCCTTCCCCCTACTCCCCCAGACAGTTTAAATGCCCCAGCCCCGCATTCATTTATTGTTTCAGTAGCTGAAAACGACGTGGCTGGCCTGATATCACTTTCATCTCTTTAATGGTATTCAAAATAATTCGCCAAATGACTTCAGATGAAAATTGGCCATCTGGCTTACATTTACTGAATTACCAATCAATTGCACATAAAACAAAGAGGCCTTATACCCGTTGGATGGCACACACACCGCAGTATGTGAACTCGAGAATAAAAACCTGATGTTTTTGGTAGCCTATGTAAGGGAATCTGCTGGCTAGATGTTAGACTATTAGTCCCTATATTGCATCTTAAAACATAAAAGATCTAGGCTAATAAGTAACCTCGACCGTGCTGCTTGCGACTGCGAATGGGACACACACAGTTGATCAATAGGACGCTCCTCCGAACAAAAGCCAGGGGTCTCCCTCGCGTCCACAGAGGCAGGAGATGACGTCAGCATCTCGCGTATCTCCTCGGCTTGTTGTTTGGAAAACACAAAAATGGGAAAGTGGAAGCGGCTGCTGTCTTGCCTGGACTTGTGTGCAACTTTTCTAAGATAGTTTGTTTTGCCACGGGACGCTATTCAAACGTCTTTTAAGTCACGTTTGATTGACTAAGGGTGAAGTTATGTCGGCTGTTAGGGATTAACCTACTGCTTTTCTGTCTTTAGTTTATCGACACTCGATTTGGATGTTTTTCGCCCAGTATCGAGGAAGTGCCGTCGCCCTTTGTCCTAGGAGGCGTTTTTAAAATCAAGAAACATGGACATGTACGGATTAAACGGGATTTTTCTCGCGAAGAGACTGCTGAGAAGAAAGATGCTTGTGGTGACAAACATGAGCGACATCACGAAGGCTTCGCCGCGCGGCTGTGATAACGGCTCTTTAACGGATGGCTTCGGGGTGTTAATTCAAGGGCTTCTCGCCGTGGTAGCCTTCAGCACACTAATGTGTACGTTGAAAAATCTTGTAGGGAGACTCTCTCCCCGTATTTTACCATGTTTTGCCACCGAATTGTCATGTTATCTTTTGTTTTCACAGTCGCTGTTGCACTGTATGTTGGAATGCTAGTGTCTCAGCTGATTACTGTAGAAGCTTTTCCTATAGGGCAGCCCTTTAACACGTGGCCATTGTTGTCGTTATGTAGCGAGTTTGGATACATTTAATCCACAGGACAAGTGAATGCCATCGTTGAGTGTCTAGTCTAGTCCTTATTGTTGTGCTTTAGTGCGCTGTATTACAATAATGTCAATGCAAGCTTATTTTAATGTGAGGCTTCCGATGGCGTTGTTTGCAGGCTGACGTTTATTAAATAAACTGTACCCACATCCAAAACAATGCCAGACAAGCTTCATAAATCCAAAACATTTTCTGGATGTCATCCTGTTTATGCTCTGCACTAAACAGAATGGTTGCTTGGAAGCAGAGAACTATTGGCTTCTTGTGCTTAAGAAATAGAATAGGTTGTGTGTCTTGGACTGCTCAACTTGCAGACAGCAGTTCTTTTTTTTTAAAGCAGGCCTGCGGGCCCGAGGAGTTGACCTCAGGCAACAACTGCGAGCAGTCAGCACTGAAATATTTTATGTTGCTCACGGATGTCACGTGTTGAGGGGGTGCGGTGGATTTATGCACCGTTAGCTAGGTTGCCAGTGGTGCTAATTGAGTTTTGTTTAACGACGGCGTGTCACAGGACCCCTTGTCAGATCCAAGCCCCCAGCGCTGTCTAGACAGCCGTCAGTTAGGCTTTTATTTCCTGTCACATGACCCTCTAAAGAAGGGGGGGGGGGGGGTATGGGACTTTAAACCTCAGACCTATCTGAAGGAGCACAAGCAGAAATTTAGAGGAACTCTGACTGGCACTTGACACTTAAAAAAAATAGCCCACAAAGATTTAAAGACACATAAGTCACAGAGTCAAACCACAACAGGAAACCAAGGAACAGGAAGCAGAGACAGTCAGGTGGCTGAAAAATATAAAAAATAAAAGAAGAAAAAGAACAGAAAGTGTAAGGGAGGCATCTTTTCATTGTGTGGTGGATGGTCGCCAACCTCTGCATTTTCCACATGACTCATACCTTAAGGTTTATCATGGTAAAAACACAATGGCATAGGCCTACACACAATGGTGTATACATCTGTGTATGCTAAAGTCGGTTTGGCAGTTCCTCCCATAACGGTCTTGTTAAGTTGGTTACTCATTGCCATGGTTTCCGGTGTTGTGCTCTGTCAGGCTTGGTCTCTGACCTGTCAGTCCTGACTTTAGTATAAGTAGCTGGCCAACTGGTCAGTGTCTCAGAATAGGACTACAGGAGGGAGACTGTGTAGGCTGTCAGTCATGACTTCAGTACAAGAACGTCTGTGTCCAAAATGGGAAAAAAATGCTGACTTTCAAAGAGAGCATTTGATGACATCAAGGCTTTCCAAGTCGAATACATTTTAAAGGAAGCATAGATGCCGTCTTCATGCTGCATTCAATGTCCACCATTCTGTCGAACTATGAAGTCAGCTGTTGGTGTTATGGCAACAGCATTCTATGTTGCCGTCTAGCCAGGCTTTCCGAAATGAAGATTTTATTCGGCACCCTGATGCCTGCTTAAGGTGTGTGACTTGTTAGACAGTGAGGGCAGCAAAGGAGTTGGCACTTAGAACCACAGAGCATGACTATAGGAGGACAGAATAAGACTGTAGGCTGTCAGTGTTGGCGAAAGCTTTCTCTCTCTCTCTCTCTCTCTCTCTCTCTCTGTCTGTCTGTCTGTCTGTCTGTCTGTCTGTCTGTCTGTCTCTCTCTCTCTCTCTCTCTCTCTCTCTCTCATGTATCTAGTGTCTCTAGAGGGTCGATATGTTGTTGTGTAGTGTAGAGTGGTTCATTGTTATGTCCAAATTTGACGCAAGTCTCTAAGAGTGTTAAGTCTTCCTTCTCTGTCTTTCTCTCAGCCACACACTAGTTCTTAGTGGTGCTGCAAAGCACTGTGGGAAATCCTGCTGTCTGCTCAGAGGGCTACTGGAGAGAGAGATAGTGAGAGTGTGCAGTTAAGCAAGAGTTTTGCCATTTAAGGTCTTTTTTTTCTTTCTGTCTTTCTATCTTTCTTTCTCGCCCTTACATATTGTGGTCATGTATTTTCTCTTTTGCTGTCTCAGCAGGTCTCATGTTTGCACTTGGGCCAAATGACCCAGTTACAAACCCCTTCATCTTCTTACAGTGCTTAAACACACACACACATACACAGACACACACACACACACACATTCACACTCAGGGGAAATAGAGCAAAGAGTGACAGGGAGTTTTTTTTTAAATCAGACCATTCAGCTGTCACTGAAATCAAAATGGACACTACTCGTTGATAAACGTGATTAACCTCATGCTGTTTTGTCTCTGCGGCTGTCAATTACCTGCCTGATTTAATTATGGTCTTTAAAAATGCATGAGCCCATCATTCTGCAGCAGTGTGCCTGTTTAAACACACAGCTTCTCTGACAACCACACTCATTGGTATAAAAAGATAAGGTAAAGCAGTGATCTATATAGCATTTCTGTTTTTGCTTGTTTTGTTATTTACACGATGGTGAACCATGAATGGTCTTATTCCAGCTCAGTTTAGAAATTGATAGTCTTTGTGTGTCTTTGCTTGGTTGCTTGGAGACAAGTAGTTGTGATTAACAAGATACAGAGGATGAAAAAATAAAAAGAGAGCAAAAGAGAAAGAAAGCGAAAGAGGGAAAAAAGAGAGAAAGCCAGAGAGAGAAAAGGAAGATGGAAAGAGACAGAATAACAGAGTTGAACATGCACATAGAAAAGTGAGACGAGAGGGAGGGTGAGGAGGTTCCAGCAAGTGGGTGGAAATTCGATGAGCTGTCGTAATATCTTGTGTTGTCAGTCACTCCTCAAAAACATGTTATGGAACAAAAGCTCCATCTTAGAGAAGTATGTCAGAGAGAGAAATAGTCAAGGTGAAGAGAGGGCAGACAATAAGAGAGAGACAATAACAGACTGAGAAGAGGGAGGGAGGACACAAAAATAGAAAACGGTGGAGTAGAGGTCGGCCAGTATGTTTTTTTTGTGTTGCGTCCAATGCCCGATATTTTATGAGTCACAGTCAGCTGATGGCCAATATAAGCTGCTGATTTTTTGGGGGGGGCGATATAAGCTGGCAATTTTAAAAGATAAATACATATTTTCATTATTTCCCCAAATATTTCCATTGTAGTTGCAGTCATTTATCTAATGATGCCATCAATTAATGGGGAAAGGTCATAATAGGCCTGTCATCCTTGGTACAGGATTGACAAAAATAACATGTAGACTTGAAGTCGTCCTTGGCCTTTTAGGTGGAAAAGGTGACAAATGTGCTGACAAATGTGCATATGTAAATCGGCCTAATATTACACAAATATCAGCCGATGTCAGTATGTAAAAAAATGCCAGATATCGATATATCAGTCTGTCTCTACAGTGCAGAAACAGTGAGCATATGAGAGAGCAAGTATTAAAAAAAGAAAAAAATACTGTGTTGTGACACCCCACACTGTCTCACTCCCACCCAGTGAAAAAAAATAATTTCTTTGTTTTTCATTATTTTGCAATCCACTTCCTGTTGTGAGCAGGGCACGCCAGAGCGTTTCGGAGTCTACTTCCTCATTATTATTCTCAACTCTTCCTGTTATTCGCTCACTTGTGCAGACACACCCCTCCCCTCTCCTCTCCTCCCCTCTCCCCCCCTCTCCTCTCCTCTCCTCTCCTCTCCTCTCCTCTCCTCTCCTCTCCTCTCCTCTGCTCCCCTCTCCACTCCTCTCCTCTCCTCTCCTCTCCTCTCCTCTGCTAGGCTGCCAGGCTTGACAATGGCACAGAAGCGTTCTACATCCATCACTGCTCAGCTCAGTTGAATGGAACTTCTTTTATTAATGTCAGCAGCCATTGAAATGGTCTCAAGAGAGACTTGGGCATTGTTTTATACATATCGTATACTGCCTTCACCTTTTAAATACTGATGGTGTGACTTTTAATACCATGGTGTCCTGCAGGTTACAGTAAGACATACTGAAGTAGATGGCCAGCATCAGACTGCCAGAGAAATATTCTGACTTAATACAAAATAAGCAGTTTTTTGCGTTCCATGTGAAATGTTGTAATAAAGGAACAACACTGTCAGTTATTCAATCTTCCAGGGTTACTACACAAGTTATCTGAATTTCAACCAGTCATACTTATGAACAAAACTTGTATATACATGACATACTGGCGTACCGGGGTATCATGTCAGGAAAGTATTGTGGTATGAGAAATTGGATACTACCCTAGTCTGTCTCGACGTGCTGTGCACAGCCCAAAGCCTGAATCCCTTTTTACTTGAGCAAGCACAAAGTGAATGTTCCATCCAAAAGAAGTCAAATTCCGTGTATACATAAGTGGCCAATAAAACTGATTCTGAAAAGCAGTGCATCTGCATCACCACTTTGCTTAGCTCAATTCTCCTGTAGCCATGTCACCACTCTGTTCAGTTCCCCTGCACAACGGTGTATATAGCAACAAAGTAATAGTACTTCACTACAGTAATTTCCTCTGCTAAGAAGGTTATGATTTAACCAGCGTTTGTCTGTCTGTCTGTCTGCCTGTCTGTCTGTCTGTGTGTCTCTGTTTGTTTGGTTGTTAGCAGAATAACTTAAAAAGTCATGGATGTATCGGTCTAAAATGTTAACTGTCGGTATTGTCACTGCCTCAACGTGATCACTTTTTTTGGCCAAAATCAGTTTATTGGTTATCTCACAAAAAAATCACATTGGTGAAATTGAAAAAAAGGGGGGGGGGGGTTATTGAACTTTTCTAGTTGAGTATGTTTTGGTTGTAGCTGAATTTAACTCGAGTTGTTATAATTCTAGCAAGCATTTGGCTGCCAGTCATCCTGGATCCATATCACCATTCAGCTTAGCCCAGTTGGAGTTTGTTTATTTTATTAATGAGAGCAAAGAATTGGAATAATCTCAAGGTCCTGAGCACAGCCCAAAGCATGAATCAACCTCAAGCGAGCTGAAAGGGAATGGTAGTGGCAGGGCTGCCAAGTTTTGCACTCAGCAAAATGTTTGGCCTTGCTCTCTCACTCTCTCTCTTTCTCTTTCTCTCTATCTCTCTCTCTCTCATCAAAATTGTTCTCTGTTGCTATCTATCCCACAATGGTGAAACAAGTTACCAGTTGCTACGAGAGTAGGGCCATCCCTCTCTACTTTCAAGAAGCACCTGAAGACGGTTCTTTTTTCAGGGAGCACTTCCCATCCTAAAGCTAACCTCCACTTACCAGCGCTGCCCTGTACTTGTGTTACGCTTTGTTGCCTAGTCTCCTCTCCTCTACATTTCTGTAGCTTGATTAGTGTCTTACATTGTAAGTCGCTTTGGATAAAAGTGTCTGCTAAGTGTAATGTCATGGAAAGGTTGGCTAAAGATTTGGAGGGGTGAGGTGATGGGCGGTGTGAGGTATCTGCATTGGCTGTTGTTTGTTGTGATGTTTAACTGATCAACAAGCTGATGTTAGGATACAAGGGTGGTTTATTGTCACATGCATAGACACATACTGGGTAGAGTGGGACATGCAATGAAATTTGTGATTGTTACTCTTGGTACAATGTTGGGAGGTGGGTTATTGTTAGGTATGTATAGTGTAAGTACATTTTATTACACATTGTTATATGTAGATACACAAAAAAGTAACTGTAAAAAATAATTTGTTGCCCATGCTGCTTGTTTTGTGAACACATTTGTTTGTAAGATGTAGTGTATGATTATTAGACACTGGAAAAAATGCAGTGGTGACATTCTGAAGGCAACAAAGTGAAAAGATCCTACAGTGTGTATTCCATGATAGACTCAATCGATCGACTGGTATGTGTCATAACTCAATTTCTGTCTGGGACAGAAAATGGGAGAGCTGAATTGCTTAGGACATGGAGTTTTCCAGAAATGTTATAAGCACCATGTCAAGATGAATGAATAATGGCATTGTTGTGACAACCTATGCCAGATATGAGCCATCTCCGCATGACGGTAAAATGGCTGCTGACTTTAAAAGAATGGCATTATTGTGACAACAGAACCCACATATGAAGAGTTACCCATAACTGTGAAATGGGTACAGAGAGGTTAATGATTGTCATATGATGGTCTTTTTCTCTTTCTCTCTCCTTCTCTCTCTCTCTCTCTCTCTCTCTCTCTTTTTTCTCTCTTTTGCTTTCTCTCTCTGTGTGTCTCTCTCTCTGTCTTTCTCTCTCTCTGTTTCTCTCTGTGAGCAGTGTTGTTGTGGTATCATGTACCTCAGAGGAATTTGCTCAGCATATGCAAGGGTGTTATTCAAGGCGGCAAATGAGTTTGCTAATTGGTGTGAAATTATAATGTGGCAAATGAATGTCAGACGTCAGTCACACTTAAACATATGTCTCGCCGCGTGTGTGAGACGACTTTACCTGAGGTAATGGAAGATTATCGGTGTGTTAAACAAATCATTAACGTTTTGCTTGCTGACTTGATGATATGTATGTAAATGAATACCCTGTAGGCAGACAAACTAAATGTTGGAAGACATTTAGGTACATTTTATTAAGTTATTGCGCAAACAAGTGGAGATGTGTCATCATGTGATTCAGTCATTTAAAAAAAAAGAAGTAAAATCTCCCCAGGATCTTTCTACATCGCTGCATGTGACTCCATAATCAATAAACACGTCTCTGGTCAAAGTTCACTCACCACAGTAGAATAGAATAGAATAGAATAGAATGGAATAGAATAGAACAGTGGTTCCCAAACTTTTAACTGCTTTTTACCCCCTGAGACACACTGTCCTACCAAGTATCCCCAGCATGTTATGAGTATTTTTTCACATAATAATTGTGCATATTATATGGTACATATAATATAATGTAGTGCCAATTGGGTTGTATAAGGGATAGCTTGAATGTAAGATGTTTTTCCACATAATAGTATGGATACTTATGCTAGTAATCTAATTTAAGATAGTATGTATACTTATGATGGATATGATGATGTGTCCTACTATGAAATATTGTAAGCATGTAACATTTTTACAGAAGAAAGGTGTAGTTCTTATGGACAACACCCTGTAACTCTCACTTGTGTTTTGCCCTAAAGATAAATCCACATCTGGGACTGAAATGTCTGCGCCTTGCAGTTTCTCTCTGACCCCTTTAGAGACATACAAAATGCTATAATGCAGACTTTGTCCGCTTGTGGTTTTTCTGTTTTTGAGTTCCTAGCTGTTAAGACAATGGCTTTGCAATGATTGTAATGGTCTTGTAGATAAGGTACATGTGTGAGATTTATGCCTTTGCGTCTGACCTGATTAGTTCTGTGATGTTGTGGTCTGGCTGTGTCATGTGTTGTTGTGTTAACCAGGCTCTTCTGCTTTCTTAGGGGTAGACTGTCATGTGAAGCCAACTAGGGCTGCCCTGGTTTCTGCCTGAGGGTTGCCCTGGTTTTTGCCTGGTTTTGGGGTTAATAATTAAAAAAAGATATACTGTCATCTCACATAAACCCCCACTGTCAGCATATACTGCATTGGCTAGACTAATGATTAGTGTGTGTGTGTGTGTGTTTAATGTGTGGCATGTGTGTGTCATTTTTTTCACAGTAAAGAGGTTCCGTGAACCCATAGGAGTCCGAAGACCCTGGAAGATCTGGTGAGAACCTTTTCTCCCCTAAAGACAAGACCCTAGTCTGACAGGATATTATCCCAGACCAGTGTGACAAACTGAACGATTTTAGGGGGAAAAAATACAAAACTGTTCAGTACTTCTAATCCATAATGGCTTGCTTACATGTGTAAATGCTTTGAATGTGTAATTCTTTTAGGTAAAACGGTAGGCAAAATATGATAAAATATTTCAATATCACAGTATAGTTATAAGCAAATGCAATACACTTGTAGTGAAAGAGGGCTAAACAGCTATGCAGGGTTTTTTTTACAAGCTATGCTTTTGCACTCTCCATATCAAAATATTTGGCCAATCAGAAAAAAGCCCTGACTCCCTAGATGCCCTCCCCCATAGCATAGGCCAATCACTGTCTAGCCTCTACTGGTAAACACAAAGTCGAAAGACATCAACACCATATTATAATAAGTATATAAAAGTATTTGATTATTTATTTCAAGGCATATTTACATACTGCACATTTCCCTAATATCACACAGCCTCATCAGAATGTATTTATTGGTTCTTTGTAAAGTCCTGGAAGGGTTTTTCGCCTTTATCGTTATTGTGTTCTCTACAACAGGAAACTTGTGGGTCAGGACCCAAAAGTGGGTCGCATAGCCGTTCTGTGTGGGTGTGGAGCTTGTAGTTTAAAAAAAAAAAAATGTTACCATGTCAGATCAAATCTACATTAGTTGAAATGTGAAAGGAAAATTCCATTCATTACAGATCAGTTTTTTGTTCAGTTTGCAGTTACAGTTTCCTTGTTATAGGGATGAAGTAGGCCTGTGTCTGTTTTAACAATATTCCTATGTTGTTTGGGGTGGGGTGGGGTGGGGGGTTGTGTCACTGAGTTGGTTTGAAAATTTGGGTTGCAACTTCCTGGTGGTGCAAAATTGTGTCCTTAGGCCAGACCAGTTAAGAACCATTGCATTACCCTGTATTTATACAAGTGTAATGACAATAAAGTTGAATCTAACCGAATCTAATCTTTAGAATGTTCTAGAATGAGCCCCTTTATGAAGGATGTGTAAGTAAAACTGCCAGGGTTCCTCCAGGGAGGCCTCAAGTGGGTTTTCCATCCAGCATTTGATTACATTTTAATGTGCATTTCGATCATTTAGAGCAGACAAGACATCCCAGAAAAGCGGGCACTGCAGTTCACATGAACTCGCCCAACATTTACACAAATTGATCCACTTGTGCGTTTTTTTTTTTTTTTTTTTTTTTGCCTATTCAAATTACCATGAATGTGCAAAACCTATGCAAATGAGTAAATGAGTTGAACAGAAGGCCAGCAGCAGGCGAAGTGTTGTTTTGTGGAGTGTGTAGAGAAGTGAGGCTTATAAGAATGTGAAGGGACACTAGTTATTACAGGAGCTCCCTCACTGGACAGACCCTATAATCACACCAAAGCAGCCTCTCCCTGCACTTCTCCTGTGTTCACTCATCCCCCCCCATTTCCTCTTCTTTGTCTCCTTTTCTTCTTCTCTTCCTTCTTATCCTCCAGGTTCTTTGACACTTCCAAGCAGGCCATCGGCGCTCTCTTCATCCACTTTGCCAACATCTTCCTGTCCACTTTGACCAAATTAGATGCCTGCTCGTTGTAAGTCCAGCATTTCCTCACTCCCATTGGCTGTGCCTTTTTTTGATGTGTGCCTGTCAATCAACCAGCCCCAGCCAATCACATGCTGTGTTGTTTTGTCAGGTACCTTATGAACTTCCTGCTGGATGCCACCCTGGGGATGCTGGTCATCTGGATCGGGGTGAAGTTGGTGTCCCGTATCGTAGAGTACAAGCAGTGCACCCTGCTAATGTTTGGAGAATATGGTACGCACATTGTCCCATAAACATGTTTGTGTGTGCAAAAGGTCTGTCTACCTGTTTTAATGTTTGTAAGATCGTCTAGATTGTTAACAACTGGAGTAAATAGGATGTCTGTCTGTCTGTCTGTCTGTCTGTCTGTCTTTCTACCTATCTTTTTACCTGGTCTGTCTCTGTCTATCTGTCTTTCTTTTGGTCTATCATGTGTGCAAGTTAACTGTTAGTCCATCTTACCTAAAACTACATTATAACTTCCTGTTGTAGTTTGAGTGTAAGACATTATAGATAACTGGATGACCGGTATTAATGTAATTTATATCCTGAGCTATAAATAGAACAGATAAAAAAAAAACGGTGTATAAACCGCAGTGGATTTTTATGTTAAAATTCATTGTTTTCTGATCATCTTTATTAGTTGTTATTTATTGTTCAGTTCAGTTGTTCATACATTATACTCATGTAACTTAGGGTTTATACAACATATTAGTATATTTGACAGGATACAGTTAGAACATGTATAATTAACAGAGGTTGCATTAATAAAAGTACAGTTTAACATGACTACAATATTTCAGTAGAGAAAAAAATTCCCAAACTGACTGGGAGAACAGCCACTACTTGTTCCAAGATAAAGTGTTCCTTAAGTTTCTCAATGGGGAAATTTACAGTGTTGCATCAGAATGGAGAGGAGGATCAAAAAGGATAAAGACATACTCTCTCTCGCTCTCTCTGTGGTTATACAAACAAAAGCTAACACATACAGAGACTATATTGCACATTGTCCACTGCAACTGAGAAGTTGAGTTAAGGTAACTTTACTGATAAACAATCTAGTTGCGAGAGGAATGTCATGGGGGTGGTGGCTGTGAATGTGTTCCCACATGGGAAGCGTGTTTACCTTCCAAGCATTTCTTAAGCAATGCCGTGGAAATGGAGCGGGTGGAAAAATACTGTAACAGGTTGTAGGTCATCTTTTCTCCACAAGGGGCACTGTTTCCCCCAAAGTAGTTTCCCCAGAGGAGAAACTATGATGGGACTAAAATAAGCATTTGTGAATTGTTGGTTAA
This sequence comes from Setipinna tenuifilis, assembly GCA_030347295.1. Classification (NCBI taxonomy): domain Eukaryota; kingdom Metazoa; phylum Chordata; class Actinopteri; order Clupeiformes; family Engraulidae; genus Setipinna; species Setipinna tenuifilis. The sequence goes on along the minus strand of CM059274.1, from coordinate 18,494,689 downwards.
TCCTGCAGTATATATATATTTTTAAAATGTACTGTAAATGTACAATTTGCACCTTTTTTAGTTAAGTGCTGCCTCTTATGCAAAAGAGCAAAAGATAAATAAATGAATAAATAAAATAAACACACGATTTGTTTTTTCTAAATTTCACTTCCCAAATTGTTGGCATAGCATTGTAATCACAGCCACTTCCTCATTGCAACCACTAGGGGTGCCATTTCTCCACCGTGTAACTCATAACCGCTGTGTATAGGCCTGTTGGGTGTGTGTGTCCATGAGTGAGTCTGAAGTCTCTCTCAGCCAACAAGCTCCAGCTCCAGTTCCAGCTGTGGTGTGGTGTGGAAAATCCCCCCTCACAGTGAGACGGCCCTTAGAACCTCACACAGCTCAGGGACCAGCGACGGGCTCCCTGGCTACAAAAAAACATAAAAGTGCTGCCATGTGTTTTACCTGAGGTGATTGCTGTGTTAATCACAGAGGGAAACGTTTGCACTCAAAATAGGTAGTGGAAGAGATCCCATCATTGGCATTATTGTTGCCTATTATCAGCCACTTCCCTGCTGTTCCACTTAAAACAGTGCAGTGCACCTAGTGAAAAAGTGAAGCTATCACAGTGAAAATAGACCAGTTTAGCTCCCATAAACTTTTGGTTTGAGTAAGTGAACGCATAATGTTTATTTTCAACTCATTTCACATTCAGATGTCTCTTATACATCCTCATTTCACATTCAGATGTGAAACTCATTTCACATTCAGATGTCTCTTATACCTCCCGGCCAATAATAGACTTTCACTAATTAGTTCAGCCCACTGGTAAAAGACTTGTTCTAAACAACCATCAGTTAGCTAGGAGGATGAACCAAAACAAACGCACTTTTAGGTCTCAATAGTGGAAAGAAGTGGTGGTGGGTCGGGTGGACATTACTGTAAAGGGACCAAAAACATGCTGGACACTAACTAACTACAGCTAACTAACTACTACTAACCAACTCTTTTCCCCAAATGCCTCATGCTTAAATAAGTCTGCATGTGTAGGGGGTATGTGTGTCTGTAGTTTCTGTGGTCCAGGAAACTTACTTAAGGCACATGTATCTCCTTGTGTGTATGAGGGTAGTCTGTCTACTCTGTGTTCCTCCACACCTCTGTTAGCTTATTATGTCCTCCTTTTTGTAAGTGGATAAAAGCATCTCCTAAGTGTAATGGAATGCAGTCTAATCAAGTCAGGTTTATTTGTATAGCGCATTTCATACACAAAGGGAGTTCAATGTGCTTAACAAAAATAAAAGCAAAGAACAATATAAAAGCATAAAAGATAAAATAAATGTAAAATAAGTATAAGATAAATAAAAGATTAAATAAAAGCAAAATAGCAATAGGTAAGCAGAAAAGATAAAATAAGTAAAATGATAAATTAATTAAAGGTCAAATGACTAGCAGAAGCTAGCATCTGAGAGCAGTTTGGTCTTAAGTCTAGAATCCTTTAAAAAATTCCTGTATCCAGATGGTTATCCGGATCACCACCACAAACAATCAATCAGTTCTAAGTTAGCCCACTTCTGACCTATCCTGAAAATTTCATGTAAATCCGTCCATACATTTTTGAGTTATGCGAATAACAAACAAACAGACATGACAAACAAACCAACGCCGGCGAAAACATAACCTCCTTGGTGGAGGTAATAACATATAAGGCACTTCCCAGTGTTGGCCAGCAGAGGGCAGAGTGGCTCCAGTGATGAAGTGTACACTGCTGGGTGTGTGTGTGCTCTGAACAAGAGTGTGGCATCCAGGCCAAGAGCCCCAGCTGCAGGGGCAGCAGCAGCACTGGGGAAAATTACGCCCTACAACTGGCCCGCCACATCTGAGTGGGAAACACAACACAGCTGCCGGAGCCATAGAAACACTCCTCTGCCTGTGTGTGTGTGTGTGTGTGTGTGTGTGTGTGTGTGTGTGTGTGTGTGTGTGTGTGTGTGTGAGAGAGAGAGAGAGAGAGAGAGAGAGAGAGAGAGAGAGAGAGAGAGAGAGAGAGAGAGAGAGAGAGAGAGAGAGAGAGAGAGAGAGAGAGAGTGTGTGTGTGCGTGTGTGTGCGTGTGTGTGTGCGTGTGTGTGTGTGTGTGTGCGTGTGTGTTTAAGGGCATGTGTGTTAAAGTGTCTGCCGGAGCCATAGAAACACTCTGTGTGTGTGTGTGTGTGTGTGTGTGTGTGTGTGTGTGTGTGTGTGTGTGTGTGTGTGTGTGTGTGTGTGTGATTCAGAGGAGGTGTTTATCACAGTCGTTGAACTGCTGCAGGTTTAGTGTCTGTGTTTATGCTGCAGTGATGCCATAGCACTACTGTAACTTTAATTCACTACCTTCACACTTTCACCTCTCTCTCCTTCTTTCTCTCTCTCCTTCTCTCTCCCTCTCCTTCTCTCTCTCTCTCTCTCTCTCATACCCACACGCACACACCCACCCACACATACTCTGTCTGGCCCACACACACACCATAACTTTCACATGTGACCAAGGAAAGTGGATTAAAGTGAAATTTGTGTCTGTCCCAGTGTTGGCTATAGCTTTACCTTTAACCTCATAGCATTTGTCAAGCAAAGACTGTTGGCTAAGAGTTTAAGTCTCTCTTTCACTCCTTCTCTTTCCCTCCTGCCCTCTCTCTCGCTATTTTCATTCTTCTCTCTCCTCTGTCTCTCTCTGTCTTTCTGTCTATCTATCTATCTATCTATCTATCTATCTATCTCTCTATCTCTCTCTCTCTGTCTCTCTCTCTGTCTGTGTCTCTGTCTCTGTCTCTGTCTCTGTCTCTGTCTCTCTCTCTCTCTCTCTCTCTCTCTCTCTCTCTGAGTCATATGAATGTTTGTTTGCCTTTGTATCTCTGGGAACTGTGACACATGAAGACCCCTATATGAACCCCGGGGGACAGAGCTGATCACGTTCTCTTTCCCTCTCTCTTTCACTCTTTCTTTCTCCATGTCTTTCTCACTCTTTCTGTCAACCTCTGTTTATCTGTCTAGTTCACTCTCTTTCCCCACCTCGTTGTGTCGGTTGCTTTCTTGTCCTCTTTTTCACCTCCCTCTGTCTCTCTCTGTCCCTCTCTCTCTGTCTTTCTCTCTGTTCTTCCATCTCTGTCTCTGTCTCTTTCTCCCTCATTACCCTACAGTGAAGTTCTGCCCTTTTTGCAGTAATCAGACCGTTCCTAGTTAAGATGCTCAGATCCTTAGCCCAGTAACGACGGAATGCTAGACGTGTGTGTGTGTGTGTGTGTGTGAGAGTGTGTGACTGTGTGAGTGTGTGAGATGTGACGGTCTGTGGGAAGTGTGTGATTGAGAGAGAGAAAAAGAACGTGTTTTAAGGACAAATGTTGTGTGTGTGCGCATGTGTTTGTTGATGAGAGACTTGGTCCACTAATTATGCACCTTTTCAAAGACAGTCAAGACAAGAACAAATGAAGGGTGACATGCATGTGTGTGAGTGTGCATGTGTGTGCGTGTGCATGTGTGTGTGTTTGTGTGTGTGTGTGTCCGTGCGTGTGCGTGTGCGTGTGCGTGTGCGTGTGCGTGTGCGTGTGTGTGTGTGTGTGTGTGTGAAGATCACAGGAAAGTGAACAATGGTAACCATGGTTGTAGCTAGCTACACATGCAGGGGGGACATCAGTGAGTGATGTGAGTCTCTGATCTGTGAAATGAAAGCGAGAAATCACACAGCAGGTCCACACAGCATCATGTCAACTCAAGTCAATGGCAACAGGTTATGGTTTTTGACCTGACGAAGACCGTAAAGGTCGAAACGTTGTTATAATAAAATCACTGGGAGCATCAGTAGCAGTGTGCGGGTAATCCTTTTTGTTTATTTGTGGAACTTTTTACCCTGCACCTGCAGCTTTTGGATGTGCGCGTACTTCAACAGGTTTTGGTTTAACATGTACAAGTACTTGTATGTTGCATCTGTAAAATTAACACGTTGCAGATCTTTCACGCCTCTGAAGTCCTTACTTTTCGGACAGTATCTAGTTATGTGACCATCTATCTGCCTGTCTGCCTATCTGCCTATCTGTCTGTCTGTATTTGTAGGTGTTCTTGTATTTGGGGTTTGTTCAGGCAAGGGGTTTTAATATGATCTATTTCTTCTCTCTGTCTTTCATTCTTTCTCCTTTCTCTCTCTTTTATCCTACTGTCATTTCTCTCTCTCTCTCTCTCTCTGTCCACTTCTCTCCATCCCGCTCTCTTTCTCTCTCTCTCTCTCTCTCCACTTCTGTCTCTCACTCTCTCTCTTTTTGCCTATTGTCATTCATCTCTGTCTCTGTCCATCCCTTTCTTTCTCTCTCCACTTCTCTCTATATATACCTACCTCTCTCCTCCCTCTCTTCTTTCTCCTTTCTCTTTTTCAATTCAGTTCAATTCAATAGAGCTTTATTGGCATAACAAAAATATACATTGCATTGCCAAAGCATTTCTACTTGTACAAAGTAGTGTGTGTACAACCTATTAAAAATATACAGAACAGTAATCCTATAATGTTGTGTGTGTGTGTGTGTGTTGTGTGTAGTGTGTGTGTGTGTGTGTGTGGTGTGTTCTGAAATGGTGTGGATTGGTGTACATATATGTTCGTGTTGGTAGTGTTTACCCACTGGCCCTTAATATATGGCATTCATTAAGAAATTTGTCCGCAAGAGTTGCTGTCCGTCCTTGTTGTCCAAGTAAGACAGATAGTAATTCGTTTTCACTCAGATCTCTGAATAATGGTATAAGATGTGTAAACTTATTGAAATATTTTTCTCTCTCTTATAGCTCTCTCTCTCTCAGAATATTTCTCACATCGAAGATTTCTCTCTCCCTCTCTCCATCCCTTCCCCCAGGTGACCCCCCGAAGGCGAGTGCGTGGTGTGGTCAGTGTGTGATCTACCTGCTCATCATGATCCTGGAGAAGGGCGTGGTCACCCTCGTCCTCCTCATCCCTGGCTGGACCAACGTGAGTAGTACCCTACCCACAATGCACCTCTTGGGCCCTAACTGTGGCCTCATGGTTGGGGGGGGGGGTTAGTTGTTGGTTTTGGGATCGGTAGGAAGAACTTCCTGTGTACCCGCAGGAAGAATGTGGATGGGGAGTGAACAACTAGCACTCTCTCCTGCAGCTTATCCATGCCTTGAGCAAGGCATCTAACACAGTGTATAGGATAAAACTTGGAAATAGTCGCCCCACCTGGCTGTGCGTGTGTGCGTGTGTGTGCGTGTGTGCGTGCGTGTGCGTGCGTGTGCGTGTGTGCGTGCGTGTGCGTGCGTGTGC
>CM059274.1:18469416-18484416 GCA_030347295.1 Setipinna tenuifilis | reverse complement strand
TTTCATTTCAGACACATTTTTTTTCAGTGGATGTTGAATTCAAAGCAGATCATTCCATAGCTTGAATTCAATGCCAGATTATTTTTTTACAGCTATACATAAATTCAAAGATATTTTTTGGCATGATTTTAAACAATACTGCAGATAAACATACAGTATTGCTTTTTAATCATGTCATAAACAAGTCTCGTGCCAGATAGTTTCTTGCATTCTTTCTCACCCTCTTCCTGCTGTGTCTCACTGCTGTAATGTCATATAGGAGGTAGTTTATGATCTGTACATTATTCCAGTTTGCCATGCTATGCTGTGGTAATGGAAATGCCTCCACAGGTATGCGTGTATGCGTGTGTGTGTGCGTTTGCGTGCATGTGTAGTGTCTGCTACTTCAATGTCAATGTCATGGTCATCTAACTGAATCCTGCCTGAGCAACCTTTGCAACTGCCAAATGTGTGTCCTTGTGTAAATTTATTTTGAATTGTGGACATAAATTTGTGTGTGTATGTGTGTATGTGTGTATGTGTGTGTGTGTGTGTGTGTGTGTGTGTGTGTGTGTGTGTGTGTGTGTGTGTGTGTGTGTGTGTGTGTCAGGACCTTCACGGTCTGATGGGAAGCAAGAGAGAGTTGATTTCATGACTCATACCACAACACAGATTCACTCAGCCCCCCCCCCCCCCCCCCCCCCTTTTCCTTTCACTCTCTGCCAGCCTTGGCTGCCTAACACACACACACACACACACACACACACACACACACACACACACACACACACACACGCAGGCTTTCCCTGTGCACAGGCATCCCATGCAAGCAGGTGCTAGGTGTTTCCTACATCACACCTGATGTGATGACTGTTTCCCTGCACATAGTGTGTGTGTGTGTGTGTGTGTGTGCGTGTGTGTGCGTGTGTGTGTGTCTGTGTGTGTGTGCCTTTGTGTGTGTGTGTTTACGCTTTCTACATCTAAAAGCCTCTTTGGTGTTGGTCCAGGGAAAATTGACTCAGGGGTTCTCGACCTCCCCCACCCCCCACCCCCCGCAACACACACACACACACACACACTCTCACACACACTGCCTCCTTTCTCCATGTCTGTGGCTTCCCATTGTGCGATTGACCCATGCGAATCTATTTAAATGCAATGGAATCTTCCCCTCTCCCCCCTCCCCCTCTCCATTTCTCTCTTTCCTCTGTTTGTCCCTGTATCCCAGGGTAATTACATTTTAGAATGTTTGTCCCCTTTATCTCAGGGTAATTAGATTACAGAATGTTTGTGTCTGTATTTCAGGGTAATTATATTGCATAATATTTGTTCTCATATCCCATAATTACATTAGAGACTGTATGTTGCCATATCCCAGGGTAATTGCATTATGGAATGTTTGTGCCTGTATCCGAAGGCAGTTATATTACAGAATATTTGTCTATGTATCCCAGGGTAATATAATTATATTACATAATGTTTGTCTCCATATCCCAGGGTAATTACATTTCGGAATGTTTGTCTCCGTATCCCAGGGTAATTACATTACGGAATGTTTGTCTCCGTATCCCAGGGTAATTACATTACGGAATGTTTGTCCCTGTATCCAGGGGTAATTACATCACAGAATGTTCCTGTATTCTGAAGTAATTACATTACATTTGTACATGAAGTAATTGCATAACATTTATACCTTAGCCCATGGTAATTGCATTAAAGAATGTTGCAAATGTTCTTTACATTTACATTACTTTTCTTTACTTTTACATTACCGAATGTTTGTCCCTGTATCTCAGGGTAATAACATTGAAGTGTGTGAATGTAATGTTTGGCGTAGTCAAAGGAAATGGAAAATTTAACTGAAAATGCTGGTGTGGTTGGCGATGTTGTTGTGGTGGTGGTGGCTGTGGTTGTTGTTGTAGTAGTTGAATGTAGTGTTTCCTGTCCAAATTTACCATCTTTGGTTATTGTGTGTCTCTTGGAAGCGAGAATTTGATGCATCTCAGATATTTTTATGTAGAATTACATATCCTGTCGAAGATTTTAGCTTCGTAGCAAGTGGAATGATGGATACTCCCACAATGTGTGTGTGTGTGTGTGTGTGTGTGTGTGTGTATGTTTCTGTGTTTGTATACAAACGTGTGTACATGCATGTGTGTATGTACATACTTAATACAGTACAACTACTATGGCCTTCTATTTGTATTCTATACGACAGAGTTGGTACTCCCCTGACCCCCCCCCCCCCCCCCTCTCTTACTCGCTCTCTCTCTCTCTCTCTTTCTCTCTCCCCCCCTCTCCCCCTCTCTCTCGCGTGCCCATACACCCTCTCCCTCTCCTCCTTTCTGTCATTTATTGGTGTCTTTGTTCCTCTCCTCCTCCGCCTCTGGTCTGGTGCCAGCTATCCACAAATCAGGCATTGATCTGGGGGGGAGAGTGACATTTAAGGCATGCCCCCAGCAGAGTGCTACGGAGGGCTACTGACTGACCAGTGGATATTATGACCACTGGATATTAGGACCACTGTGTGTGTGTGAGTGTGTGTGTGAGTGTGAGTGTGTGTGTGAGTGTGAGTGTGAGTGTGAGTGTGAGTGTGTGTGTGTGTGTGTGTGTGTGTGTGTGTGTGTGAGAGAGAGAGAGAGAGAGAGAGAGAGAGAGAGAGAGAGAGAGAGAGAGAGAGAGAGAGAGAGAGAGAGAGAGAGAGAGAGAGAGAGAGAGAGAGTGAGAGAGAGTGAGAGTGTGTGTGTGTCTACATGCATGCATGCGTGTCTTTTTTTTGTGGTTCTGTCTGTGTGCATGTCAGTGAGTGGTGCGTGTGTGTTTGTCAATGGGTGTGCAATGCATGTTGGTATGTGTAATGGGATTGCATGTGTGTGTGTGTCCCTTTTATTGGTTGTGTGTGTGTGTCTGTCCTTATATGGTTGTGTGTCTTCCTGTGTGGTATTGTGTATGTATGCGTGTAAACGAATCGTTATGTGGTTGTGTGGGAGTAGAGAGTGAGTGAGTGATGTGAAGAGAATACAGGACCCCCCCCCCCCACATACACACACACACACACACACACACACACACACACACACACACATACACATACACACACACACACACACACACACACACACACACACACACACGATGCCCCTGCCCCCTCCTCCATGCCCCGGCCCCTCTGCTCTAATTGGTGTGTACGTCGTCAGTCGTCAGTCAGTCTGCTGGTGTACAGTAGGGTCAGGGTGGGCTTGACCCGGGAGGTCACAGTAGTTCTCCTCTCTCTGTCCATCCCTATCTCTCTCTCTCTCTCTCTCTCGCTCTCTTTCTTTCTCTCTATCTCTCAGACCGTCTCTCCGCTGTCTCTCACACACTTTCCCGTTCTTTCTCTCTCTCTTTCTCTCCTGCTCTCTTTCTGTTGGTCTCTTGTTCTCTTTGTCTTTCCCTCACTCCTCTCTCTCTCTCTCTCTCTATGGTGTGTTCATCTTCTCCTTACTGTCTGTATGGCTCTCTTTTTCTTGCTTGCTGTGTCTGTAACTCTCGTTCTGTGCTGTGTGTGTGTGTGTGTGTGTTGAACGTGTTTTTTATGGAGCAGTAAATCTCAAGCAGTTTCTGCTAGATGTTGAGTTCTCTAACCTTCAGTTTAATGATGTGGGCGCGGACACACACACTTCACCTGTTCTGTCTACTGGATAACCCCTAGGGTGCACACACACATGCACACACACACATACACACAGTACCTGGATACTCCTTGGATGACCTCCAGTTGACGTCTCTGTCCTTGAGATAAAATGCAATTAAATAAAAATGCATAATGGGCCAGGGTAACTACTGCTAAAAACATTGTAATGTATGTTACATATGACAAATGTAGTTTGTATGCGCGGCACATATTTAGTTCACTGCATATGCGTTTTTTAGTTTTATGTGAAAGGGTAGAGGGACAATATTTAAATGGACACATAGGACTGCTGACAGTTTCTTCCATTCGTACGTGTGTATGCAAACACACAATACACATTTATACATACATTTTGTTGTTCTGTTGTTACTAAAGGGTTCTATGTTAAAGTTTATTTTTATAGCACATTTCATGCAACAAATGCTGACCAACATGGATAAATGGAATAAACCAAGTGAATAAATAAAATCATAATGGTAAAAGTAAAACGTATTTCTGTATTTAAAACAAAATATTTGTTTTCCTTTTTTATGTAACAAAATATAATCTGTCTGATTGTATGTTTATTTTGTTATATAAGATGATAAAAAGGTAAGATGAGGGGGAAAAAAACTTCTTCAAACTGTCAGTAGTTGTGCAGCATTTTATATACTGAGGAAGATCATTCCAGAGCCGAGGGGTCAAGCACAGAGAAGGTTCTGTGTAACACATTTGAAATATTTGACACATTTGAAATATGGAGGAGCTCCCTTGCTACTTATTCCCTTTTACTGCGATAAAGAGCAAACCATGGCCATCAACAGCAATGTGTAGACAAGTAGGCCAGGGCAAGACAAGTTTATTTGTGTAATGCATTTCACACACAAAGGTGCTTCAGTGTGCTTAACAAAAATAAAAGCAAAGAACAATGTGTAAAAGCATAAAAGATAAAATTAGCATAAATACTTAAAATGATAAAAATAAAATAAGTAGGATAACATAGATAGTGTTGATATGTGTTAGATAAAATAAAAGTCTAGATTTGAAACTGCCAACAGTAGGAGCATTTTTGATGTCTTCTGGAAGTTGGTTCCAAAGCTGAACTCTGACCACTAAACCTGCTCTCCGTTTCTCTCCTTATTCCTCGTTTTCTTCCTCCCTCTCTCCATCTCTTTCCTGTTCTCTCTGTCTTTCTGTCCTTCCCTCTGTTTGTCCATCTCTCCTTTTCTTCCTCCATCTCTTTCTCCATCTCTGTCCTGTTCTTCCTCTGTCTTTCTGTCCTTCCCTCTCTTTGTCTATCTATCCTTTTCTTTCCCTCTCTTTCTCAATCTCTCTCCTGTTCTCTCTGTCTTTCTGTCCTTCCCTCTCTTTGTCTATCTCTCCTTTTCTTCCTCCCTCTCTCCATCTCTCTCCTGTTCTTCCTCTGTCTTTCTGTCCTTCCCTATCTTTGTCCATCTCTCCTTTTCTTCCTCCATCTCTTTCTCCATCTCTCTCCTGTTCTTCCTCTGTCTTTCTGTCCTTCCCTCTCTTTGTCTATCTATCCTTTTCTTTCCCTCTCTCTCTCTCAATCTCTCTCCTGTTCTCTCTGTCTTTCTGTCCTTCCCTCTCTTTGTCTATCTCTCCTTTTCTTCCTCCCTCACTCCATCTCTCTTCTGTTCTCTCTGTCTTTCTGTCCTTCCCTCTCTTTGTCTATGTATCCTTTTCTCTGTCCCTCTCTCCCTCCCTCCCCCTCCTGGCTGTGCAGGTGTTGCTTGCAGAAGAGGCGGATCTCTCTGAGGAGGACAGTGATGATGGCTGCTACACGCCTACTGACCGCAGACTCATGCCCAGCTGGGTGGAGGTCTAGACCTGCCGCACACACACACACACACACACACACACACACACACACACACACACACACATGCATGGATTCTGGTGCCACTGCTTTTACATAGCCCATCTTCTGTACAGATCACATGAGATCACACACACAGACACACAGACACACACACACACACACACACACACATACACATACACACACACACACAGCCACACATGCATTTTTACGTAACACACACACACAAACACACACACAAACACACACACAAACACACACACAAACACACGCACAAACACATACAAACACACAGACACACACACACACACACACACACACAGCCACACATGCATTTTCACGTAACACACACACACAAACACACACACAAACACACACACAAACACACACACAAACACACACACAAACACACACACAAACACACACACAAACACATACAAACACACATACACACCACACTCTGGTGCTATAGTATTCTTCACAGTTATCCTCCAGTCTTAACATGAATCAAGCAGACATGTTTTATTCTCTGTGTGTCAAAGGTGGGGAGTGTGTGTCTGCCTGTGTGTGTCTGTGTTTGTGTGTGTGTGTGTGTGTGTGTGTGTGTGTGTGTGTGTGTGGCTATACAGTCATTGGGCTGATTACACAACACTGGTCTACGATGGTTAATTAGTAGGTGTGTGGATGAATTTCTGGAGTATTTGATATCACAGCGCACTGAAATGCAAAAAGCCTGTTTCCTATTATTACAAATGTATGTGCTTTTGAGCTTTCACATATGAAACACACACACACACACACACACACACACACACCTGCACTGTCCATAAACAGACTCCTACCCATCTGACATGTATTTTGCGCAATTGAACATCAGATATGTATTGGTATAATTCTGTATTCTGCTTAGAACTGGTACACACACAAGTGTGTGTGTGTGTGTGACAGAGAGAGTATGTGCACAAGTGAGCATATGCACTATACCAACCTGAGTGTGTGAAAATGTGGGACCAAGTAAGACCAAGAGATGTAATGTACAGAATTAGGAGGAAGTTTAATAGTTTGAAATGGGACTACGATCACTATGCGTGTGTGTGTGTGTGTGTCTGTGGGTGTGTGTGTGGTGATTCTTTATATGTGTGTACATTATGCACTATTTATTCCTATGCTGCAATTTTTGTGATTCTCCGGAAAGAACATCCATCAATCTACCACTCTAGAGACCTCTCTGTATGGAGACTGTCCTCTTAACATCCCACTAAAGGAAGTTTCTGACCACAAGCCCCCCTGGATGGACCTGTGTCAAGTGCTGCTCTGTGATCCCTGTCCGTCGGGAGAGGATAATGGACTAAAACTCTCCCGAAGACAATGCAGCTCCTATGTGTAACTCTGCTGTGTGCTTTTAACATTGCAGGCTTTCGGGAAAAAAAAAAGAAAATCATTTTAGCATTCCTGTTCTTAACCACAAAAGCAGCCTATTTCAAGCCTCAAATCTAGACCAGCCAAAGTATCTAGACTGTCTGGACAAAACATGTGTGTTATGCAAACATGCCTACATATAATGTCAAGACGTGGTCTAGACTCTAGGGAATATTAAAACAAGGTGTAAAATATCCAGAGATGCTTTTGAATGTCAAGACAAATTTTAGAATGTTCTAGAAAGACACGTTCTAGAATGACACATTCTAGAATGATGCGTTCTAGAATCACGCATTCTAGAATGACAAACATGAGCAACTACTACACAGATAAATCCTCAATCATGAATATTGATAATGTGATTGTAAACTTTGAAAAAAGTGAGGCTCAATGTAATCCTCAGGGCAGTGCTTCGTTTTTACTCATTTGTTTTTTTTTTTAAATTTAGCATCACACAGCATCTAGAATTCTGGGTTTTATGTATTTTACAGTTCTTTATTCCAATGTTACACCCACACAGGGGTTGGCATGAAGACTCTCACAGTCGTAAACGGTTACTCCGGTTTTGTTGTCAGGTACAGATTGTACTGGTGAACCACTACACATTTTTTTGTTTCCACGTCAAAAGTCTTCACTTCATTTCAATAAGATGATGTCTTATGTTGTGCCTGTGGGAACATACATCACATGTTTCTGATGACACTGTTTTTTTGTTGTTTTTTTTTTATTTTTTTTACTTTCATTTGGCTGCCATTTTTTTTCTTTATCGGGGGGCCAAATCATGGTTGATTTACTCTCAGCAAAAAAAAAAAAATCCATCCCTTCTATTGTTTACGTTCAAAAGGTCTTTATGAGTTCTGGAAAGTTGTGTATGTGTGTGTCTGTATACTGGGAGACCTTTGATAGATGATGTATGAAATTGTTTTATTGGAAAGAAAAATTTACTTCACCCAGAAGTCAAATGTGTATGTATTTGGGAAGATTTTATGCACCAGTGTTTACGCTTTATACTATAAATAAAGACTTTGATTACAGAACGTTTTTTTTTGTCTTTAATAAAAACAAGCACATTACCAGAAGCCTTTTTTCTCTCCTTTGGAATCAAATCTGTCACTTCACACTCATCTGAAACAGTTTAGACACACACACACACACACACACACACACTCTGACACATTGATTAGATTTACTTCATTAATGTTTGTTAAGGAAACCAATGAAGAGAATAAAGTCTACACACACAGACCCACACGCACACACACACACACATTTACAGTTGTAATTGAAAACACCAGCGTTTACTAAAGAACAGCTCTGTTTAATCAGTGGTGGTTTATAACTCACTTTATTATCTTATCAGATGGGACACCTAATTATCAGATGTGATATGCTGCATCATTATCTTATTCATTAAATGTTTAGAATATGCTACGTTATTATTTTATCAATCAGATGGCATAGCATATTATCTCAGTCATCACACAGAACAATTTGGTGGTTTTTCTTAATTTTTAATTCCATCCCAGACAGGTAGCTTGGAGCAAGTCCAAGGACTCATCCAAATGACACTTTTTTCCCCCTGTGATCCAATGTTACTTCTAGAAGAAGTAGAGACAGGGAAAGTTCAGCAGTTCTTCTGAACAAGTACTGGTACTAACATGGTTCTCCTTAGTAGAACATTTCATGTTTTGTTCAGTTCTTTAGTCCTCAGAATGTCCTTGGTGGATTTTTGCTCTTTTCCATAGACTATATGTAAGAAAGACCTTTGGTGTGCCAATCAGCTCTCAGACAGAAGGGGTCAGACTGTTCAAATTAGAGGTCGCAGGAAGGATAACACTTAAAACACACACACACACACACACACAGAGTTCACTCACACCTGCCTAGGTGAAAGAGTTCATTATGTGTGTGTGTAAGTGTGTGCCTAACCTAGTGGAACTGAAAGGTTATCGTCTGCCAAAACTATCCGGAGTAACCCTGGTGACTCCACCTCTGTCCCCCAATAGGTTTAGCTATGGGAAAGGGGAGGGGCCTGAGCTGATGACAGACAGGTGAGCACACCTGAAGTGGGAGGGGTCCAGTGACCCAGTGACCCACACCTGATGACAGGGTCAGATGAAGACATGACTGCTGGGGCCAGCAGGTGTGATCACACGTTGTGTGTGTGTGTGTGTGTGTGTGTGTGTGTATGTGTGTCTTAAAAGAGACCGCTGTAATTTAACAGTGAGAGACAGATCTGACAGTTTAAAATGTTTATCTTCACACCATGTCTGGACTCATTAAGATGTATTGTAGAATTTATAATCTTTTATTGTTGATGACATAGTTCTTTTACTAGACTGTTCAAAACTCTGGGGCTGTACACAGGAGAACATTTTTAGGTCAAAACACAAAGGTATTTTATTGTTTTGACCTTTCTTCCACATTAAATGGGCCTTTTGGGTGCCTTAAATAATATTTTTCTGTGAACAGGTTCCAGAGTGAAATAAAATAAAATTTTGCAGGTATAATTTGACTGCAGTATAGGCTGGGTGTAATCGTTTCTACCTTCTGCCATTGAACTGCAGGTTGCTAGTAGTTCGTATAACAGACTTCTTGTAGGTTATCATTAGGCCTTTGCTTAAAAGAGCAACTGTTGCTGCACCCCCCACCCCCCCCAACATTTTTTTCAAAAAGGAAAGAAAACACGAGCATTGGTGTGTGTACAGGGCCTCTGTCTTTGCCGAAGTCACACATCACTGTTCAAAAGTAACCCAAGAGATTCTCACTTTACACTTTTTGCTTTCTCACTTCAAGGCACACATTAAATACTTTGGTTAAGGCTAAATATGTAAGCAAACAAAAACAACTTCAAATTTAACAAATCACACGGTTTGTATTACACAATATTAAAATACCAAAATATATAAAAATATATTCAAGAGTAATGAAATCGTTATTTAGTCCGTATGAGGCATCGAGCCAGATTCTTCTGAGTGCAAGTAGGAGAAGACTGGGGGCAGGAGAGTGTCTGTGTGTGTGTGTGTGTGTGTGTGTGTAGAAGCATGTGTGTGTGAGAGAGAGAGAGAGAGGGGTAAGTGTGGAATTTTACTGTGTAGCAGGGTTTGAGCAACATGCAGTTTTGTTAGGACTGTCTGTGTTGTAAACTAAAGCTCATAATCTCTTTTTGAGATGGGCCGCAGTGCCAGAGTGACAGTAAGTCACAGTAAGTTTGATTGACTGTTTTAGCAATAAAACTTAACCTATGTGTTTTGGGCTTTGGGCCCACCTGATGCTTTTCTGGACCCATCCATTTCGTAATTTCTGGCTACACCCCTGCCAGACTGTATGACTGTACTGAACTATAAGGTAAGGAAATGGAATTGTACCATGACAAGTTGTGCTTTACGCTGCTGTGGGCTATGATAGCATGATACAGTGTGTTGTTCTATACCACAGCATCCAAGTGTTTCCATAGTGACGATGTACCAGGAGAAGAAGAAGAATCTGCTGGGTGTGTATAGGCTGGGAATGGGTAGCACTGAGTGTGTGTGTGTGTGGGTGTGTGTGTGGACTCAGTCCGTGTTGGCGTGGTGTGGCCAGCTGTCTGTGTCGAACATATGCGACACCACGTAGTTGCGGTATTCGCCGTCGATTAGCTTAGCGGCGTTGTTGCGCGCGAACCAGCAGTCCACCATCTGGCGGCCGCTGTAGATGCGCCGAGACTTCTTCACCACGGGAACCGTGCGACCTTTGACCTTTAGGGCAGTGGTGGGCGGCTGGGCGGACTCAGTGTCGCCCCCTGCTGCTGCTGTTGTTGTTGGCTGCTCTGTGACGACGTTAGCGGTGAGTTGAGTCAGGGCAACCTCCTCATTCAGAAACTGGCCTACAGGAGCAGAGAACACACAGGGTCAGGATACAGGAGTGTACAGTGTATGTGTGTGTGTGTGTGTGTGTGTGTTTGTGTGCACGTCAAGGTTGGAAATTAACTTTCCAAAATGTCAACCTTTACTGGTACAACCTTTACCACTGACAAATAAATAGTAACATTCACCAGCCACCACCATGAACAAATTGTGTTCCTCAGTAATCTAACAGTGTTTTTCTTGCTTATTTTACCAAAACATTGCTTTACTAACAGGTTAGGGTTAGGAATGGGTTTCATCTGGGCACAATTTAGCATTCTTAAGTTATATTATAATGGGAGTCAATAGGAGCACCCCAAATAGATATAAATTCACACGTATGTACAGTATATGTGTGTGTGTGTGTGCGTGTGTACACATGCGTGCTTGCATGAGTTATTACCCAGAAGGCCGTGCGTGTCCTTGCTGAGCCCCTTGCTGTTGGAGATGTAGAAGCCCAGGTGGTCCCTCTGGTAAGGGGCGGGGTTTTTGTACTGGTGCAGCAGAATGACAAACCCAATGGTCCCCCTGATGGTGACCGTGATGTTGGAGCGGGCTGCTATGGCCACCGCGAGGTCACCGGACTCCACGGAGACGCTCTTGTCACAGGGCAGCACCATGCGGTCGCGGCCGTCCAGGATGACCTTCTTGGGGGTCACCTCGATGTAGGAGCGGCGGGGCTTGGCCGCCACAATGGTGATGGTGCTGAAGTAGGTACGCAATTGCTTGTGGCTGCCAGGAGGGGGCGGTGCGCCGATCAGTTTCCCATTCACCGTCACACCTACAGTACGCAAACAACATAGAATCAAAAATGGTTGTACCGAAGGGGAGGAGAAGTCATCCCACCGGGATTTAAACCCAGGGTCTCCGGGGTACCAAACGCGAGCTTTGACCACAACACCAAAGAGCCAGGCTCGCTGATATGGCAGTCAGAGCACACCCACATCCCTAGTGATGGTCACGCCATCATAATGGTAGATATGATAAGATGCTAGCCTGGTAAACCAGCCCTTCGTACGTCACTTTAAATTTCTACAGAGGGTCTAGCTGTGCTGGGTTGAGAAACGTTTTTCTTTCTGGAGGAGTGGACTTTGCTGAAATTTTTAAAAATTGGATCTGCCTTTACCCAAACAATAACGTTAAGGAAGTTACGAAGCTTTCCGAAAACTAATGGACTAACAACTAATGCTCACAAATGCTCATGAACACGCTGTGCGCTGATTTGGCTAGGAAGGATTCTGCCTGCAACCAGTCCATTTCAATTAGACCAACGCCAGACCCTCTGTACAAAACGAAGTGAAGTACAAGGGGCTGGTTTACCAGGCTACCAACATACTTCATGGTAGTTCATGTTTATGGGAGTAAAGTGGGGATCAGTTCCAGGCGTGTTGTTGACGTGCTTGGCTGTAGTAACTAGCACCGCACACTAAAAATAAACTCAGTGCACACCTGAATTAAACTTGAGTAGACAGTCAAACTACCCCAACATTTTCCTTAAATGGCCAGAGGGTTTGGAGATCATGACAGCTGTGTCCGTGTAAAAGGTTCATCTAGTGTTCAAAAAATAAGGCTTTTAAATAATCTGTAATCCTAGGGTTGTGCCATAGACCTCAATGTTCCAGTGGTTTGTCATGAAGGATCTTGGCCTATCTTGGCATATCTATACTATTAAATGAGCTTTACACAGATTCATGTGTAATGGTTATGGGCTTGGGATCAAAGGGTCACAGGTTCAAATCCTGTTCAAGTAGGAACTAGTACTCTCCTGCAAAGGCATCATACAAAATGGTTATACTATAGAATTAGACAGCACACCAAACAAGCACATAAAAAAACACCATCAGCACACTCAGCAACCATACCAGCAAAGAAAGTAAAGTGCAAGCAACACCATACCAAATCCCATGCAACCACTTGGTACACAAAACCACCCATTATCACTGGGTCTTCAGACTTACTCAAAACTACACAACCTACACAGCAATAGACTAACATAACATCATACATTTACACCCAAACAGTTTTACCTACTGACACATTTCCATTCAAACAGCACCACTTGTAGTGGAGTAGAAGTCGAGTAGAGGTCGATGGCATTCACAGTGTTCTCATTGAATGGCCATATTGTGTATGGCTGAGCTCACATGATTGAGTTAATTACTGAGTGGGCGGACATGTGGAGTTGAATGAGGAGTTATGTCTCAGTAGGTTCTGTAGGATGAATCAAGGCTCTATCTATGCTTCCTTTCACTAACAGGAGCAGGTACTGCCCTACAAAGCCAAAAGGCAGTAACTTACATACACTCCAAAAAAATAAAGGTGCTTCAATGGTTCTTTAAATCTCTGGATGGTTCCATGGAGAGTGCAAACTCTGTGTTGAACCATTACATTATGTGAAAGGTTCTTCACAATAGAAATGGTTCTTCAGAGCCTCAGACCATGCTATGTCATACTGGAATGCAATGGTTCTTCAAAGAACTGTTGCCTCAATGGTTCTTTGAAGCACTGAAAAAGGTTCTTCTTCGGCACCGCTCTAAAGAACCGGAAGTAGCCCCATTATTTTTTTGTGTATTTTGTCAAACTGAGTTTAGACTGGAAATTGACTTTATAACGCCTCCTTTGTCTTGTGACTAAACCTCTTGCTTCTTCCTATTAAGAAAGTACATAAAAGCATCATTACTATTATACCTACAGCATGTTTGACTGGGCAGTGTGACAACTTTCAAGGCATTTTTCATAGTTTAGGTGTTCTCTTAGTTACTGCACTTTGCCTTTGCTTGGTGACTGTGTATACTGACTGACCAGACTGGATAGTACTGTATGTATGCTGTGTACTGTGCATACTAACCAGACGGGGTAATATGAATGTACTGACCAGGCTGGGTAGTATGTATGCTCATGTATACTGACCAGACTGAGAAGTATGTACACTCATGTATACTGACCAGACTGAGAAGTATTTACGCTTGTGTACTTATGTACTTGTATACTGACCAGACTGGGTAGTATGTACGCTCATGTATACTGACCAGACTGGGAAGTATGTACGCTCATGTATACTGACCAGACTGAGAAGTATGTACTTGTATACTGACCAGACTGGGTAGTATGTATGCTTGTGTACTTATGTACTTGTATACTGACCAGACTGGGTGTGGTCAGAGACCAGGCGGAGTACGTGACCGGGCTCTCCGTTGATGTTGAAACACACCGTCAGCTTACTCAGGGGAAACTCCACCACAAAGTGAGGGTCACCATCCGCTACAGATGGGGAGATCACACACACACACACACACATTAATACACACACACACAAACACACACATACACACACACACACACACACACACACACACACACACACACATAAACACGCACAAATACAAACATATCAATATCGGCACTCGTACACATATCAACACAAACACAGACACACACAAGCACGTATGCACACATGCACACACGCACGCACATGCACACACACACAGTTTAAAATACTGTTTAAGGTCTGCTTGACTCACACACACACACACACACACACACACACACACACACACACACGTACACACACACACACACACAATTACACACACATAAACAGGCACAAACACAAACACATCAATATGGGCACTCCTACACATATAAACAAATACACACACACAAGCATGCACGCGCGCACACACACACACATACACACAGTTTAAAGTGCCGTTTAAAGTCTGCTTGACTAACTCTCAAATATTTACTAAAGTGGTGGGGGGTAAAACATTATTGAAGGAGGTGGTTTTATGTCTGAATCCCTGGTGAACTTGGGGGGCAGTTCTCTCCTCACAAGTCTCTCTCTCTCAGGTCTCCCTCATGGCCAGTTAAACATTACAAACAGGATAAAGTGATAAACAAAACACCACATGAAACAACGACTGAGACATATAGAGACAGGGAGGACTGGAAGGAAGGAGAACAAAAAGAAACAAAGACAGAACAATGTAATAAATAAATATAAAGAAAAAAGGAAGAGGTAAGAAGAGAAGAGGAGAGAAGAGAAGAGAAGAGAAGAGAAGAGAAGAGAAGAGAAGAGAAAAGAAGAGAGCAAAAGAACTCCAATGACAAAACTGTTGCATGCTCTCATTCTCTTTCCACCCCCTCCCTCTGTCTCTCTCTTTTCTCTCTCTCTGTCTCTCTCTTTCTCTCTCTTTCTCTCATTCTCTCTTCTCCTTCTTCCCATA